>JAESUZ010002885.1:0-363126 GCA_017311185.1 Proteles cristata cristata | reverse complement strand
AGTCACTTCTAATTTTTTTTGCTACAATTCCATAATATTATGATAAGCATCTCTGAACATAAAGTTTTCTTCTGCTTCCCCCTTCCCTTTGCTTTTCAGTCCCCAGGAAAGAGTCCAATGACTGGAAGCTAGGGCAAATGTTACAAATATCCTAAGAGCCCTTTCTATTTCTACTATGCCATGCTGCTTCTAAAAACAAACCACAAAAGATAGAAATTATAACACTCTTTCCCCCTGCCAAAAGAAAACCCCAAAAGTACTAACTCAGTTTGAACCAGGAATCACTGAATTTAATTTCCACCCCAACGTTAGAAATTAAAAAAAAGAAAAAATATCTCTCCTCATTATAGACACACAGAACACGCTGGGTTTTTATTTCCTACATGAAGACTGAATAGACCATTCAACACCCAATTCATCACATGATGATTAATTATTGCTCTATTTTATTGGGCAGGAAAAATAGAATCAATCATCATAGCAGTAATCATACTCAAAATAGAGGTGTAATCTTGCAGACTCACACCTAGATTTGGATGGAATGGACCAGACAAGAGAAGCAATGAGCAGGTCTTCTGGAAAAGTCATTTAATCTAGCAAAAACTGGATACTGATTCAGGAGTGCTCAAATGTAGTCATTAACTTGAGATAGACAAGCAGGAAAGTGAAGCCCAAGAGCAAATTAGAAACTGAGATGTCAGTGCATGGAGCTGGGGTGAGTAGGAGAGCAGCATAGTTTATTTTCATGGCAGGTAGAAGGAATCCAGTGGCCAGATCCATCCTCCAACACTTAGGAAGGCAGATGAATCTGAACCAGAGCAGATCCAATCCAGAGAGATTTCTGACACAGGATTAGGAAACTGGAGAAAAACTTAGAGGGGAAATAGGAATCTCCAGGAACCTGGAGAAAAAAATAGAGGAGGAGCTAGGGGTTTCCAAGGGGTTGGAAACTGCCCCAGGGTATGGGGTGCAGCTGACCCAGTGGAGTCATAGAGAGGGGAGGACCCAGTCAAGACACTGCCTGAGGGACTTTTCTAAGAGTTAGGCAGTCTTCTTCTTGACCAAACTCATCCCATGGATGGCTTAGCATCCTGAAGACGTTCCTTTAATTTTTCTAAAGGCTGATTCTACAAAGTGTAGACTAATCTCCAGTTAACTTGGGAGCAATTTTAGTGTGAGAGCTCTGGACCTCAAATCAAAGCCAGATGATTGTACCAAGTATCTTGGCTTTAGGATTCCAAAAGATACAAAGATGCTATAAACCATGGCTTCTATAAATAATTTCTCCCCTACCTTCTAGTTCAGATATCCCATTGCTGGACTATGGTGATTACTACAGAGAGTGAGAGTGTGTCAGTTCTCACCATTTTGTTTCTTTCAGGTCAGAAGCAGGTTATTGATTGAAGCTCAGAGCCAGGAACCCAAGGATAGAGATACAAAGGTTTCTTGGCCATTCCTTTTATCAGACCAAACATGCCTAGGGAAGAAATGGGTGCTCAAATTTTACATTGAAGAGGAGATAAAGTTGAGTTTTACATCTGCTTAAGTAATTGCCTAGTCTCCTCTTGACCTCTGTACTCTCAACCAGAAGCCATTGCAAGCTCTTCGTGTTCCTGATGAGCTTTTGGGCACATGCAGATGGGAAAGAGATGGCATGAATCAAACCTCTACTAAGACCTCTGTTCTTCCCAGACAGTATCTTATCCTATCCTTATAATTACTCTGTAAGACAGGCATAAGCAGCTCCATTTTGTATGTGAAAAATGAGGCTCAAAGAGTCTTAAATAGAGTAGAAAGAACAGAGTCTATGGATTTTAGTGGACCTGAAATCCAATAAGCTTCAATATCCTCTTCTGCTAAAAGGAGCTTACTGTTCGTTCTTCTGGGTTGTTTCAAGGAACAAATGAAGTAATGCACACAGATTTTCCTGTACAATGCCTGCATGTACCGAGAACTCCGTGGCCCACACCTGTTACTTTTGTTAATAATAATAATGTTTCTAGATAGTAAATGTTAGCTGTGGGTACTGACCTCAGCTCTGAATGGTTCCAGAGCCCATGTTTTTCCCGTATGCCACATGTTCTGAAATTAAGCACACTACTTTTGTTTAGAAGACTGGGAAGGTGGCCAAAGCAATCCCTGGCCTCCTTAAACTTCTGGGAAACTTAAATTCTAGAAACTAATGACAGAGTAATACCAAATACCTGAAACAGGGAGATTGTTGTAGGCCTGGAGCCAGACAACCAAGCTGTAATTGACCTCACTTCTGTTCGGTGGGGCTGGGATCAAAATACTCATTCCAGAAGACTGTACCAGATGAACATTTGTATAATTACATGCAGAAAGGGTTCCCTCTACTCCAGGAAAGAACGTGTGCTGAACTCCTAATCTTTTAGGTGTATTATACATTATTTCATGTAACCATCTCAAAGAACCCATAAGTCAAAGGATAATAAGTGCTGTGAAGAGAGGAAGGAAGACGGGGAGAGGTGCCAGGGTGGGTGATGCTATTTTAAATACAAAGGTTGCAGAAACCTCACTGACTGGAGGAGACATCCAAAGACAGCCCCATTGCTAATGAAGACAGAGCAGAGAAAAGGGCCAGCAAACTCTCCTCTGCTACCTGAACTTCTGGCTTTCTCTACCCTGGGAATAACAGCAGTGGTTCCATCCATTGAAATAAAGCATAAGGTCTGAGCCTCCATAGCTTTATCCTCAAAACACCCTTGACGGTCAGACAGATATCATACCCTTTGCAGGGAATGCAGTCGAAGCACGAAGAGAGCAAAAGCCTACCAAGCTCATATGGCCAGAAAGTGGATGAATTAGAATCTGACTCTGAATCTCTTGATACCGATCTCCATCCCATTTCAACTTTATCAGGCTGGGTCTCCCAGATGTGTCCCAGGCCCTGGCTTTTGGGCCTTCTGGTCTCCAGTGACCTAGACTAGCATTCCAGTTAGTCTCTGGCATTGTTGTTGAGGAACACTGGGGAGTTTGGGGAGCACATGTGTACAGACATACTTCATGAATGTGTGCCCTTCTCACTGCCAATGTGGTGGCTTCCCTGACGTGGGAGAAGATTCCCTCATCTGTATCTCAACTTGGGCCAGGAATGGGCTTGGGGTGTGACTGGCCCTGGCTTTCTCAGGATGTGTCAGCAAGAAGGCAAATAGCAGAAGGAAAGAATCCAAAATTATGGTTAAAACCTGAGCTCTGGAGCTAGAAATTGCAATCCCATCGCTACCACTAATGCATGACTTTAGGTCAGACACCTGGCCTCTCTGCACCTC
Source organism: Proteles cristata cristata (assembly GCA_017311185.1). Taxonomy (NCBI): domain Eukaryota; kingdom Metazoa; phylum Chordata; class Mammalia; order Carnivora; family Hyaenidae; genus Proteles; species Proteles cristata. Next base: position 359,833 of record JAESUZ010002885.1, on the reverse strand, counting down.
AGTTTCCTCATCTGTCAACTAGAGGTTATGATAAGACCTACCACATCGAGTCCTTTTGAGGATTACACTAGACCATGCACATCACTACTACTCCCTGCATGTGCGCTATTATTAATGTCTCCTGCATAAGAGTTTGAGGAGGGTCAGAGGACATTCAAGTGTCCTGCTGAGGATAGAGGACATTCAAGTGTCATTCAGCCAGAATCTCCAGACAGAGTCTAGCACCCAAGCCTCCTGTTGTAGACTAAGCTCCTGCTTACCTAGGGCATTTTCAGAAAGTCTGGGAGCAGCTGCTGTACCACTGCAGATCCCTAATTCATGATCCTTCTGTCCTAGGGCTGAAATATCAACCAGTACCCTATTTTCCAATTCTTTCTGGGATGCTATTAGGACCTAAGGAAACCGTAATCCTGGCATTCCCTTCATTTCACAGATGGACAAGCAGATGAGACCCTCTGTTACAGCAGCACTACCCTACACACACACACACACACACACACACACACACACACACACACACACACACACACACACACACACCATCCTGGGATGCATGCCATGCCACACCTAGATGATGTGTCAGCCTCAGAGTGAAAACTTTTCCAGAGCAGTTTGTCTAGGAGTAGACAAAATATATTCTCTAATTGATCCCTGTTTCCACATCCTTTGTATTTCTTTGATGTCTGACTGGTATGAAAAAGCTATCTACAACTAAGAACTATGTCAAGGTAGCTGGTCCATGCAGTAGTGACTGTAGTGAGAGCATGTATCTTATTCCCTCTCCCATCCTCTGCAGAGGACCAGGGGCCCCTTGAAGACTGTGCCGTACTCAGTCTTGCCATATGGTCTAGAAGAGTGAGCATGAACTCCAGAGGAGGCATAGTCAAACCCTACCTCCTGGTATGTGGTCTGATAGTGTAAGCTCTCTGAGGCTGCAGAGAGGATGTATCATTCCAGTGCACTCCTCGTGTATCCTGATTAGTTGAACTTGCAGTTGATATCACCAGCAGGACTACTTATGGATACACGTTGAAAGGAGTGGTAACTGCTCTAACAAAACTATTAGTATTTTACTTTGTACCCAGTACTTTAAAAAGAAAAAAAACCTTTTCTTTTTTTGTGCTCAGTACTTTTTAAAAACTTTTTTTATTTTGAAATAATTATAGACTTACAAGAAGTTGCAAGTTAATACAGAGAAGAACCCTATATCTATCACTCACCGAGCTTCCCCCAACATTTTACATAACACACGGCATTATCACCACCAGGCAACTGACATTGGCACAATATATTTAACTAGATCAATACATTTAACAAGATAATAGGCTTTATTCAAATTTCACCAATTTTGTATGCAGTCATGTGTGTGGGTATGTGGGTGCATGTGTGTGTTCTATGAAATTTTATCACATCTATAGTTTTGACTTTTTTAATTGCATTTTTAATTTCAACATAGTTTTAGATTTACATGCAGTTGTAAGAAATAATACAGAAAGATCCCATGTACCCTTCCCCAATTTAGCCCAATGGAAACATCTTACAAAACTCAATATCACAGCTGAGATACTGATATTGATACAATCAAGATACAGAACATTTCCATGCCCACAAAGATCCTCATGTTGTCCTTTTATTGCCATTCCCATGTCTCTTCAGTCTTTACCCCCCAAGCTCTTGGGAACCACCAATCTGTTCTCCAATCTATAACTTTGTCATTTCAAGAATGGTATATAAATTAATCATACAGCACGAACCTTTTGGGATTCGCTTTTTCCACTCCACATAATTCTCTGGCAATTCATCCAGATTGTCCATTTAACAATAGTTTGTTCTTTCTTATTGCCAAGTAGTATTCCATGATATGTAGGGACCATAGTTTGTTTATCCATTTGCTCATTCAAAGACCTATCCAAAGACTTCTTTAGCAAACAAAAAATAGTTTTGCTATTATGAGTAAAGCTCTATACCCATTTGTGTACAGGGTTTTGTGTCAAGATAAGCCTTCATTTCTCTGGATAAATGCCCAGAAGTACATTTGCTGGGTTATATGGTAATTGCATGTTTAGGGTTTTTTTTTTTTAATATTTTATTTATTTCTAGGAAAGAGAAGAGACAGTGTGAATAGGGGAGGGTCAGAGAGAGAGGGAGTCACAGACTGAAACAGGCTCCAGGCTCTGAGCTGGCAGTCAGCACAGAGCCCGACGCGGGGCTCGAACCCACGAACCGCGAGATCATGACCTAAGCGAAAGTCGGACGCTTAACCGACTAAGCCACCCAGGTGCCCCAAGGGTTTTTTTTTTTTTTTAATTTATGTTTATTTATTTATTTCAAAAGAAACAGAGTGAGTGAGGGTAGGACAGAGAGAGGGAGAGAGAGAATCCTAAGCAGTCTCCACATATCAGCGTGAAACCCCATGCGGGGCTGGAATTCATGAACCTCAAATCATGACCTGAGCTGAAACCAAGAGTTGGACACTTAACCGACTGAACCACCCAGGCATCCCATCCCGCATGTTAAGTTCTTTTTAAGAAACTGCCCATTTTTCTGAGTTGCTGTGCCATTTTTCATTCCTACCAGCAATGTGTGAATGATTTTTCAAGTCCTCACCAGATTTTGGTGTTTTGCTCTCTTTTATTTTATTCATTCCAATAGGGATATAGTGATATCTTATTGTGCTCCATATTTGTATTTTCCTAATGGATAATGATGTTGAGCACCTTTTCATGTGCTTATTTGCAATTTGTATATCTTCTTCAGTGATGTCTCTTTATGTCTTATGTCCATTTTCTAACTGGGTTGTTTTTTACTATTGAGTTTTGAGAGTTTTAGTTTTTTATATACTCCAAACAAGATGTCCAATATGTAACTTGAACATATTTTCTTATTTCTGTAGCTTGTATTCTCACTCATAATAGAGTCTTTCAAGAGCAAAAGTTTTCCATTTTGATAAAGTCCAGTTTATGAATTTTTCCTTCTATAGGTCATGCATGCTTTTCGTGTGAAGTCTAAGAACTCTTTGCCAAATTCTAAATCCTAAAGAATTTCTCCCGTTTTTTTCTAAAATGTTTATACTTTTACCTTTTAGATTTAAGCCTGTGATCTATTTTGAGTTAATTTTTATATAAGGTGTGAGGTCTAGGTCAAGGTTCACCTTTGTGCCCCTGGATATCCAGTTGCTCCAGTGCCATTTGCTGAACAGTCTTATCTTTCCTCCATTGAATTACTTCTGTAACTTTGTCAAAAATTCACTGGGCTTATTTGTGTGGGTCTGTTTCTTAGTTCTCTATTCAGTTCTACTGATCTATGTGTCTATCCCTCCACCGATACCACACAGTCTTGATTGATGTAGCTACGTAATAAGTCTTGAAATTGAGTAGACAGATCCCTACCTCTTTGTTTTCAAAACTGTTTTAGTTATTCTGGTTCCTTTTCTTTTCCATACGCATTTCAGGATAATCTTATCTATAACTACAGAAAAAAAAAACTTCTTGTTGGGATTTTGATAGGAATTCCATTAACCTGTGCATTGGTTTGGAGAGAACTGATATGTGTGGGAAATTCCAATCCATGAACACGCTGTATCTCTCCATTTACTTAGGTCTTTGATTACTTTTATCAGCATGTGTAATTTTTAACATCCATAAGTTTAACATACATTCCCTATAAAATATGTAACATAAACAATTTGATTGTAAGTATTTTATTATTTGAGTAATTGTAAATGGTATTTTGTTTTTAATTTTATTGTCCAGGCATTTATTGCTAGCATATAGAAATACAAAATTGATTTTTGTGTATTGATCCTGTATCCCACAACATTGCTGAATGTTAGTTATAGGAGGCTTTATCACAGATTCTGTGGGACTTTATATGTAAATAGTCATGCCATCTGCAAATAGGAATAATTTTCTTTCTTTCTTTCTGATCGATATGCCTTTTATTTGTCACTTGCCTTGCTGCTCTGACTTGGACTTCTGGCACTATGTTAAATAAAAGTTGTGAGAGAGGACATTCTTGCTCAGTTCCAGATGGTAGGGGGGAAGCATCCAGTCTTTTATCATTATGTATGATATTAGCTGTAGATTTTTTGTATATGCTCTTTATCAAGTTAGGCAAGCTCCCTCTATTTCTTTCTTTTTTTCCTAAGACTTCTTATAATGAATGGGTTCTCAGGGATATTTTAACAAGATAGTTTCATAGAGTCCAGAGATTAAATATTTTAAAACATGCCTTCCTCTAGAAGTGCACATATGTACTGAATAGTCTACACAGACAATAGTTGTGTAAATGAATCAAGAATGTTCATGGGCAAAGATTGGAAGTTCTTCATTGGTCTGGCAGTGCCCCCATGCAGCAGCCTCAGAGACACATTCCCCACTGTATTCTGTGTAAATAGGACCCCCCTAAGTAAATAGGAGTTGTGCAGTTCAGTGGGCCCCCAATGTTCACTTTGTTTTACTAGACAAACCTGACTGAGAAGGTCGCTCATTCACATAAAGACTTTGCAGATTTGAGGCTCTAGGCAGTCACCTGATTTACCCTTCAGTTTTTTTATTCAGTATATAGCTACTGACTACCTCCTAGCAGGTACTGTTTGTTGGAGGTGATGGGGATACTACAGTGAACAACAAAGTCCTCATGTTTTAATAACCCCAGCAGAGGATGGTGGTGGCTCTAGCTGGAATGATACAGTGTTAGTAAACCCCAAATGGTTAGATTTTATCATAATGCCGCCTTTGCTCAGAGACTGAATGAACGGCCCAGTGTCACACAGCTAGCAGCTCTGGGAAGAAAGCCATGGTAGATCTGGTTCTCACTGGGTCCCTCAGAATGGCGCATGGCTGCCACTAGATGGAGCCTCGCTCTCCAGGCTCCTCTGGACTTTCATCCTGATAACACTACACTCACCTCTTCTTCACTCTCAGGTAAAAAGAGGAGGCAGTTAGGAAGTGCAGCACCTCATGATTCACGAGGGTGAATGTTCACACATACCAAGCTCAGAGACCAAAGTCCGAGGCCACTACTGGCTAACTGGCCACAGAGTGTGTAGTGTGTGGGGGAGGAGGAAGGGTACTTTCTCCCCCAGCGCCTGGAATCTAGAACCCTTCTCCCAGGGAGGCAGGAGGTGGCCAGTGGGAGTGAGTCAGGAAGGAGTCCCTGGCAGCAAACCGTGGCCATCTGCAGGGCACCTTGATGAAAACAGACCATTACTCAGCCCTCCGGCTCAGCAGCCAACCATGCACACGTCTCTAATTGGGCATTTTCAGGCCATTAAGTAGATCGATCAATGACAATTATCTTTGGTTTTAACTTTACTCCTCCTCCGTCTGTCATTCTCTAGGCTTTAGAGTAGTATTAGAGAATAATATACGTGAACATAAATGCACACATGCCTCCGTGGTCCATCTTAAGTGGGCAGCACACTCATATACACACAAATCCATGGTGGGGCAGAGTCCCTCAGTGTGAGTGGCTTGGGGCCCAACTCCTGCTGGGCTTCCTCACCTTCAGGTCCCAGGCCTCTTTCCACTGCAAGCTGCAGCGGAAAGAAGAGAAGTTGGAGCCATGCATGATGCCTGGCGGCCCTCTGCCTGACTCTGGGGGTAGGATGAGGCAGAGTAGGGTGGAGGCATTACGCTGTGCCTGAGAGAGGCACCAACACATAACGTATGCAAGAGGAGCCCCAAGGAACTATTTTTTTCCCATGAATGGCATCCAAGAAGTGACCAATCATAAAACAACTGTTGTAGGCCAAGCAGTGGGTTTGGCCCTTGACATACACAGACTCTTTAATACCTCCAACATCATTATAAAGCAGATATTACTCTCCCCATATTGCAGATTAGGAAACAGAGGTAGCAAGGGCTTGTGGCCACCGGAGGCAGGTAATTTTCATGGCCTTCCTCTACCTTGTCTTCGCATGCTGTTCAAGACAGCCCTCCACCCGGCCAAAGCACAGGCTCAGGGGCTGTGGGCTCAGTCCTCAGGGTCATTTCCAAACAGTGCCCCTGGTGGCAATGCTGCCCCTCTCCTGTCTCTATCTGTCAGGCCCTCCCAGCAAGGCTCCTGCTGGTTTTCCTAAACTTTCCTTCCTACTTTGCTCTGCAACTCTGCTGCCTTCTTGCTGGTTGTTGATACAAGTATTTTTAGGGCAGGAAACACACAGCCTCTTTCTCTGAGGCCCTGCCCCCCACTGTGGCTGCTCCACACTCAGAAGTTGTTGTCACCGAGGCTATTGTCACACTGTCTTCTCACCAATAGTCCCATCTCAGCTTGCCAAGGAATCTGGTTTTCAGTAGACCTGAATTTGTGAAAGAGACATGTTTTTGTTGTTTCTGTTTCCAATACTTAGAATTTGCGGAAGCCAGGGTTTGGACAAAGCCTGCAGAACAGAAGCAGGAGGGGGCTCAGTCCAAAGCCCTCTACTCCCTCCTGTGGTGTCTCTGCTCCTGTTGCCCTAAGAACGCCAAGTCCCCATTCCTCCCTCTCTCTCACATCATCCAGGTGCAGGAGGAGGCTAGGGGTGACGTATTCTCTTGGCTTTCTCTTCCTCCCCTCCTTTGCCCATTCCAAGTGTGCCTTTGCTGCCATGCTAGCATCTGGGGTTCTGGCCAATGGGTGGCATGTTTCTTCCTTACTGTGCATAAGGTCATTGCTTAGTACATTGCAATCTTTTCCTTATCCAAGTCCTTTGCCCATAATCTGTAATAAACACACCTCTTATCTTCTCTCTGTTCCTTATCTATATCAGGCTTCAGAGAACTGCACCATAGCTGCTAAAATTTCTCATACAGCTTAGGATCTTTGTTCATGGTAGAATAACTGACCTGGAAAATTTGCGGTCCAACTCTCTGTGGAGCTGAGGTCTCAAAAAAGGCACTCAGGAGTCACTAATCTGATATAGTGCAAATAGAGTGGGCTTTGGCATTGTCTTTAAAAATGGGAATAATAATATCCTCATAGGTGTGTTGTGAGAATTAGAATTATGTAATGGCAAGTGGTAGATGCACACCAGACACACAATAACACTATTCAATTTATTGAGTAAGGCTGCCCCATTCCTGCAATGACTAAATTGCACTTTGACAACCAAGGATTAGAATTAGCTGGCCCCAATGCCCAGTGGAGGAGGGTCACAATGGGGATGACCAGCGAATAGCATTTGTGGGTTAACCCTGTCAGGACTCTCCAGGAATTAGCCTGTTACATATTTAGATCAGTCATCAGATATTAGATACCTGGGTAAGTAGTGAACATCCTATTTAAGCCTCAGGATATCCCAGTTCTTAGCTCAGTGTCGTGGAGAAGAAGGAGAGGGCTCAGGGCTCCAAAGAGCTGGCCAAGAAAATTGAAAATCAAGATTTTCTGCTTCACAAACTTGCCTAGGCCTGAGGCTGACCACTGAGCAAGTGGTGACCTGTGCTGCTTTGTTTTAATATTGCTTTCTGAGATGGCCAAAGAGGCGTGGGCCAAGGGCTGCCACTAATGTGTTCTGTGGTCTAAATGGAACCAAAGTCGATAGGGAAGGAATGGAGAGAGCAGAACTGCCTTTGCTGTTTCCAGCTGTCCCTCTTGTCACCTCTGCCTACCTGGTATGGTAGAAGGAGCACTGAATTAGGAACCCAGGGGCTGAGTTCCAGATTTGCCATTTATTTGTGGCATTACATTAGACGAGTCACTTCACCTCTCTGAGATTCCATTTCTCCCTCTCTCACATGGAAATATTCACTCTGCCTCTGTTACTGAGTTGTAAGGAAATGATGGGGATGAATGCTTGAAGATAAACTGAGGCATATTAAAATTGTCAAGAGTTTATTTCAAGCATACATTGATTCGAATAGGGCAGTGCCAGATGAAAAGTAGTTAGGAGCAGTCCATCGACAGGAGCTAGGGGAAAGGTTTCTACAGAGAAGATTGGAAGCAAAGCAAGGAAATGATTGAAATGATTTGGTTGGCTGTAGCTTAAGTGGTTACCTTATTTGGGAAAGCCCAAGTGACTGTTTGTGACTGATTGTCCTGAAGCTCCATTTTATCATATATTTGAACACACTGACTCTGGCTTGAGTTTTGATTTGCTTACGTGGACTGTGGGTGTTAGAATCACCTCAGTCTCACAGCCTCTACGTTTGATTACTTTAATAATGCTCTTTGAAACTAAAACACCTATGACACATGCAGTGGATTGCAATAATACATCATATAGCTAATTCTGGAAAGCAAAGCAAAGTAATAATGATGATAATCCTTATTATCAATAATTACATTTTCAAATCTTTCTTTCCTTCTTTCTGTATTATCTATCTGTCTATCTTATCCATCCATCCATCTATATATCATCTATCTGTCTGTCTTCCTACCTTCCTTCTTATTTACCTTCCCACCAACCTGCCTTCCTACCTCCCTACTTTCTTACCTATCTTTCAACCTACCTACCTTTCTAATTTCCTATCTTCCTACTTATGTACATACCTACCTCCCCACATATCTAGCTTCCTACTTACTAAAGACAAACATACCTGCTTTTCTACCTACCTAATCTCCTATCCACCTATATGCCTATTTACTTTCCTACCTACCTATCTTCTTTCCTCCTTGCCTACCTATCTTCCTATATATCTAGCTAAAAATATCCACACATATTGACTGAAGCCAATGAATACACTCAGTACTCTGTATAAAATCATGCTTCTTAATTTACATATGTTGACAACAATAGGTGACAGACAGGAAGTATCTGTTTATTAGAATTGTATGCATCTCTGAGCATTTACTTAATATTTTTGAAAATAAGCTTAGAACTTTTTCAGTATGTAATATTAAACATAACCTCACCCAATTTGAGCTTAATATGGTGCATTAATGTATTCTTGATAATTAAATGCATTTCCGAGGGTTAGTTTATGTAATCAAAAAAAGTCATGCTTCCATGAGCAATCCATTCAGTTATTCAAAGGTTTAAAACTTTTAAGAAGTGTATAATGGCTGAATCATGGGAACTAATCCTGAGAAACGATAGAAGAAATGTTAATGAAACATCAGAGGGCAGATCAAATAAAGATGAAACCAAAATGAACACCTAGGCTGACAAAGACTGACAGAGAACACTGATGAAAGAGGAGAAAAATTGATAATGAAAAGGGGTGAAACTGTGTCGAGTTGATCAAGTAAAAGGATCAGGTCCAGATAATCAATGGCTGTAGTAACCAATGAGAAGTGACTTGTCAGAAAAATGCATCACCACAGTAAGCTAGCAAAGCAATTTATTGGAGGCACATGTTAACACATAAAATATAAGAATCATATGGTCATGTTGGAAAGGTTTGAGTCCAAAGTTTGGGATATCTATACTCTGATGAGAAGTACAACTGAAAGCCAGAGAACTCGCCTAAGAGGATAACAGCAATGGAGGTCCCATCAGTGGGGACCCATACATGGCTCTTACATAGGTGTCTTCTATGGTCTCCCTGAGTATTGAATTAGACAAGAACCAGGGTTTTAGTTCTAGTTACAAGGATGTATATAATTAAATGAATAAAATAGCTTATAATTTTACTGATAATTGTCAAAATCTTTATATCATCTGATGTCACATTGGGTACAACTCTTTTTACTACGTTTAAAAATAACAATTGGTATTTATTGAACTACTTCCTTTCATGTTATTCACATCATGATCATTACCAATGATCTGATTGCTACCATATACCGAGCACCTGCTACCTGCAGGTCCTGGACCAAATCCTTGAACTCTTTATTTCCCATGTTTACAAGAGCTTTGAATGAGAGGAGCTCTGATCAATGCTTTATAGCTGAGAAAACTGAGATACTAATAATTTAAATATCACATCCACATTGTCATGATTGGTAAAGAAGAGCTGTGGTAGAAACTCAGGTTTGTCAGGTAAAAACTCCTTTGTTGTCTTTCTTCCTCACATCCCTAATCATGACCTTTGCACTTGGCCCAATAGCTCAACCCTTGTAAATATCAGATCCACCTTTATATTAAAAACCCTCTTAAAAATTTTTAATGCTTATTAAAAATGCTTTGCTGCTCAGAGCAGGCTCCAGGCTCTGAGCTGTCAGCAGAGAGCCTGATGCAGGGCTGGAACTCACAAATCATGAGATCATGATCTAAGCCAAAGTCAGACACTTAACTGACTGACCCACCCAGGCACCCCTAAAAACCTCCTTTAGTCGCAGTGTATTTGAGCATCTTTCGGCTACTCTAACAGAAAACCACAGACTGAGTGGCTTAAACAGTTATTCCTCATCAATCTAGAGGCTGGAAAGTCCAAGCTCAAGGTGTCCACAGATTTAGTATCTGCTGAGACCAATATCCTGTTCATAGACAGTCAATTTTCCACTATGTCCTCACACGGTGAAGAGGGTTAGGGAACTCTCTGGTGTCCCTTTTATAAGGACACTAATCTAATTCATGAGGGCTCCACCCTCAGACCTAATCACCCTCCAAGACCCCACCGAATATTATCACTGTGGGTTAGGATTTCAACATACGAATCTGGAGGGACACAAACAGAGTACACAACAGTCTCCACGGCAGTGTGCTGGAGACAGCGGAGTGAGACTCTTTCGAGGGTGATGAAGTTGACTAAATAGTGACCAACTAGATAGTAGTGACCAACATCAAAAAAAAAAAAAAAAAAAAAACAAATAGAATAGTACATAGAAAATATCCTAAGACATCATGTAATAAAGGTAAAAAGTATTTTTCCAGCACCCATATGCCATATTTCACTAAATCAAGGTTATAATCTATTGGAAGACACAAAATTTTACGTGCCACTCAAAAGGAAAAAAAAATATTGCCAATTAATGGCAAGATGTTACAGTTTATAAGACTCATCCAAATTTCCAAGAGGTTAAAATGTGAAAAAAAAATCTGCCTGAGAATGATGGAATACAATGCATTCATAGGCTCACTGGGTCACTCTGTGAAATGATCTCTTACTGTGGGTCATGGCCAGTAGAGTTTGAAAACCGCTGTCCTTAATGGTGGAGAAGGTGACTGGGACACCCACACAGTGACTGGAGCTGGCAAAAGAGTACCTGGTATGGCTAACCAATTAGTGTGCCCAGCCACAGGCAGTGTGGGCTGAGCTCTGGCTGCAAGGTGCCCCTGTGATCCACCCCTTGGACAGCCACATCACAACAAGGCTCAAAGGTGTCCCACCCTGTTCCAAGGCCAAGCATTAATGAAGGCACACAGCATTTCAAGGATGCGACCCAGGGATGTTCTGTTCTCAGGTTCATATTATACAGAGATAAGGTCCTGACCAGACAGCATCAGGTAATTAATTGAGGTGTTTGGGAGAAAATCAAATGGGAATTGATATTTGCCAGGCAATGTTTGTAAGGCTCTGAGCTGGAGGCTGTGGAAGATAGCCGAAAGGCCAGCCCAGGGTTTTACGAAGGAAATTCTGAGTTCTGACAGGAGGGCTTGATGGATAGAAAGTGAGGGGATAAAGGCTTTAGAACTTTGGGGTCAAATTTGACCTCGGTCTGTATAATTGACAGATCCATTCATTCAACCAATATTTACAAAGCACCCAAAAAGGTCAGGCATTGTGCTAAGACTGCTGGAGATTACAAATAGCATGTTGTGTCAGAACTGACTTCAGAGGCTCGTGGTAGTGAGTGGGTACCCGGTTTGCCCACTTCTGCCTTCCCCAGGGGCATCGTGTCCTCAGGGGCCCCTTGCTGCATGCTCAGATCAGTGACACCTCCTGAGCTACTCCCAAATGAAATGGGGGGATCACAGTGTCCTTTGCTACCTACTTGGTAAGGAGGTCTCAGGTTTCACTGTGTGGAGACCAGCTGGGCAGCTGGAACTGCTGGGTTTTTTTCTGTTGCTCGAGGAGCCTGAGTTATAGCCCTGTCTACTTCCTGCTTGAAATGGTTTGCAGCTATACATCCAGCCACAATCAAAACAGGTCCTGTTGTCCCACCTAAGGTCTCCATGTCCTCTTAATAACCATTACTAAATTTATTGGCCCTGTATTCAGGTATGTATGATTTTCTTAGGCTCACTTAATCCTTTCCTCAGCCCTGTATGATAGAGCCTGTTATACATGCATCCTACAGATAAGGAGACTGAGGCTTCCTCTAGCCCTTGCCAGCCCCTTTTGCATGTACCACTTAACTGGTGCTGATGGTGTTCCTAACTGGCTTTTAACTTTCCTGTCACCTTGAATCCCTCAGTGCCCTGCTCTGTGGGCCCAAGCAAGAAAGGGTAAAGTTTTTGCAACTTCAGTGGGGGGAGGGAGGTTCAGTTTTCCTACATCCTGAGTGATTTCATTCAGTTGCAAAAAGAGGAGCTTCTAGGATGATGAAGTGGGACATGCCTTGCACTTTGTGTCTACATATCTGATCTGACTAAGAAGAGTGGTGGACAAAGAGGCTGGAATACTAGCTCCAGTCCTGAGTCAGCCATAGCCTGTTGTGTATCCTTGAGCAAGTCCTTGACCTTCCCTGGATTCAGTTTCCTCACCTGTTAAATCCCTAAGGCCCATTCCAGCACTGAAAACTGGGACTCCATGTAGGCAGAGAACATTATTGTTCAAGGGTATATGTGACAGAAGAGAAGACCGGAGCTTGTGTTACATGCTGAACATTGTATACAGGGCATCATGCCGCATGCCAGTATTCCTTCAAACAGCAGAGAAAGGTTTGTGTTTTTCTTTCCCCCCCGCCCCCAACTTTTTCAATCTGCTCAGAGTTCCTCTATGAGCCCTGTCCACAGGTAGGTGCTGGGCAGAGGAGCAGAAATGTCTGTATGTTGGGGTAAAAATGGGGCTAGATGCAGGAAGAATCCAGGAAGTCACTCTTCTGGCCCAGGGGAAGAGCAGTCTATGGAGAGAGGAAAGGGGACAGAATCATCATTGCCTTTAGGGAAATAGGCATCCCAGCCTCATAAAGCATAATTTCAGCATCCAAGAGACTCCATAGCCTAAGGAAGGATTCCTCTCCCACGGGATCCATGTTGCCTACTATTCCTTTAGCCAGGGATAGAGTTTTTATTTTTCTGAAAGAGAGACTCAAAGTGCAATATGTAGCAAACCCAAATTGAAACATGTCTTGTAAACATCACATTCTATAAGGGGTTTGCCTTCATGGGGCTGCCTGCTCTCAGCAGCTGAAACCTGACTCTCACAGCAGAGGGGCACCAGTCTCTTCCTACAGCAGTACTTGCAGGGCTTTGCAGATAACCAGGGCTGACTCAGCACTCCAGACAACTACACACAGTTGACTATGTAATTAACATTGCCATGCATAGATACAGAAAACTCCAAACACTGTGTATGCAGTGGGGCCCGAGAGAACTGCACAGTTTCTCCTCACTGAACACTTGGTAAAAACATGTGCAGCTGCTGGAAGCATCTTGGTGCCAACATGGGTCTGTGTCACAGTTCTGGGCTCCGTTGATCCTTGTGTGCATCCCATGCCATGGAAAGTTGCCATTCTCTGTGTGGGATGCAGTGTAATCAAGGTAGACCTTGACCTTCAGTTTCAAAGAGAGTCTGGCAACCAAATAGTGTTTTAATTCTTGGTTTGTCTTTTGATGAAATGCCAAAGGTAGGTGTTAATTCGAGGAAAATCTCTTGAAAAATCTCCTCATTCCTGGGGCACCTGGGTGGCTCAGTCAGCTCAGGTCATGATCCCACGGTTGGCGGTTTTGAGCCCTGCGTTGGGCTCTGTGCTGACAGCTCAGAGCCTGGAGCCTGCTTCAGATTCTGTCTCCCTCTTTCTATGCCTGTCCCCCACTTATTTTCTCTCTCTCTCTCCCTCTCTCTCTCTCTCTCTTTTTCTCTCAAAAATAAGCATTAAAAAAATCTCCTCATTCCTTATTGGTCTTCTAAACAACCTCTTCCTAAATATTATTTACCCCCAGACTCTCTCCCTCAATCCTCAGCCCCCTTGACAGCTTTTCTTTTTTCTTTTACATCTTTATTATGCAGATCAAAAACCTCTCTGACTTCCTTAGCACTCTCTTTACTGCAGTCCTCATTTGAAATTTTCTGCAAGAAAAAAAGGCCAAGATCTGACCCAGCAAGCAAAAAAATAAAAAATCTTCCTGACGAGGGTGGGGGAGCTCAGGAGTATTCAAACACGGGTAATCTTTGTCCTGTTACAGTCATTTCCTTCTATTGGGGCCCTTGTTACTATTTACAGGCATTCTCTATCTCTGCTAATGCAGTTGCTCAAAGGGCACTTTAAGTATAATCATTATCCATTGATTTTTGGGGGGAGACTTTTATTCCCTCCAATACTCTCTGTCAAATGCCGGCTGCTGATTCTATTTGTTAAATAAGGGAGAGCTTTGTTCTGTTTGGCTTTTCTTTTAACCTGTGCTTTCTATCCACTCTCAGCGTGGGGCAAACAGGAGATTTTCTGCCACCTGTTTTGGTGAGAAGATTTTCACTTCCAGACTGGGATGTGAACTGAAAATGGGTCTCCCATTGGGAAGAAACACGGATGCCCTGCGTGGCTCTTTTCAGCAGCCCTCCCCCCTCCCAGAGGTGGCTGCACAGGGCAGTTCCTCTCCGGGAGTATCATGGTCAGTAATAAGGAGGCTCCTTAGGGATACCAGACGGGAAACCTTTTGACTTAAAATCACCCCGATGGGTACAGGATGAACATCAGAGACTTTTCTTAGAGCCGATTTTAAAAGAAGTAAGAGAGCAAAAGGTTCACGAGGTGATGTGACCATGAAGTCCTGGAAAAGAGCCCATAAAGAGCTGTGGCTTTGAAGATAAACTGCCCAATCTCACAATTTTACTGAGTGCAGACCCCAGAGAGGGGATGAAATCGGAGCTTTGTCTGGTCATATTTTAATGATTTTTCACATGACACAAGTCTTGCCAGTTTGCCAAGTGCCTCCACATGCATTGCCTCATTTCATGACTCTGAAGCAGACTGACTTTTCTGAGTGACAAGTGAGTCAGACTTAGAGTCCTTCATCCTCACCCATGCCTGACTTGGGCTCAGCCCCATATCCCTTCCTGCAGACACTCTTCCTTAACTACCCATAGTCTAGGTTGGGTCTCCTCACTGTGTCCACCAGAACACCTACCTGTCACTCATCACAGTCTGATTATGGCTTATTTTCCTTCTCTTGGCTTGGAGAAAGGAGGCAGAGGAGAGGAAGCAGTAAAGGCTGTGTTATCAAGCTTGTTCCCACTGGGACATTCCTAGCTCAGTCCTGCCCTGGGGCTCTGGGCAGCATGCCTGAGTTTCAGCTACTGAGAGACGAGGAAGCTGGGATATGCCCACTATCTTCCCGTGTATCCTTGGCTGAAAGTATTTCCAGCGCTATCAATCCTCTGGTATTTTTAACCTGTCCTGTATAGGGATGAAATGTGCTTGCACAGCTAGTGGGGGACACAGGGGGATGAGGGGGACCCCCAGGCAGTTGTAGTGGTTCTCTGTAAGCAGCCTCATGAGGGTGAGGCACTGGCAGAATCTGTTTCCCCCATCTCCCTATTCAACAACACCGCTTAGATCACAAGTCCTAGGTCCCTACACTGTGTCCAGCGTGTAGTAGTCTCCATAAAGGACCTTAAATGTGGATGTGTACATGTGGACTTGGTGTGCATGCATGCAAATAGTACATATAGGTAGTTTTACACCTCCATCTAACATTCTTGGCTTCGGAGCAGACAATATTCATCAATCAAAGCTTCTTAGTGATGCCGACAAAAGCATGCCTCTTAATAGCCACTAGGTGGGAAGTGGACATACCTCTTATCAGTCCTAACCGCTTTCATTGGAACGTGTGAACAAAGATGTGAAAAAACATCTTCGCACAGCAAAAATGTCCTTCATCCCTCCCTGACCCCAAAGATCTCCTTCCAAGCCCTTTTTCCTCCTCTCTCCAAACCCACCCTCCATATGTGGAAGGAAGGTAGAGTGGGGGAGCTGTGGAGATAGCCACAGAGGCTGGAGGGGACTGCTACAGGGAAGAAAAAGAGTGGAGAAGAGCTGGGAGATTAGAGACCCAGGTCTGAGCTGCTTGCTGAGAAAGGGCACTTTAAGTGCCAGCTTGTTGCTTTGGGAGGGGCAGCGGGGGACAGATAGACCCAGGGTAGAAACAAAGAGACCCAGTGTAGAAATAAACAATCAAGGAGAAACCTGTTTCTTGCTGCCCTAGGCAGCTTTTAATTGGTGGTCCACTCCTGCTTCTATTTGTGCATCATTTAACCTCTAGCACTAAGATGAAAAGGGAGCTTAAAAAATAATCTTGGGTAGGGACAGCAGCAGAACAGGAGAGGAGGAGGGCAAGCTGGAGGAGGTGGAGAGGTGGGGTGAGGAAGTGGGGGGGGAGGGGAGAAGGAAAAACAGGTTTGCAAGTTCAGACAGGTCTGTGGTCAGCCTTCTGCAGGGGCTGGAGCTACACCTCTTTTCCCTCCTTAAAAGCTGGAGATAATTGGCAGGTTGTGTGGTACGTGTGTATGTATGTGTGCGTGTATGGGCCTGTGTGTTATTGCCACATGTCTATAGCTTTGTGAACATGGGGTTTGAGCAGTTGTAGGTCGTTGGTCTTGGTCATTTAGTGTGTTGATGTGTGCGTGTATGCATGTGTGCGTGTGTGTATGGCTGTGTGTGTGTGTGTATCCTGTGTGCGTATATGTGTAGCTAGATGGAGACCTTGAGACCCATTTGCTCCCTCGAAAGAAGAGTGAATGAGTGAGAAATCTTCAGTTAACATATTCTAGGCTGCGGAAAGCAGCACTGAGAGAGTTTCCCTGAAAATCTGGGCTCTGAGGGAGAAATCAGGGCAGCCTATGGAGATGAAAAAAGGAGACGGAGGCATCTTCCCAAGATTGTTTTCCCAAGCTTGTCTGTCTCCTTAACCAGCCAGGGTGGGTCCCGTTAGCTTTCTAGGACAAGGAGGTGGCCTAATACTGATATCTGGGGCCAGATGGCCTGACACATGGTAAGGTAATGAGAGGGATTGAAGGCAGCCCTCTTCCAACCCAGGTTCCTCACGCTGGCCAGGAGTGGGGTGGAGGGGAGTAAAAGTAAGCCAAAGATTATTCTGTTTCTTTTTAGTGCCTGTTTCTTTTTCAAATCAAGGCTCTCCGTAGAAACATTATAACATTTCAGAAATGTACAACTTAAACATGAAATTCTCCCATGCTCCTGTTAGCATATTTTGATGTTAGCATTTTGGTCTCTCCACATATTTCTTTGCATATACTAGCATTTTGGATATTATTAATATGCATAGATGCACACAATGCATTTGCACACATTCACACACATACATCTCATTATCTTTATAAAAACAAAATAATACAATATTGTTCTGAAACATGCTTATTTCTCTAAATAACACCTCGTGGACATCAGTCCATGTCAATTCAAATGAAATTGCTTCAATGCATTGAAAGGGCTCTATACTGTTCCCTTGTGTGGATGGGCTCCAACCTGTTTAGCCAGTGTCTCCACAGTGGACATTTCTGTGGTTTTCTAAGTTTTGTGGCTGCAGTGGTCATCCTTGTGGGTGCTTTTGTGTGATACTTTCAGTGAGATCATGGAGAGGAGGTTCTGTTCTAATGGGGACCCGCCAGGAAGCAGAGGCTAGAGAACCAGGAGCCTCTAGTGCCTCTGTTCTCAGTTCTTAGCTTCCCTGCTTAATGTGCAGGACAATTTCTCATTCTCTGCCTTTAGTACCTTTTCTGTACATAGAGAGATGCTAAAAATAAATACACCTGCCTCTTCGTCACTCTGTTTATTAAACTACCTTCCTTAAAGATTCTCAGCATATCCATGGAGGTTTAAAAATACATACTTCAACAATTCACTTGTACCGAAGAAGATTAAATGCTGCCTCCCACTTTAGGCTTTCAGCGGTGCTGCTGTGATGTGCTAACACCCCCTAATGCAGACAGTATTTCTAAAGGAAATAGACCTGCCAGCCTGAGAGAAGGATGACCTGGTCCCAGCTCCTCAGCCTTCCAGCTTGGAGATAGTGGTCAAGTGACTCGTTCTAACCTAACCTGCAGTTCCCAGAAATGAGGATAATAATCCTAGAGTGTTCATTGAAACAATGTATTTAAAGCAATTAGCATAGTGTCAGAGACATAGCATGTGCTCACTAAATCCAAGCTACATTATTATTATCATTACTTCCCTACAAATACAGCAGTTGTATATAATTCAACCTAACTTCACTACGGTCTTCCTTATCTTCATAAAGACATCACTACATACTCAGTGTTTGATTTAGAAACAGTAATTTGGTGATAGTCTTAGAGTTGGATGGCAGAAATTCTTTTATTTGTTTATATTTACTTCTTTCACTGCTTACCGCATGCTTGTAAAATTTCTAATATTATAGAAATGTGTGACTTGGAATGTGTGAAATTCCACATAATTCTCTGTCCAAGATAATCACTATTTGCCAAAGCATATTTTTCTATTTCCTTGCTTGCCAGTTTATTGACTGACTCCCTCCTCCACTAAACCAAAGCTTCAATATCACAAGGATGATAAAAGTGTTCCTCTCTCTGAATATTCAGCATCATGCATCATAAATTGGTATGTTGCAGGAATGCAGTAAAAGCATTTTGAATGAATATTTGGTGATTATTAAGAATGCTATGTTCTTGGGGCACCTGGGTGGCTCATTCGGTTAAGCCTCTGACTCTTAATTTCGGCTTAGGTAATGATCTCACGGTTAGTGAGTTCGAGCCCCATGCTTTGCACTGACAACATGGAGCCTGCTTTGGTTTCTCTCTTTCCTTCTCTCTCTACCCCTCCTCTGCTTGTTTGCTCTCTCTCTGTCTCTCAAAATAAGTAAATAAACATTAAATGTCATATTCTTCACAACTTAGGTGAAGGTTGTGGTAAGCCTTGGGATAGGGCCAGATATAGCCATGTTCATTGTAGCCAGATAGGGGAGGCCAGGAGAGGATGGGATCAGGAACTAGTCAGCCCCAAAGGAGAGGTGTTAATCTCACAGATAGAACCAATTTCCCTGAAATTTGGAGGACAGACAATAGCAGACAGTCCCATGTCACTGTTGGCATGTGAACAGCCCATTCAGGTAAGTAGAGGCTGTGATGGGCATGTGGGGCCCAGCAATGGGTAATCCAGGGGCGGGCTTTGTTCTGAGACCCAAGTAGACTGGCAATCAGGCCTTTGTGGGCTTGTTGTGGGAGCCCAGGTGCACAAGCTGCAGCCCCACAGTGACCACCAGGTCTGGCGAATAACTGGCAGGAGCCTAGAATGCCACGGGCAGGGATGAATCCTGAGACAGATGAAGAAACAAGTAATAAGGCTGGAAATACCTCTGGAATCCCCTAACTCTTGAGGACTACACCAATGGTCTTGGTCCATCCAGACAGAATCTCAGGGACACCATGTTACTGACCAAGTGAGGAGGTTAATGACCCTGAGTGTCAGACCCTGAAGATGGAATAGAACTACCTCTAACCCTTTCCTACCTTAGAGCAGGATTGGCTGAGAAGTTGCTACATGGTGGTGGGAAGGGTTGCTACAGATAGTGACATCTGGGTGCAATGCCTGTGCACAGGAAGGACAGAATGCATGTCCTACCTTTTGATGGCTTTGTTGGCCTAACCAATTGGTAGCCATGGCAGGTCCATACAAATGCAAGGTCTGAACAACCAAAGCATTGGTGAAGCCAACTTTAGAAGGCCTTCTACCCAACAGAAATGGGCTCTCTGTGACCAGAGCTCAGGAGGCCCAGACCTTAGGTAGGCAAGGATTGGGAGTGGAAGGATGATGTGCTGTTTATTGCCTAAGAGGTCCTTTCTCGCTGTCTTTGACCTTTCTATGGTATCCACTCCGGGGATGCTTCAATGTTATGCCCAGACATCAGGGCTACCTAGAGAAGCAGGTGACCCCTCCCAGGTAAGGAATCGCTTACACAGGAGCTTTCCCTGATCCAGGGGAAGCACTTCACAGTGGCCAAGAGAGTCACAGCAAGCCCCTGAGCTTCATGGACTGTTGTCTGGATGCACCCCAGTAAGGAAAGGTCTAACGTTTGCTCAGATGACTTCCTGCAGACTTCACCCTGTCCAGTCCTTAGAGAAGAGCAGCGTGGTTGAGGCTTGATGTTTCTAAGGGGCTCTGGTGTTGGTGCCTCTGGGAAAAGCAGCAGGGAGCAGTGAGGCTGGTCACTTCTGTTATTCTGGTACTTATTATAAAAGAAAGGGCCTCTGATACTCCCTTAATGAGTGAGCCATTCTGCTCATCCCCTATGGCTTTGGGAAAATTATTGGACCTCCTGGAGCCCCATTTATAAAGTGGAGACACTTTACAAAGTTGTTTAAAGATTAAATTAGGTGATATGTGGAGAATGCTTCCCATGATGATGCCAAATAGAAAGCAAATGCAAGATAAATGCCAGCCATGACTATCATCATCTGGGCTGTAGTTGCTGTGAGATCAGAGACAAACCTTGTCAAGGAAGAGAGTCAGCAAAAGGGAGAGGGGCCTCCAAAGGGTGGACTAATACTCTCCACCATTCGCCAGGGAAGAAGCTTCTGGGTTCTTATGGTTCATGGTCAGGGGGTGGGACAGGGTAGGGGCACGATATGCTTCTGATTGCTCTCAAGATATGAGACACCATATGCCATTCCAACACCGGGAAGCCCTGAGTGCTGGACCCATCCCCCAACTCCAAGTTTAATCTGAACCATGACACAGAATTGTGCATTGCTTCACCAACAGCAATGACAATCATAAACATTATTGTGTTGTTTGATATATTATTATTCTTGTAAGTGAAGTTCTCTTATTATTATAATTACTTATCTTATTGCTATAAATATTACAAACCTAAAAGGTGATTAATCAATCACTTAACCATGTTTCATGCACCAGGCAAAGGATTTCCATGCATCCTATCATTTATCCTCACAAAGCCCCGCCGTGGAATTATTATCATCTTTTCAAATGAAAAACATTGAGACTCAGAGAGGTTAAGTAATGTTCCCAAGGCTGCACAGCTAGTGAGTGGTAGAGCCAGAAACCAAAGCCAGTTCTGTGTCCCAAGCCCACATCATAACCTGTCTTGCTGCGTCCTCTTCTCTGAGACCTGTGTGATCAGCCCTGCTTTGAACCCCGCTCCCACCGCCCCCCCCCAGGCTCTTCCCCATTCTTAGATCAGAGAAACTTGGGCTTGAAAAGAACAAGATCACCTGGTCCTGTACTATTCCCTCTCATCCTGTTTATCAGGTATTTGAAAATGGTTATCAAGTCCCCACAAGACAACAGCCTTCCTTATGTGAACAGAACAAAGAACGCTCCAGATGAATAGGTTACACTGTGGAAGGACATTCTCAGGTGCTCCAGATTCTCAATGCCCCAAAGTTCACTTGCCCTTTGGGGGGTCTGAGACTCTGCCCCCCTCTGCCCCCTTTCTTGCCCCTCCCTCCCGCTTATGAATCCTGCACTGCCCCCCTCCCCCGCCTTTAATTTCTGCTTATCCTCTCTGTCCACATGCTCTACAGGCATGATCTCATTACAGCTTCCCAGCAACATTCTGCAACGGATATTATTCTTACCCCCATTTTCCTGATAAGGAAACTGAGACACAAAACAGTCACAGAATCAGCAGGCATCACTCTCTGGTGGGTCTCACTCCAAAATCCTATGTTGTCATCAGTCAACTGCATTCTTTTATTTTACATTTTAGTTCAGTCATTTTCCTGGTTTCTCCTTAGAACAGCTGAGACAGGCTGGCATCAAAAACAACCAACCCTTCCCTCTCTCCCCACACACAAAAAATAAAACCCTAAAAAAGAACATATTATGCCGGGCACCAGAGTGGCTTAGTCGGTTGAGCATCTGACTCTTGGTTTCGGCTCAGGTCATGACCTCACGGTTTGTGAGTTCGAGCCCCACATCAAGCTCTGTCTGCACTGACAGTGCAGAGGAATTCTCTCACCCTCCCTCTCTTTGCCCCTCCCTCACTTGTCCTGTCTCTGTCTCTCTCAAAATAAATAAAACGTTTTAAAAAATAGCATACTATGCTAAATACTGAAAGAGGGCACAAAGGAAATAATTACAGAAAACATCAGATGCATAAAGGTTCTCAAAGTACAAATTTCTGATCCTCCAATAATTATTTCCTTGACCCAAAGGGCTGGCACCACCCACCTGTTCACTGCCCAGCTTCAGGGACTCCTGGCTCCCTCCTTCCTGACATCCTGTAGCAGCGCCATCTTGGCTCTTAACCACAGAGAGTGGGCAACCTCCCATCGGCGCTCTACCCACCCTGGGCTCATTCTGCAACTTCATTCTGGTCTGGAATCATACTTTATCCTCTCTTGCTCGCTCATTCTTTAGCAGACAGGAATTTAATTAATGGTCTTGCTCTCTCAGTGAGATTGGATTTTCCACATCGGTCCTTGCTTTTACACTTATTATCTATAGCACCTGCTAGGTGCCATAGCAGTTTTGGGATGCCAGTTGTGATAGTAATGATGTCAACAACAAAAACAGTAATAACTAAGCTTTGCTGAGTGTCCCCATGGGCCAGACAATGTAGCAAAACACTCTGCTTGAATGTTCATATTTGATTCTTTCAATAATCCAGTGGGGGAGGTACTATTATCATCCCCATTGTACAGACAGGGAAACAGGAAGGGTAAGTAGATTGTTAAGATCGTACAGCAGGAGTATCAGTGCTACAACTTGGAGCCCAGAGCCTGAGCCCTTGCCTGCTGTGCTATATATAGCATGTCATAGAGAGCTGAAGAGCATGGTCCAGAAAGGGACAACAGTGTGCTAACAGGTGCATGACAGACATCTTCATGGGGTGTATGCAAATGAGGGAGGGGCAGAGAGAGTCAGGAAATGTTTTATGGAGTCAAGTACCTGCAGGCTGGTCCCTGAAAGCTGCATAGGGGACCATTGCATAGGCAGGAACAGAGGGGGCACTCCAGGCAGAGGGAGAATGTGACCAAAGCCCTAGAGGGCTGGCACAACCTGGTCTTTCGGGGAACTGTCGGCATGTGGCTGACTTCAGTAGGGTGGGCTAGGGAGAAACTGGGGAGTGAAGAGGCTAGAGGTATTGTCAAGAGTGAGATCCCAAAGACCCCACAGATAATGGGTGGCCTCTGAGCGATGGAGAGCAAGGGAGAACAATGATGAGATGCAAAGTATAAGAAGGTCCCTTGGGCACCTGTATGAAGGGTGGAGAGGGGAAAGACCTGGCTCCCCCACTACTTTTCAGGTGTGAAGCAATGCCAGCTTGTCAAATTCAAGAAGCACCAGAGAGTCCTGGTTTTGGCACCGTGCCTCTGGTGTTCCTTAATTCTCTTCCTTCTTCTCAGGAAATAATGTCTGTTTTCCCCATGTAACCACCCGGGAGTCAGCAAATCAACGGCCAATCACCTGTCTCATTCTGCAGACAATGCCTGTAGTAACACAGCCCCAACCTGGTCACTCGGTTAGCATCAGCCTCCTAACCTACTAAGTTTTAGAAATTTTTTATAAAACCAGAGTATCCTTCTAATTTCCCTCAGATTCCCCCAATTACTAGAGCTGTATATTGATCTGGGAATTAATTAGAAACTCCCCACTGGAATAAAATGTCTCCCCTTTGGACATTCTTAAGTGTCTTCTAATTTTAAGCCAAACCATTCTTCCCTAAGAATGGATCCAAAGAGACTTAAGATCTTAAGCAAACTACAAAGTGGAAGAAAAGCTGGCAGAGAGCAAGGAAGGAAAGCAGGGTGAGGGCTGGGGATCCTTCTCCAGGTGCAGAAGCTAGTTTCTGGGACAGAGGCCAGGAAGGCCAGGAGGGTCAATGAGCTGGGTCTAACCAGAATAGCAGATACAAATGAGGCTCAGAGAGATGTTGGCAACACGGCACCCGATCCAGTGGGCAGGATCTTCAGGAGGGTCAAGTTCATGTAGGCAGCTGTGATTTCTGGGAGGTCAGCCAGTCCACAGTAGCCCCCACCCAGCACCCAAGAGGGCTTTGGAAGTAGAGAATGCTTGTATCCATGCCTTCTTCACCCACACGTTGCCTAGCATCCCCCATGGCAGTGGACTGCTGTGCCAGGCAGGGCCATGGGATATGGTATCAAGCCGACTTGAATTCAGACCCAGCCTAGTCTCTTACTAGAATGTGAAGGTTGGCAAAGATAAATTCCTTAATCTCATTTGACTTAAGTTTCTGCTTCTATTAAAGGGAGGTAATAACTGTATCAAGCTCAGAGAGCTGTTATAGGGATTAAGTGTAATACGGGATGTTGACAGTGCTTAATACTGTACCAGCCGTGGACACAGGCTTAAACATTGTTAAAAGTGGTTATTATTATAAGCTCACACCGGGGATGCAAACATGAATGGAACAGAGTACTCTGTTCTTTTAAAGCCAGATGGATTGGGCTCCTACCCTAACAGCAAATCAGAGGATGATGCAGGGATGGGAGGGAGGGGGACCCGGGGAACAGAAGCTGAATTAGACTAGATTCTCATAAAAGGAGCTGGACAGACCCCCAGGCATCCACCACCACTTTGTTAATTGGTGGGGAGATTGGTATCCTTTGCCTTCCTTTGGGCCCAAATAGCATTGTCCTAGCCACCTGTGCAGGTGTGTCCACAGCCCAGGAGGCCTCTGCCTACATCCAAGCTGGAGACAGAGGCTGAGAACTCGCTTGATGCTGGGTATGAAGCAGATGAAGACCATTAGGGCCGGCTCAGTGGCTGAGACTGAATGGCTTATCTCAGCTCCCCAGTGGAACCAAATCAAATCCATGAAAAATATTAGGTTTTCAAATCAAAAAGGCAAACCATGTTGAGCAAACCAGCCGCTGGCAGCAGACAGCCAATTGGCTTGTGTCTGTCAAAAAACATTGAACTTGACAGGAATCAGGAAGCATTGACCAGAGCCTCACCTTCCGGCACTGGGAGATCAGCCCAGGGTTCATCACATTTGCCCCTGCCGCCTGATACCCACACCATTGCCCAGGGCCCATTTATTCTTCCTGTTGGGAAGAAACATTTCACCAATGCAAAGCAGCAGCAGGAGGGAGCTGGAATGAAGTTTTCTCTTCTAGCCAAACCACTGACCTGCCCCTGTGCCCCTGTAAACCATGCATTCATTCGAGAAGCATTGTTTAGTGGCTTGTATGTGCTGGGTATTGAAGATGGAAGAATAGATAAAACCCCCTCCACTCTGTCTTCATAGTCTAGTATTGGAGCTGGGGTATCAAGAGACATTAGGGGTGCCTGGGTGGCTCAGTAGGTTAAAGCGTCTGACTCTTCATTTCGGCTCAGGTCATAATCTCCTAGTTCGTGAGTTCAAAGCCCACATCTGATACTAGCTCAGAGCCTGATTAAGATTCTCTCTGTCTTTCTCTCCTTTTCTCTCTCTCTCTCCACCCCCTCTCTCGATCTCTCCTCCTCCCCTCCTCGCTCTCTCTCTCCCTCTGTCTCTCTCTCTGTCTCTCTCTCTCACTCTCTCTCTCAAAATAAATAAACTTTTTCTTTTTTCTTTTTTTTTTAATTTTTTATTTATTTTTAGGAGAGAGAGAGACAGCGTGAGCAGGGGAGGGTCAGAGAGAGAGGGAGTGACAGACTGTGAAACAGGCTCCAGGCTCTGAGCTGGCAGTCAGCACAGAGCCCGACGCGGGGCCCGAACCCACGAATCGCGAGATCATGACCTAAGCGAAAGTCGGACGCTCAACCGACTAAACCACCCAGGCGCCCCAATAAACTTTTTCAAAAAGAGAGACACTTAAAACACAGTGTGATATGATGAGATTTGTACCCCATGACACTGTAGCTCAAGGGAAGGATACCTATGCACCTTTGGGAGAGTAAGGGAAAACTTAGCTGGCTCTAAAGGGTGAGCAGGCTTGTTTCAGTAGACTGACAAAGGAGGACATTCCAGGAAGAGAGCATAGCCTGGTCAAAGACATGGAAATGTGCAATGTGAGAACAGTTTTGTGCAGGGAAGTATAAATCCTTCTCTGTTGCTAGAATCTGAAGTATGTCTGTGTATATGTTGTTTCGGGTGAATGAGGGCCATAAATGAGGCTGGGCAGGTGTGGAAGGTCTTAGACATGAATACTCAGTACAAAGGCTAAGGATTTTGCGTTTTTAATTTGAAGGTAATGGGGAAGACTCCTTGAGCAAAGGAGTCATGTGGTCAGACTTATATTCATCAGGTAGAGGAGGGTGAAGGCTTGAGTCCTGGAAGTCAGGAAGCTACTGTAATGGTGCATGTGGTAAGTGATAAGAACTTGAGCCAAGATAGTTATGGAGGGAATGGGGGCAGGGTGATAAAGAGTTATTTGGAAGACAAGATCGGTGGACTTGGATGTCAGGAGTGCTAAGGGAGAGGGGAGCCTCAAGGGTGACAGACACCAGACATGATAACACGGGCTGACTCCACCAAAGCACACCTCCAATCAGGACATCCCTGACCTGTTAGGTCCCACTAACACCACTTTCTGAGGCATTTCTCAAAATGCGGTGTACCACTGCTGGACTACGAGGGGATTTTAGGGAGCACAGAAAGCACATTTTTTTTAACAGTAATAATTCATTTTTGTTTGTTGGAACAAATATAAGTAGCCTATCAAGCCCATGGTTTCATGGATGTTATTGCTTGGGGAGATTTTTAAATGTTAATTTTAGGGGTACCTGGTGATTCAGTTGGTTAAATGTCTCCGACTTCAACTCAGAACATTATCTCCCATTTTGTGGGTTCGAGCCCCGCATCGGGCTCTGTGTTGACAGCTCAGAACCTGGAGCCTGCTTCAGATTCTGTGTCTCCCTCTCTTTCTGACCTCCCCCCCTTAAGCTGTCTCTCTCTCTCTCTCAAAAATAAATAAAAAACATTAAAAATTTTTAAATAAATAAACACTAAAATTTTAAAAATAAAATGTTAGTTTTAATAAAAACATTTAAAATGTAAAATTTTAACTTTACAAAGCTAGTCAATTTAAATTAAAAATAAACAGTATAATACATGGGATGTGTAGATCAAAAGCAATAAAGATGGTAATGAGATAATGACATCTCGAGAGACATGGCTCAAAGGAGAAAGGGCACATGTCTGTGCATGGCATTCAAGGTCTTTTCTTCCCATACTTACCAGCCACATTAAACTACCAGTCATTCTTAACATATCCAAATTTATCCAATGATTGGATTTGGCTTATAATGACCTTAGCAATTGGTATACCTTTCCATTTATGCTCCATAATCTCACCAGTCTTTCAGAATCAGTTTAAAGACATTCACTCTTTCAGTTTAAAGACATTCACTCATGAAACATTCCCAAGCTAAGAGATATAAACACCCCCGTCCCTCTTCAGCTGGCTATGAACTTGTCCTCCTTAAAACTCCCATGGCAAACTTGTCAATCCTATCTCCTTATAGCATTTTTTATTTCAATTGTATATTCTCTGAAAGTGGACACTCATCCTTATTTGTATTTTTGATGTTTAAGAATATTCAAAATGTTTGTGTTATAATTCTATTGGTCCCTGTTTTCATTTTCTTTCTGTATTAGTTATCTATTGCTGTGTTACAAATTATTCCCAATTTAGATGTTAAAACAACATTTATTAGCCAGGGTATCTGTGGGCCAGGAATCAGGGAACAGCTTAGGTAGGTGGTTCTGGCTCAGGGTCTCTCAGGAAGTTATAGTCAGGTTGTTGGCTGGGGCTGTGCTCAACTGAAGGCTCAAATGGGGGAGGGTATATGTCTAAGTTCAATCATGTGGTGGTTCAAGGCCTTAGTTCTTCACTGGTTATTACATACAGAGCTCATTTCCTCATTATGTGGGCTTATCCATAGGCTGAGTGAGTTTCTCTGCAATATGGAGCTAGCTTTCCTTAGAGCAAGGGGTGTGGGGGTGGGGAGAAGACTTGTCTTTCATAACATAAACTCAGGAGTGACATACCTAACTTCTGTGGTATTCCACTGGTCACACAGACTGACCCTGGTACAATGTAGGAAAGGTCTACACAAGGGTATAAATACCATAATGCAGAGCCTATTGGAGTCATGTTGGAGGCTGGCTACCATACCTCCTTACAATATGATCTTTGATAATAAGTCTTGGGTTGAGTCAGTTTCATGGTGCCCAGCTTAGTTCTTGGCATATAAAAAGTTCTTAGCAAGGGTAAGTGGGTGGATAGATAGATGGATAGATGAATCAATAGATGGATGAAAATAATGACCTTTAAGTATTTAAATCCCACATGTTTGGCACTCTGATAAGCAACCATCTTCATGGTTTGATCTTTGACTCAAAGAATGTAAGGTCTAGAAAGGACCATCTAGTGCCCACTTTGTTTTACAGATGCAAAATAAGGGGCCAAGAGAAACAGTTGTGAGTAGCTTAAGATCAGCAATAACTTAGTAGCAGAGCCAGGACTAGAACCCGAGGTTCCTCTTCCCATGCTTCCTCTCTGTCCCCAACGTGAAAGGAATGCTTGCCCCCAAATCCATGCCAGATCTAAGAGGAGGCTTCAGATGGAAGTAGGGAGAAAATATGACTTGTTCAAATCCAAGACCAGCTGGACTTCACTGACCCATACACCCTCCCTGCTTTGTCCTGAACACCCACCTACTTGTGGTCAGTCTGTGTGTCCATCCTCTCTCCAGTCTCCAGACTCGCCTTATGACCTCACCACAACATCAGTATTCACCACCACTCCTTCCCAGCATGCCCCCATGTGCTTTGCTACTTCTGGGTGAGTCTGCCTCCAAACCAACTCCTTGTCAAGCTGGGACTTTCTTAAGTGGATCTTTTCCTCTGCTGATACATCCCTGTGGATGCACCATAAACGCTGACATTTCTCCAGAGCAGGATGTTTTTGAAAAAATATTTTAGATGAATGCCAGTCCAGGCCGCACGAAATGTCATGGTGACTTTCCAAAGAGACCTGCCAGGAACTGGGGTGAGTAAAAATAGCCACTGCTTGGTGCAGATGTGAGGAGAGTAAAGATCACTGGGAGAAGAGTTTATTTGTTTTTAAAATAATTATTCCTAAGTAGTTCTGGCCTGAAGCATGCGTCAGACTGGCAGGCAGGGAAGTGGAAGGTCTGTGTCTGACGCTAGAGGGAGAAGGCAGAGGAAGGCCACAGATGGGAAAGTAGGGGGATGGAGCCTCAAATCCCAGCCCCAGCAGAACACTCTGTAAAGGTTGGAAATCCCCTCTAAGATTGTGATGCTCAGTTTCTCCACTTGGAATAGAGAAAGAGAGGGAGGAATGTGGTTAGGGAATGATATACATATGCCTACATACAGAGAGGAAGAGAGAGAGACACGGAGAGAAAAGTAGACAAATCAGTCAGAGAGAAATGCACCATAATGCCTGTGTTCGGGCATTAAGGAGAGCACTTGTTGTGATGTGCACTGAGCGTCGTATGTAAGTGAGGAATCACTGAAGTCTACTCCTGAAATCATTATTGCATTGTACATCAACTAACTAAAATTTAAATTAAAAAAATAATAATGCTCATGTTCCAGTAAGGAAAATATAAGGACCATGGACAGTTCTGGATTGCCCTGGCTCTGCTCTTCATAGCTGTACATACAACCAGGCTGGAAGTACTTCTTCTCACCCCCCACCCCACCCCCCGCTCCCTCTGGGAGATATTTCTAGAGGCGCCTCAGGATGAGTGGGTAAAGTTGTAGTCAGGGCACTCTGGGAACCAACCCTGGGGGCCTCATTTGCCAGGGTGTAATCCTGAGCACATTATTTCTTGAAGCTTAAATTGCCCTCATCTGGAAGATGGGAAGAGTTCCTACCCTCAAGCTAGTTGTGAGGACTCAATGAACAAAGAAACCAAGCACTCACCAAGGTATCTGTCACTTGGCTGGCACTAAAGGAGAAACATCAGCAATGAACTACTATGCCAGGAGCCCTGACTTCTCTTGGCTTCCATTTTGGGGAAGGAAAAACCTGCCTCTCATTTAAGCTGATCACTGAGTTAAGTTGTTAGGTGAAAACAATGTTGAAACAATGAGATTGCTTGAAAGTTTACAGTTGGAGATGGCAGTGTGGTCAGTGCCCATGGAGCCAGATTTGGAAAGAAGGAAATTAACACATACTGAATATCTTCTATTTGCCAATCACTGTATTAGGTTTTTACATGTCTTTTTAATAATTCTTAAAACAACTTCATGAAGTCAGAATTGTTACCTCTTTTCCATTGTTTTAGAAACAAGTCAGGAACCTAAACACCAGAGAGATAAATAATTTTGCCCAAAGTCACACAGCTTACTTGTTATTCTGACTCCATGCTTTTTGACAACAAAACCTGTGTTCTTTCTTCTGAAAAACATTGTCCGTAGAAAACCGGAGCTGGAATTTGATAGAAAGATTGAATTTAGCCACATTTTGCACTCAGCCTTCAAATTGCATGTATGGTGTGTTTTTGCTTTCCCCCCTTAACTGTAATTAGTTTGTTGATTCCATAGAAAATGTTCACCCACTTCTAAAGCCCAGTCCTGACAGGAATTTCATTATGTTTTTCTTTAGCTCCATTTCTCCATTTGGAAGCATTCCATTCCATCCTTCGGGCTCAACTCAAATATCAGCCGGCTCCACAAAGCTTTCAGTGATCCCTGAAACAAGGAGAAACACGCCCTTCTCCACATTCCATGGTGCTTTGTAATTACTGCCTTCTATTTACCCTCTTATCTCAGACACCTAGCACAGTGTCAGCCACCTAGTAGGAGCTAAAGGAGTATTTCTTGGGGGGAGGAAGGGAAAGAAATGCTTCAGAAACAATAGGATTTATGGCAATAATGACAGTGATCATAATGCCAGCATTTATTGAGACATGTGATAGTCCAAGTTCTCTTCTAGGTGCCTGAATTGTATCATCTCATTTAATGCTTACAATAACCCCCA
Source organism: Proteles cristata cristata (assembly GCA_017311185.1). Classification (NCBI taxonomy): domain Eukaryota; kingdom Metazoa; phylum Chordata; class Mammalia; order Carnivora; family Hyaenidae; genus Proteles; species Proteles cristata. The sequence continues at coordinate 328,946 of JAESUZ010002885.1, read as the reverse complement.
GGGTAAGCACTGTTATCATCCTGATTTAACAGGTTATATTACTTGTTTACAGTCACACAGCTAAGTAGTAGATTTTTAGTAGAAGATTTAGAAGATAAATCTAAAAGACTTAGAAGAAACTATCTAATTAGTAGAAGATAATTAGAAGTTTGGACCCTAGCAGATTGATGACAGAACCTTCCAGAAACTGCAGCTCTGTGATCCTCAGAGGACTACAGGGGGAAGAACAGGGTCTGAGTCTGACATACTGACCCCTAGGCACAGTTTTGCCAGAGGTCAGCTATGTGACTCCAAGTGTTCGCTAACTTGCTAAGCCTCTGCTTCCTCTTCTGGATGAGGTAGCCAGCCCCACCCACGTGAAACCCTGTGGAGAGAATGTGATGCTTATCAGAAGGGATCAGCACATGCCGGACATTGCATAAACACTAGTTCCCAGTCTCTCTGCTGTGGACCTCCCACACCTGCTGCTCCTTGTATTTCCTCATCTACTTTGAGAAGAGGACTATGGCTTAGACATCCATTCATTTATTCTTCTAACAAATATATATTGATCAGCTGCTATATGCCAGGCGCTATTGTGCTGAGGATACAGTGGTAAACCAAATAGTTTACCACTATTGTTGTATTACTTATAGGGTAGCTTCTATTACTATTAATAACATATGAGTAAGCTAAGACCCAAAGACCATAAAACATCATGATGTAATGAGAACTGCTAGGGCAAGGTGGTGCTGCATTAGGGAAGGGCATGGGACAGGTGGCATTTTACTGCCCAGGGGGCTAGCCTTGGTAAGATCTGGGGGAAGAGCATTCCTAGAAGAGGGAATAGCAAGGATAGAGACCCCAAAGCGGGATAAATGTGTGTACTCCAAGTATGGAAAGACAGCCAGAGTGGCTCATGAGTGGTGGCAGAAGGAGAGGTGTTCCAAGAGGCTGGGGACTGGGGTGACAGGCGTGCAGGGTCTTGCAGCCCCTGCGACGGGCATGGATTTGAGTCAGGATGGATAAAAGGTAAGAATTCATTGAAGGAGCAATTGAACCAAGCTTTATAGCCTGACTCTTTTAAAATAGATGTTGTCCATTAAAAATCATCTTCTCTACTTTGTAAGAAAGAAGAAAGCTGCCGATGCAACTCTAGCCTTTAAAATGTTTTCTGAATTATTTTCTGAGACATATAAAAATCAATCTCTCCACAGAAAAATAGCAAAGTTGCTAATTTTATGGGAAAGCTCTAAAATAAGGATGATTTCATTTCTCACAGGCTGTCACTAGATTCCTTTAGAGACTTTCGCCAGCTTCAAAAAATACTGCATAAAACAATACCAAATCCCCATGGCTAATGCAGATGAATGGAACTTCTTGATAGGAGGTTTTGACACTGTACACAGGAGCCCATCACAAATTGCCTAAGTTAAAAAAAAAATGGATGAAATGAAGTAGAGACCCAGAGACCCAGACGAACTTTGCCATCAGCTGTGTGCTCTAGCAGCCTAATTAACTGATGATCCCCTTGGCTGCATCAATAGAGGTTTAGTATGGATAACATAGGAGGTGATTTTCCTTCTCTCCTCTGCTTGGATCCAGCCCTACATAGACATTGTCTGAAAGCCCACAAGCTGTTTAGATTTTCTGACAAATTAAAGATCTTGTACTTTTGCAAGTTTAACAAATGGTTTCAAAATTCCACCCAAACCTTCCCTTCAGGGGATTTCAAAACAGATCAGAGCATTCTCTTTCCATGTTTGTTTGTTTGTTTGTTTGATTTTTTGAGCATATGGATATGAAAACTTTCCTAGGGGAAGTACATCATCTCTGGTAATAAAATCACATAACAATGGCAACATTTCCAAACATCCATTTTTCCAAATGCTCTTTCCATATCATGACTCTTTTTGGAGAGGCAATTGCTCTCTTATGTGTTGTTAAAGTGTCACCTCCTCTACCTTGAAGGAACAGATTAAGTGTGCTTTTTTTTTTCTTTTTGGAAAATATCTGCTAAGTAGTAGACTCCTGACAGCCACTTACCATTACAGAAAAGGTCATCAAATTTGGAATGCTTGTCTTTTAAAAAAAAAAAAAAAAGGAACACACAGCTCTACTTCAAGTTTCTCACCAGTTCTTTCGTCTTTTTTTTTTTAAATATAATTTATGGTCATGTTGGCTAACATACAGTGTATGCAGTGTGCTCTTGGTTTTTGGGGTAGATTCCCGTGGTTCATTGCTTACATACAACACCCAGTGCTAATCCCAAGAAGTGCCCTCTTCAATGCCCATCATCCATTTTCCTCTCTCTCCCACCCACAGTTTGTTCTCTGTATTTCAGAGTCCCCTACGATTTACCTCCCTCCCTTTCTGTTTGTAACAATTTTTTTCCCTCTCCTTCCCCCATGGTCTTCTGTTAAGTTTCTCAAGTTCCACAGATGAGTGGATGGAACTGGAAGGTACTATGCTAAGTGGAAGGAGTCTCACCTGTTCTAAGTGCTCTCTGTGATGTAATCAGAGAAGGCTGGAACTGCAAGGAATGCTGTGGTCACCTCCCTTCTCATTATAAAGCACCTAATGATTGTGTGTTTAAGCCCTTGTTTTTATGTATGTAACTACATTAGTGGGGTCTGTGGCCTTTCCTTTACTGCTTGCTTCCATTTCTTAGCACAGTCATTTGCTTATAAATGAATCAATGGATGAGTTTCACAGGGACATCCTCTGAATTCTTTTTTGTTGCAATCAAAGCAGCAGCTATATCTGAGATTACACGTCCACAGTTTTTTTCTCCTGAAATATTGCATCTTATTGAAGAAGTAATTTATTATTGAGGCTATAACCTTTCTGGTTATATCATTTTGGGGACCTAAAATAAAAGGAGTTCTTCATATGGTGAAATTGAATTCGTATTGAAATGTTAGAGTAAAAATAAAAAATTATTATTGAAATTATTATTGAAACTGAATTTGACCAACAGATCTAGTTATAGACAAGTTAGACTTAACTGTACTTCCATTCAAATATATGGCACATCTCACAACCTGCATACATATTTTGCTGTTACACCTTGTCAGTTCAGCTGGTCTTTGCTGATCTCTTTTTTAAAAAACCGAATAAATGTATTGTCATTTCAGGCATTAATAGGAAAAGGATTCGGGTTATGGAATTCTTCTTAAGAGCCATAAAACCATAACAATATATGCATACCATGACATAACATAATCATCACAAACCTTTTCAAGCATCACTGGGCATCAGTATGTCCAGAAGACTTTCTTTCTATTTTTTTTTTCTCTGTCTGACTTAGGATAACATCCTCTATATCCGTGTTGGAGGACTTCTTTTTTGTCATGGTAACATATATGTAATATAAAATGTACTCTTTTAGCCATGTTTACATGCACAACCCAGTGGCATTAAGTCCATTCACCCTGTTGTGTAACCATCACCACCGTCCACCTCCAGAAGTTTTTATCTTCCCAAACTGAAATTCTGTCCCCATTAAACGCTAACCATTAGACATACTCTCTACAACAGACCATCCTGGAATGAGCCATAGGGACATATACCTGGCTCCACCAAGGGGGTTTCAGACTTGCTGGAAAGCAGAGAGTATTGAATAATGACCTGTGAATCAGAGTTCATTATGGTGGAATCCTGAATCTAGGTAAAGCAGTGTCCTAAATTTCTAGGAATGAATAACTGGCTATGATTTCTGTATAGTCAGTTGTGAGGCTAGCCAGGAGCTGGCTCCTCTCTCTTATGGGCAACATGAGAATACATTTTCTCAAAAAGAAACTCTGTAAAGAAGACAAAAATAGTAATTCTCTTCTTATGTAGAAATCTGTACAGTTTGGAACATCCTTTAGCATCTATTAGTCCCTGTAACTCTCCTGATAATCTTGTGAAGGAAGCAGAACAAATATTGTCTGTCCTGTTTTGTAGATGAGAAAAGTAAATGGCTTTCCCAGAGTCATATGGATTATCAGCAGAAGAACTGCAATTTAAACAGAGAATTTAAATTTTAAGTGCATGGTAATTTCTCCCTACTACTTTGTAAGGAATATCTAATATACTTGCAAATGTCAGGTCAGGAAACAGGTGCCACGTTAGGTGTTTTAAATAGGAGTGTATTTAATATAGGGGATTGGAGTCTTTACAACTCTTGTTGGGTGGGAAATAGAGACCAGAAGGTAGTGCTGTGTTTCAGAAAAAGTGGAAATGCAGAAATCACAAGGAAGCTAATACAGGTTTCAGTGTCCTCAAGAAGATGCCCAAAAGCCCCTGGGAAAACCACATCCACTGTCTGCTGAAGGCCACGTTTTTGGCCCCACAGCTGCTGCTGGAGAATTGGATCTTCTCTTCCATCTCAGAAATCTCAAAGGGCCTCTTCTTGGCAGGATCTCAGTGATCCCTGCTGGCAAGGGAGTCTGGGAAATGTAGTTTCCAGGCTTCCAGCCCCTGAAGTTCAAGGATCACTTAGAAAATCAGGGATGACACTATTAACAGATAATAATGTTCAGCATGTCTGGTTATTAGCCAGAATCACAGCTGAAATGTACAGAATAAAAGTCAGTCCACTGGGTTGTTAACCCCAAATATGGATTTCTCTCTCTTGTCTCTGCTGTGGATAAGTGGTTTTTCCCTCATGGATACCTAGTGAGAAGAACTCAGTGCCCCCAGAAAGGGGAAATGGCTGAAGAAGAAAGAACAGAGAAAGGTGCATTCCATACAAAGGTAGATGAGCAGGTGCGTGGGGAGCAGATGGCTGAGAAGGGGCGGAGCCAGGTCAGATAAGGGGCAGGATGTGTGGTAGGAGAACAGCTTGACTGTAGTTTTCATTACTGCCCCATTCTATACTGGCTTGTGACCTCACCTTCTGTGGATGAACTTCTTCAATTGCAAAAGGAGTAATGGCACAGTGGTATGTACCTTATAGGGTTCTTGGGAGCACCTAGCACAGTGTCTACCTGGCACATAGTACATGCTCAGGAAATATGGTGCATAACTAGAATGAATTCAGTGAGTTGGACTGGCCACCAAGGTGTTCCTCTTGAGGTGGTAGGTAGAGCTGAGGTGGTAGGTAGAACTCACCGTCAAGGGCAATTTCTCCATCACAGAATCTTACAGCTACAACTGGATACAGGGATTTCAACAGAATGCTTAACCCTCGTCTTTGCTGTTACCATTTTCCTTACTTTTACTGTTTTATAGTAAAATAGCATGGTATAGTCAAACGTGCTTTCCTTTCTATTATTATTATTTATAATTTTACAACAACCCAGTAGTGTAAGACGGTGCAGGGACTAACCAGATCTTGAAGACGAGGGACCAGGCAAAATGAGAAGCTGGACTTGAGCTCTCAATAGCAGCTTCAGATTGGCCGTGGACAGTTAGAATGCTATTTTATACAGTGTCTCCATAGGTCCACGGTAAGCCCCACACTACCTGTCAACAGCAGGCTTGTTCATTGGTGTCCTTGACTTATGGTTCTGTCCTCAGATACCGTCCCCCTGCACCATTCCCCTTTCTTCTTTGGTCCTTGTGGCCTTGAAGTTAATGACAAAACTCACTTTGGAGTATATGGTGGTGGATTTTATGATATATTTAGCCACCTCTGTCTGGTTATCACTGGTCAAAGACGAAAGGAAACTTTATTCTCTGGTTTTGATCCCTGTGTGACCAGGGATAAACCTCTCAACCTCTCTGAGCCTGGGTTTCCCCACATTTGCATTGAATGATGCGATTCACATAGGAGGATTTAAGAATCTGTGACTCTATGGGAACATCTTGCTGGGTGCCTTGCACATAGTAACACAGACAAGGCCTTTTCCATCCTTTCCCACTCTAGATGCTTCTTTGGGCTCCTTCTCCACTATCTCTCTCTGTCCCTGGCAGTTTCAACACTGCCCTTCACCTCCAAACTGCTGCCCTTCCACACAATGCCCCTGAAATGAACTAAGATAAAATGAAGATTTTCTGGAGGCATCTGACCCACTAATTTAGCCTTCACCTTTCCACGTGGAAACCCAGAATACAAAGTCTTAATTTTATGCTTATTGAAAGGTTAGGGTATTGACTCAGCATCTTATGTGCTGGGGACACAGGGTCCTGAGTGATAGACTGCTCCTTATGGCAGAAGGAGATGCTTCTGATCTGTGACCCAGGAGGACTGTGTGGTCCTCTCCCATCTGCTTGCACACACACCCCTCCTCCCCACTCTCAGTGTGCGCAATGCATTTAAATGGAATTCTTATCCTAGAGAGTGTAACGTTTGGAGGTACATGGCCAGAGTTCCCATCTGAGCTCCGTTACTATCTCGCTGTGTGGCCTTGGACAAAACACTTGGGTTTTCTGAGCTTCGGTTTCCCCATTTGTGAAATAAAGACACTGATAAAATCAACTACATGGGATCTCTGAATACATTGCTAAATACATTTAACAATCACGGTGATTGAGCATTGCCATGGGCCAGGACCTCCACAAAGTCCTTCACATCCATAAGACCTCCGAGGAAGTTAGTGTTGTAAAATCTGATATACAGGTGAGGAACCCGTTGCTCAGAGAGGTTGTGCACGTAGCCTGGGCACCATAGGTAAGGAGTGGCAGATCAAGAGTGGACTCCAACACCTTTAGTCTTTCTAGAAGGACTACACCAAGCCCTCAAAGTCGTTTATTGACTTATTCAGCAAATGCTTATATAAAACGTATTGCATGCCAGACACTCTTCTGGGTACTTTACAGATACTAATTCATTCAATGCCCGTGGCCTGATGAGGCAGGTCCTATATTCTTGTTATCCCCATCCTCATCTACAGAGGAGCAGATGAAGGCACAGAAAGTAAAGTGACTTGCTCCGGTCTCACTGGGAAGTTCAGTCAGTATGACCAGCAAGGGAGTCTGGCTCTGAAGACCAGGCTGGCAAACATGAGGCCGAGTCACGTTCCACTGTGGCTTAGGGGCTGTGGACGGCCTGTAAACTGGAAGATGCTGCTGAACGGCAGCGCTTACTGTCAGCCTCCACTTCGGTTCTCTGCATCAGGCCCCCATCTTGTGTGCAGCTGGTACCTACTTCCTCTCCCCCAAGTCCTTTCTCATCTGACGGGGAAGGTAGAGGCTGGATCCCTTGCCCCCAGAGAAGACGAGACTGAGATGAGAGACTGAGGAGACCTGAATGCCAACACAGCATAGACTCCTGTGCTGAAGCAGTCGCTGCTGACAGCTGGTGCTAACAGAGGTCCCGCGAAGGGCCAAGACCCGCTAATGCATTTTGTCACTTTGAAGAGTGCCTCCAATTACATGTGCTGGTCAAGGGCCATGGTTTAAAACACGTTGCCCTGCACGCTACTAATCTCTCTGGTAAACAGGTAGTGCAGACTAATGAAATGTTAGAACTGGAAGGGGTCCTTGAGAGCATGACCTGTGACCCTCCACTGCCTTCATCCACTGGAATCCTGAATGCAGGATGGGGGACACGACTTAGCCAAGCTTATGCTCCCTGGGAGTGGCAATACTCCAGAGCTACTCGTTCACCAAGAGAAAATATTTGCAGCTGGTTTCACTGTTACTTTAAAGGCATTCTCCAGAGTCCCTGGAAATCTGAAAGATAAAGGCTCACGTAGATATTTCTGTTGATTTTCAGAAGTGGGATACTGTGTGCTGATTAGTACGTCTTCCCAGGCTCCCTGTCACCCTCTGAAACCAAGGCTCTCAGAAACCCAGTGAAATCAGGGTGGTTTGTGTTTGTGACGATGTTGGAACCAAGACAATAGCTTTATTAGCAGCGGGAGCCCCTTGAGGTAACCTCAGAGGCTTCCGTTTTCAAAGGTTTATCCTGCAAATGTCGCGGTTTTAGTTTCGCCTTTTGTCTGCTCTTTGCAGTTCTTCTGGAATCATTTTCCCTCTTAAAAAGGCCTATCGAGAAGATGTGGTTTATCTATACCATGGAATACTACATGGCAATGAGAAACAATGAAATCTGGCCATGTGTAGCAACATGGATGGACCTTGAGGGTGTTATGCTGAGTGAAATAAGTCAGGCAGAGAAGGACAAATATCATATGTTTGCACGTATAGGAGGATTAGGAGGAACTTAACAGAGGACCAAGAGGGAGAAGAAGGGGGGAAATGGTGGGGGAAAGGGAGAGAGGCAAACCATGAGAGACTCTTGAATGCTGACAAAAACTGAGAACTGATGGATGTGGGGGGGAGGGGAGGGGCATGGAGGAGGCACTTGTGGGGATGAGCACTGGGTGTTATGTGGAAACTAATTTGACAATAAACTATTTGTAAAAAAAAAAAAAAAGGCCTATCGAGTCACATATTCTGGAGCAAGAGAGAAGCTCAGTAGGTCTGTAAAATAATACGTAACTTGGGAGAAAGAACAAGGCAGTAAGTGTTCTCATATACTGCTGAAAGAAATGAAGAGGTGCCGCCATCTTTATAGGAAAATGTAGCAGTGCAGGTCAAAGGCTTTGAAATTAGCTGTGTTATTAGATAGACCATTCCCATAGCTACAAATGGCCATGCTATTTCACACACAGGTAGATGATTGCAATATTATTAATGATGGGAACGCTAGGGGGGAAAACCCCAAAAGTTCAGTAGAAGTGGATTCAGATAAATAAATGATGGTACATCCATAAAAAGGAAGGCCGTCTTTAGTAATAATAAAACATAATAACACATAGAGCTCTTATTATTTCCCAGCTTAACTTGTAGTAACATAATTAAGGTATGTAACACACCCACCAGCCCTATGAGGGGGTAACTATTATTACGGCCATTTTACAGATGACAGAATTGAGGCTCTGGGAACAAAAGTGATTTGCACATAGCCCCACAGCCAGTAAGTGGTAAAGTTAAGATATAAACCCAAACTGTCCTGTTCAAAAGTCCACACTGTTCATGGCCATGTTACACTGCCTCTGGAGAATGGCTAATGGTTTTGGTAAATGTGTGTACGTGTGTGTGGGTGTGTGTATAAAAGGACTAGATGTCTATGCAACATGTGAACACTGCATGATTGCAAGCCACTTATCCTTTTTCTTTATGTTTTTCTGCATCTTTCAAATTCACTTCAAGGGCACTATGGTTTTTTTAAACCAGAAGACAGTACAGTGGATAAAGTTAAAAAGAAAAAAATCCAAGATGGGATGTCATGTAGTCCCCCACCTAAGGCAGGCATTTATTTCTGTACCATTTCCACAAGCAATCATTTGCCTTTACTTGAACAGCTCTGTTGACAAGAAACTCATGGCTCTGGTTGTTCAGGATTGGTTCTGTCTAAGGAGGAAAGGAAAGGTGACTTTGGGGTTATATTGATGTGATGCAGCCCAGCTCACAGGGTAGAGACCCAGTGAAGGGATTCAGGGCAAAAGTTCAGGGATGCTGAGAACATCCTTGGGGAGGTTCATAGGGGCACAGCTCCAGCCAGAAGTGAAGAAGCCCCTAGCATATCCCATCTCATTCTGGCTCATTTACTTCACAGCCTATTAGGTACCTTGTTCATTCAAGAACCTGGTTTCTAGTGGACCATAAGAAGGAAACCCTCCCTAAAAAATTCACTCTGAGAAGAATAATATGCGATTTTTCAACTGTGAAATTGACAAAAATGAAAACCCAGCGCTGGTAAGGAGGCATCACAGGCCGCTGTACTGCTGTTGGGAATGGACATTGGTACAATTTGGAGGAGGACAGTTTAACAGTATATATCAAAATCTAAAGCATGCATCCCATTGAACCTAAAAATTCCATTGCTGGGAAGCTGCCTGATAAATAGAAGGACAGGGATATCCGCTGTAGTCATTACACCACTGACTGTGGCAGAAAAGTTGAACCGTAGTGGGAACAGCGTCCCTCAATCAGGGCCGTAATAAACAAATTACAGTACGAGCACCACCATCTGATGGAATACTCTGGAAGCATTCAACAGCATGAGAGAGACCTGAAAATGGTGTTTTAGGAAGATTTTGATGCTGTCTTATTAAGTAATGAAAAGCAGACTACGGAACAGAGTCTTAAATAAAGTAGGCTATACACATTCCCTCCCCCTTCCCCCACCACCACCAAAGGAAAAATACAAAGAACTGTTCATATACTGCTTAAAGTCAGCACCTATAAAACAGAGGGACTGGAGGAGCAAGGAGATTTTGATTTTCATTTTGTATCTATTTTGTTTGCATGCTCAACTACATATTACTGTTATTTTAAAAACGAAAGCAAAGGTTCTCAGGGAAATTGTAGACCATTTTGTCTGGCGGTTTTTTATGTCTCTATACTAAAACAAAACATGCACGTGCATACGCACACATGCGCGCACGCACATGTGTTAACATGTTACACATGTTACACACACCTAGTAACTATCATTTTATTTTTAAATGTAACTGACAATGTTCACCAAGATTCGCTCAGAACCCATCTCCCTGTCCAGAGGTAGGGCTTCTCTGGGCCAAGCACAGGATCTTTCTGCACCAGCTCCTCCTGGGTTCTGCCTCTGGTTCTGCCTGTCAATGAATAAGTCTGAATTAGAAACAGAAGAAGATATGATGCTCTTACTCAAGGAGCCAGTGCACAAGTAGTGTGTTCACCAGGACAAGGCTGTGCTGGGCTGCAGTAACAAATAAATCCCAAAACATAGTAGCTTCACAATACAGAAGCTTATGTCTTGCTCATGACATAATTTGATGTAGGCTGTGTACCTCTGCTCTGCCTGGTAACTCAGAGTTCAAGGCTGCATCTGCTTGTAGTTCTGTTTTTCTGAGACTTCAAGAGCGAAGGGGGAAGCGTGCTCATACCTACCCACCTCAGTGTGAAAATGACACACATCATTATTGTGCACATTCTAGCACAAAAGCTAGAAGCTGGGAACTGTAGAGCATCACAGGGACATTGCTGACCTCTGCTACTTGCTGTTACAAGCAGGAGGCTCCGAGCAGACACCGCTCTATGTAGCAAAATGTATGGGACATGGAAAGAACCCTTGCCCTTAGCTGTCTTCCTCAGTGCCTTGCCAGGATACCCAAATGGCCTCTCAGAGGCACTGCAGAACACAATTCACTGTTCCAAGTTCTTCATTCCCTCTCTGTAACAGAATAACACACCCCAGCTTTTTGCGACTCTGCACTGCCTCCCACTGGAGAAGCCAGAGAACATTTCTCCACCTCACTGAATTGGCCATGGCCATGGGACTTTCTTAGGGCAATGCAATGTTAGTGGACACTATATGAGCAGAGGTGTTACATTTTCACTTGGCTTTTTATACTCTTGTGACCTCTAGTGAGATGATCATGCTCCAGACAGCCATTCAGTTTGGTCCCAGAATAAGGATATGTAGAACAAGCTTGAATCTGACCTGGCCTGGACTCTGGCTTGGCCACACCTAGCCATCCTGGATCAGTTGAACTTCAGACAGCCTGTAGATCAGTGAATGTGAAGTGTTTCTTGTTGTAAGCCATTTCGATTTTAAGGTTTTTGTTACGCAGAAAAAATTGATGGACAAGGAGTGCCATGAAAAGTTAATCCGAAAGGAAGCAGAGAGCACATAAGTCAGGGTCTTAGGGCTACTGAAGGCCACATTGTAGATGAGTAATACAGAGCCCAGAGAGGGAAGAGACGTACCTGAGGTCACAGAGCCAAGACCAGTGTCTAGAGTTGCAGGGCTCAAGCCAGTACTTTTTTATGCCCAGACATCCACCAGCCAGGCTCTGAGGCCTGGAGCTGCTGGCATTTTGATTTGGGCAGGGCGGAATTAAGAGAAGGAGTCAGGCAGAGGCTAGAAGTGTTAGTTGGGAAGTCAAGGGCTACCAGCAGCGGGGGAGGGGACCAAGTGGCTTTCTCTCACCTCCCTGATTAGCTGAAGTCTGGGAATCCTGCAGTCTGTGGATTTCCTGCTCAGTTACCACACCAATTCCCAGAAACCATTCTGATGGCAAGCCAGATTCCTGGAGGCCTGCAAGCGCTCTGTGCAGATTTTCCAGGCACCATTTGTATGGTGTGCCCTCCAGCTGCTCCTGCTGTCTGGCTTTTTATGGCTGTTATATTCAAAATACCTCAGGCCATCAGGAGAAGGAGCCTCGAGCAAGAGGCAAAGTGGGGAGGGGCCCAAGTGGCTGCTTCTTTTCTGGCTCCATGACATGCATCCGAATGTGTGCATGAGGACATGTGCATGTGAACACATGCCCCTGTGACTTCTTCCAGGGCCCCTGGCAGGTGCATGAGCTCCACCTGACGGGTGAGGATGGCACAGTCTGGTAGAGACGATCCCAGGCTGCTCACAGGGAGGAGGAGGAAGTCCGAGGTCAGCTTGGAGGACTCTGGTCCTTATTAGCCATTCTCCCATCCTCTATCTTCCTTCTTTTCCTCAGCCTCCCTCTCCTTCCTCCTTTCTTCTTCCTCCTTGCCTTCTCCTCCCCCACTTACATTTTGTCTTCCCTTCCCCTCCCCCTCTCCCTCTTCATATGCTTCACAAGTAAGAGGTGAGCTCCTCTGTAGACCCAGGGTTCAACAGACAACAGCCCTTGCTTTGTGGAGCTTACCTTTCGGAAGAGACAGCAAGTAATAACTAAACACGAAAACAAATCTATAATCCCAAGCTATGATAAAGTCAGTGAAGAAGAGGGCCATCCAATGAGAAGGGATTCTATGGGAGTCTGGCTTAAACTGGGGGCACAAGAAGGATTCTAAGGTAGGGAACATTTAACCCCGTCCTTGAAGGATAGGCCAGGGAAGAATCAAGTGGGGAGCAGGGATCAGGATGAAAAGAATGCTGGTCGGAGGCTCCAGTGTGTGTGAAGGAACGTCCTTGGTGTGCTCAGGAATCTGGGTGGAGGCTGCAGTGACCATGGAGTGACCGTGGCCCAGAGAACAAGGGGGAGGCTGTGCACAGATGAGAGGGGCAGACAAGGATACTGTGGTTTATCTTCAGTTTAATGGGCGGCTCCCAGCATCTTGTAAGAACAGGATTGCCATGATCCAGTTTTACACTGTAGAGACATGAGCTCGGCAGCTAAGGGGGATATGGTAGGGAGAGAAGCCAGAGGTTTAGAATTCCATCATGGCAGTTCAGGTGGAATGTGAGGGGTGGGGTGCTGACGGTCAGGCAGCAGGACATTCGTGAAGCCCCCAGCCCCACAGTCCCATCACTCAGCGACCCTCCCCATTCAGGCAGCTGAGCCAGAGGCATCTGCTGTTGGAGGGGAGTGTCCAGGGTGGAGCTGGAGAAGGACATCATATCCTTGGTCTTTGAGTCAAAGAGCCAAGACTCAGGTAAGCAACAGAAAGACGGGGAAGGAAACAAGACTAGGCTGGACTCGGCGGGGAGACGGACAGACCCAGAGGAATAAGAAAGTTGATAATACCTGGGGGCGCCTGGGTGGCTTAGTTGGTTAAGCGTCCGACTTTCGCTTAGGTCATGATCTCGCGGTTCGTGGGTTCGAGCCCCGCGTCGGGCTCTGTGCTGACTGCCAGCTCAGAGCCTGGAGCCTGTTTCAGTCTGTGACTCCCTCTCTCTCTGACCCTCCCCTGCTCACGCTGTCTCTCTCTGTCTCTCCTAGAAATAAATAAAACATTTAAAAAAAAAAAAAGAAAGAAAGTTGATAATACCTGCTATATACCCATGTAGTTCACATAGATAAAGGGAAGATGAAAGTCTCCCCCCAGTTTGGAGGGAACCTTAGAGCAAATGAGATCTGTCCTAGTCCCATATGGAGCCCATGAAAGCAAATGGGGTCCTAGAGTCCACAGCACTGCGGGAGTCTCAGGGCTCCCCCCACCCCCGGCTACCAACACTGGGAGAAAGGTACCTCTAGCCCCCCCTTTTTTTTTAATTTTTTAAATTATTTTTTTATTTCTAGGAGAGAGAGAGAGAGAGAGAGAGAGAGAGCGTGAGCAGGGGAGGGTCAGAGAGAGAGGGAGTGACAGACTGTGAAACAGGCTCCAGGCTCTGAGCTGGCAGTCAGCACAGAGCCCGACGCGGGGCCCGAACCCACGAACCGCGAGATCATGACCTAAGCGAAAGTCGGACGCTTAACCGACTAAGCCACCCAGGCGCCCCTAGCCCCCTTTGAATATAAGGGTCTACAAATGCATAAGTCCCTTCCAACATCCCTGAGACTTGTATTTGAACCCCAGGACTTGGGGCCCGTTGGAAGGAGGACCAGTCTGGAAATAGGAAACTCAGCTTCAAACCCAGCTCTGCCCCATGCTGGAGAGGGGATTCTCTTGGAAACCACTTGACCTCCCTGAACCTCAGTCTTACCCTCTAAAGATGGGGGCAATAAGCCTGACTTCCTTATGGGGATGGTGGAGAATTAAAAGAAGTAAATACATGGGGAAAGTATGTAATTCCGTGCTCAAGGAGGTATTCTGTTTGGAGGGACAAAAGCTTCCATTGTGCTGACCTCATTAATTTTGTCTTCTGAAAGTTCTAACAGCTGCCTTCCCTTGATCTGATTCTATTTCCTGTAACTTCCACCTATTGACTCTGCTTTTGCCTTTTGGGTGACACAGAGCAAGCCCCATCCCTCATGCTCCAACAGCCCACATGACTGCCTCTCTCCTGGGGACACATTCCTATTTCCTAATGTCCTAAGAATGTGGTGTCCAGGAGACCACAGATGAGCTCATTGGGACCACAGTTTTGCTGATATTTCTGTAGCCAGTGGTCCAAAGCCGCTAGCTGGAGTCCAGGATGGACTCTGTGAACACAGCTTCCCAAGACCGGGGCGGACAGAGAGCTGCAAGGCGGGGACCCGTGACAGGTTGATGTCTCCATCGCTTCCCTATCTGGGAGCTGTGAGTATTGTTGTCACTGTTGCCACCACCACACAGAAAATGCAAGAGAAAAATATAACCATGGCCACTTCCCAAGTGAAAGAGCAAGCGCACTGTCCAAAGACTGTATCTGCGTCTTCCAGGGAGATCTGGATTTAGCTAAAAGAGGGTGTGGGTGAGAAGAGGCTCTGGCCTGGAAATCAGGGTGGGAATGGAGGGAGGAGAGGCTGGGGCTGGAGGAGCTGGAGCTCTGGTCCTAGCAGGTGGTCCCCAGGGTGAGCTTCCTCCCTCCCCTACACCCTCGGGCTTTGCTGTTTCTTCCTGATGTTTTCATCCCCGCAGATTCCCCCAGGAGGCCATGCCTGGGCAGGGAACACCCACAGAGCATTAGAAGCCCTCCTCCACCTTCTGGTCTTTGTTCCCACTGTCATGTGGCCCTTGTTGGGCTGCTGCTGAAATTTTCTCGGGTTCTTCTTTGCCACCGTGTCTTATGATCCTAATTCACGCTCCTCTTGCTTGACCAGAAGCACCTTGATTTTTCAACACAATGCTCAGTCACCCCCACTAGGCCAAACCAGTGCCGGGGACTCAGTGTGTGTCCAGCACACACTGGTCAAACCACTGCCCCAAGGAAGAGGTTTGCTGTTCTCACATCCCTTACCTTCCCTCCTCTGCACCACTGCAGCTGGTAGGGAGGAAACCGATAGAGAAACTGGGGGTGAAGCTACGAGGCACCACGATCTAAAGATGCGACTGGATACAAGTGTAAAGTAGGCAAGGTGGTCCTCAAATCCTCCAGACCCTAGTGTGGGGCGCTGTGCTTCATTTAGGGACAGCTTGCCTTTCCTGGCTGTTATCTCCTCTTCCCTCTCAGCAAGTACCCCAAGGTTTGTCAGTTGCAATGTGGTGAACTCAGCCATTTGCTCATTCATTCATTCATCCATCCATTCATTCATTCATTCATTCATTTTCTGAGTGCCTAGTAATGTGCCAGGCACTGTGCTACATTCTGGAGATGAAAGGTGGCTAAGGTCCTCACTCTTATCTCCAAACACTTCACAGTCTAGCAAGAAGCAGCACAGACCAGGTTAATACTGAAATCAGCATCACAATGGAGCAACTCCAGGCTCAGGGTGGGAGCCTCTTTAAGGACTTAGCCCTGAACTCAGATTGGGGGGTAGGGGCTTTCACAGCACCTGCTGGACTCCTCTGTGTATAGCAGCACCTAGCCTAACCCCCCAAAGGCTGGAAAGACCTGAAAAGAACTGAGCGGAGAGACTTGGATGTTCTGTGCCGCCCAGCTCTAAGCCTCAGTGATTCTAAGAGAGGGATGGTGCCAGCTTGCCAGATGTGGGAGCTGGGTTCTAAAAAGCATTCAATAGAAGTGAAATAAATTGGAAACCACTGCTCCCATTGTCCTCCTAGCATCTCGAGAGAGGTCTTTTATCCTCCCTTCTGTTGGCCAAATGAGCTCCCGCTTCCAATCTGACCCCTGGGTCCACTGCCCAATGGCAAATATTTCTGCCCTGGAACAGTTCATTGGCGGGAGCTGAGAAGACTAATAACAGCGCCTGACAGTCCTTCATGGTTTTCCCTAAATATTCTCTCCTGCACAAAAAAAAAGTTTAATAAAAATGTGGATTAAAGCAGAGACTGGGAGTGAGAAATCAATGGCGTTCTCATGGCTGTGTTACTGTAATACATTTTGGACCTGTGCTGATCACCCAGGGGAGACAGGAGTGCAGGGAGAAGGGGAGAGGAGCGTCCTGGACAAGGGGCACTGGGTCTGAGGCAGGAGTGAGCGAGCTAGGCTGCCAGGGAATCAGGGAATGCTGTGTCCTAGGTTTGCATGGGGTCTAGAATCTCCTTGGCTGGTGTGATTGATAATCTGGTTTGTGTAACTGCTTCATTATTATATGCACATTAATTGTTCCCTGTGCAAAGGAATAGTGTATGTTGTCTTTTACCTCCAAATTATTATGTTCAGTTTTTTTTTTTTATAATTTTTCTTTTAGAGGATTTTTGTCTTTATTTTTTTTTAATGTTTTATTTATTTCTAGGAGAGAGAGAGAGACAGCGTGAGCAGGGGAGGGTCAGAGAGAGAGGGAGTCACAGACTCTGAAACAGGCTCCAGGCGCCGAGCTGGCAGTCAGCACAGAGCCCGAGGTGGGACTCGAACCCACGAACCGCAAGATCATGACCTAAGCGAAAGTCGGACGCTTAACCGACTAAGCCACCCAGGCGCCCCTATTATGTTCAGTTTAAAAAAATTCATTTTCAATACATGGAATACTAACTTAGCAGCAAAAAAAGCATGCTAATTATACAGGACTTTCTTTACTATTCATTAAAGTGGTCCCCAAAGTGCCTCTAATTGGGCTCATTTTGCTCCCTATCTGTCCATTTTATTCCTGAATGCCTTGAAAGCAGTTAAACACCGCTATATTTAAAAGTTCTCTGTAATTCACAGGCGCCTGGGTGGCTCAGTTGGTTAAGCATCTGACTCTTGATTTTGGCTCAGGTCATAACCTTGCGGTTTATGGAATCGAGCCTGTGTTCAGCCCTACACTGACGGTGCCAAGCCTGCTTGGGATTGTCTCTGTCTCCCTCTCTCTCTCTTTGCTCCTTCCCTGCTTTCTCTCTCCAAATAAATAAATAAACTTTTTTTTAAAAAAGTTCTCTGTAACTCAGACTTCATATAATTCAGACCAGGGATTTCACTCCCAATCCATTTTTGCGTATCGCTGAGGATTTCTAAATGGACCCTGTTTGTGCAGGGGCCACTCGAGGAAAATGCTGTCATTGTCAGAGATGAGAGGAGTTTTCTCTCCGGGGCTACTCCTGAGGTGGAGACCCACTTCTATATATGCAAATTCCAGCGAAGACTCGCTGCACCAGCAGGCACAGAAGGCACTGTTCGCCCGATGTGAAATGATAAATATGGATTAGATCCGTGCAAGCTGCAAGATCAATTATGGGAACACGCAGCTAAATCAGCCTCCAACTGCCTGAGTGTCAGAGTTTCTGCAGGAGATTATGAGTCCACTGGGTTTCTGAGGGCTTAGTGGTGTGTGTGTGTGTGTGTGTGTGTGTGTGTGTGTGTGTTACAGCAGTGGGACAGGCAGTGCCTAGCAGACGTGAGAAAAGAGTTCTAGGTCAGCTCTGCTTCCAATTAGTTTTTTGGCTTTGGGGGAATTATTCTCCTCTGTGAGCCTCATTTCTCCATATATAGAATTAACAGGTTATGGGGGGCATCTTTTTCATACTGGAACCCCACCTCTGAAAAATCTGACTCCAAAGGCCTGGGATTAGGCTTGGGTCTTTCTAGAAAGGTCCCGGGATGAGTCTAATGTGGCCTTCCTTGCACCCTCCGGCACAACAGCCTGTCACGGTGCTCTGTGCCCACCCTCCTGATGCTTTCAGCCTGCCTTTGCCCTCCCTCCCCCCAGGGTTCTCTGAAGGTTCTCTTTCTCTGAGAACCTTGGGTAGGAGGCTTTTGGCCTGAGGGTTCCTGGAGTCTGCTGTGATTTCATTTGTTCCACTCCTGGCTTCCCCCATGTGCCGATGTGCTCATTAATCCTGAGCACCCCTCGGGGCTCCAGGACGATGGTAAGTCACCCCCGAGGAGTGCCATGTAGCAGACAAAGCTAGCATGACCCAAGGGCTGAGACAACAGTTCCAGTGGTTAGGCTACAAACACGCTTTGTCACCACTGCTTTCCATGCCCACCCTCACCCCACCACCTTCTTCATTCGCTCTTCCTTCCTCTTCTCAACAACCCCGGAAGCTCCTGTGAGAGGAAGGAAACTTCATGATATAAATAACCAGAGGTTCTGGAGGTAGGCCAGTCTGCATTCTAAGCCTGACTGGTTATGGCACTGGGTGCTGTTTACACCCCTGGGGGCGCCCTCCAGTTTGGCTTTGGGCAAGTGTCCACTTCCCGGCCACTCCCTCCAGATACTGCATGCTGCCTGCAGGGCCAGGCTCCCTTCCAGCCTGTGCTGGAGACCATTCATCAAGTGGGTTTCCTTTTCTTCCTGGCCACACAGCTAACGACACATTTCCAGACACTTTTGCAATTAGACAAAGCTAGGTGATGGAGTTGTGGCCTCTGGAATGTGGGCAAAATGGTATAGCCCCGTTCCAGATGCGGCCCCCAAAGATGCCTATATGACCCTCTCCTCTTCCTCACAGGCTGTCTGCTGGGTGTTGAGGTCAAGATCACCTTTGGAAGCCACCTGAGTTTGGCAGACCCATTATCAGCTTGGGTCCCTGAGTGCTCCTGTCTTCCCCTACCTTCAAAGATGCTGATTGCTCTTTATGTGGAGTACGGAGGAAACATCTATTGGCCTAAATTACTGTGATTGGGGAGTTTGCCTTTTGTAGCAACTAACATCACCTAAACCAATATATTAACCCATGTATCCAGGTCAACGTAACCTGTGTATGCCAGGGGAAGGATGGAGAATCCAATCTGACTTCTTATGGGACTTGACCCTAGCGGTGAAACGGGGCCGTGTCTGGGTTTAGCCGTGTGAGTGGCCCCATCTCTTCACTTTGCTATGTGTTTCTTTTCCCTCTTGTCCATTTCTCCTTCCATCTACTCTTCTGTGCCCTGGGCCAGGTCAGCCAGGTCCCGAGAGAGGCAGGGAGCCTGTGGGAGCTTGTGGGGCCATGCTGCACAGAGTACCTTTCCCAGGGGCTACAACTGGCTGTGTGCAAGACACCCCCCCCCCCGCAGTTACCTGTGCCTCTGTGTTAGGGTCCTGCTCCTTCCAAGCGATGTGTAATCACATGTGCCACTGTCCTGGAGTCCTAATTGGGCTCTGAAGTCAGGGGAGGGAGGACTTGGAGGCTACAGCAGCTGTTCCCTTCTCGGATGCTTGCTTCACAAGAATTCCCCTTACAGCAACCTGACCACCAACCCCCCCGCCCCCCCCCCCGGCGCCACTCCCACCACCACCACTGCTACCTTGCTAAACTCCAGGTGCACATTGACCCAGAGCTCTGTGGATGGCTGGTGTCCCCGTTGCCATGGCAACGAGTCACAGTGAAGGATGACAATAGTAACTTTACTCCTGCTGGGTGGGCAGAGAACAGCCTGGCACATGGAGGAGAGCGTGGGGCTTCTGGAGGTGGGGGCAGGGGACGTGGAGCCGGGGGAAGGACTGGGAATTTTGAAAATGGTGTTCAGACTCAGTACCTTCAATCTCCCTTTCTGCAACACCAGGAGGTAATGGGAAGGGCTCTCAGAGCCCTAGGAAGATTCTAGGGTGCACTCAAGAGGAAAAAATACCAAAGAGAAAGATGCAGGGTAGAAGCTGTAGTGAAGAGAAGGGGCGTAAGCTTCATTCCACAGGTATTTCCAGAACACTGGTTTGATCCTATTGCTGGAGCTATGGCAGTGAGTCAAAATGAACAGGATTCCTACCCTGTGCACATGGAGGTGGCATGCCCCTGTGGCCTTCTGTACAGCAAACGGCGCCCTTAGCTTTGTGCACTGCAGCAGCCAGAAAACAGTGGTGGCCACATATGTCAGGTGGAGATAAGAGCTAAAGGAAGAGGAAAATAAAGCTGGCTCAGTGAGGTCAAAAGTACCTGAGCAGAGAGGCAATTAGCTATTCCATATGAGGAGAACAGGGACAGGATTTAGGAAGAGGTGACATTTGACCAGCGACCCTGCAGGGAGTGAGAGCATGAGCTGTGTGGCCACGTTGCGGGAGGCAAAGGGACCAGCCTGTGCAAAGGTCCTGAGACAGAAGAGGCCGATGTGGCTGAAGCACAGTGAGTAAGGGCAGGTGGAAGTGGCAAGAGGAAATCAGAGTGTTCTTTTGTTGGGAGATGCAGTTTCTGGATTCTGTATCTGAGTGAGTGGGGGAGCCTCTGAGGTGTTTCTCGGAAGAGAGGCAGGATCTGAGTGATGTGTGAGCGGGTCTGTCTGGCTGCTGGGCAGAAATGAGAGTGTAGGGCTGTAAGGGTGGATGTGGGGAGAAGCAGGGGTCCAAAGTGAGATGGTGGGGTGGGGTGGTAGCTTTGAAGAGGTTGGGAACTGCCGGATTTCGGACATACTTCAAAGAGGAGTCCACCAGGAAGAAAGAAGATGAAAGGCTTAACTGAAGGATTTTGGCTCGAGCAACTGGGTAGCAGAGTAGACAAAGGAGAGGGGCTGAGAGTCTGAGCCCTCTTCTCTGGAGGAGTGCTGGGGCTCACCAAGCTTCCCTTGAGAGGATGGGAAGGAAGCCATCAACGGGCCAGGTCTTCCCCACCCAGAGCTCCAGCAAGGGCCACGCTTTGGGCTCCACACCTGGACAGAATGCCACATTTCCTTCACCTGCTTGTTGGTGACAGAGTCCCCCCAGAGGAGAGGCAGTCCTGCTTTGGGAGCCTGTGTCCAGTCTCTCCCTCCCAGACATCCCACTATGTAGCTTCGGCTAAGTGTCTCTCACTCCCCTTACCTGTTTCCTCACACATCTGTCCCGGCACACCAGACAGTGGTCATCTGGGAACATTGACAATCAGGCCTCAGCAGCTCTGAGCCCCAGACCTTTTGGTCTCCAGCACCTTGGCACTCCCACGGGATGCCCTATTATCTGGAGAATCTTCCAAACAAAGAAGCCTCACACATGCTCTGACCCAGAGCCATCTCTCTTGTGCACTCCAGCCTCCTCCTGATCCAATGACTTCACTCTTCCCCCTGTATTTCCTGCTTGGCTGGCTTGTGGCCCCAACCTTCAGCTCTGTGTGCATGGGATGGGGATCCCAGTGAGTCTGAAGGATGACCTTCCCTTCCACCTCTCCTTGCCTTTTGCTCCCCATACCCCCAAAGCAGCAATGCCCTTCACAAGCACAGCATTCCCTAACTCTGAACCTAATCCTATACATACTAGGTTTTTAATCATATTTTTAATGTTGGTTTGTTTGTTTGGTTTGGTTTTTTTGCAAGTTTATAGTCATGATCTTATTGAGCCTATCCATATTGTTACCAGGCAAACAGGGCAGATATCAAGGTTCCCAGTTTACAGATGAGGATGCCACTCCTCAGCTTCAGTTTCTTCTTCTCTGCAGCCAGAGGGTTCACTTAGACTACCTCTCTTGCCCCTTCAGCTCTGATTTCCTACAACCATAAGATACACACACATATAAGAGAGACTACTCCCCCCCACACACACACACCAGGGCAGATGGGCACACGTGTGCACACGGACACAACTCTTTGTTAAGTGTGTGCTGTGCAGTCCAAATGGTACTGGTTATTTCCAGCAAAATGCCTTTTGGATACCCGATGGGCAGCCTTCGCCTTCCTGACAAGGCGCTCAAGAGGAGTTGAACTAAATAATTTCTAAAATTGCTGACATTAGGTTCTCCAAATTCTGACATTTCAGCCTCGCTTATCCTAGAGGCACCAAAGCTTCTTAGTCTAGCACCAGAATTCATCAAACGTGACATTTCCACATCTGTAATGGGCGCTAAGCATGCAGGAAGAAATAAGAAACATAAGTCCACAAGCCAACCAGGGAGGAAAAAAGGGGGCAGATGACTGTTACCCAGCGGGACACTGTCTGTTCACTTCTTCCCCTGGGCAGTTTTCTTTTAGACACCCCCCACCTTTGAGACCCACCCCATGCCTTTGTACATACCTACTGTTTCTCCCCTGGACACATATTGCAGAAACTCTTCCCTTGCCCTACACTCGTACTCTTTGAGAACTTACTAGATCTAACTTCTGAATATACAGAAAGAAGAGAGTAGGAAGTAACTTGCACATACTCTGTGTCAGAAACAACCCACATGATGGAGGGCTTCTAGGCCAAGCCAGTAGGAATGGTCAGTACCGCCAGTCAGGGTCATGGAGCTCAAGAAGGGTAGAGAAATGAGCCAATGGAGGGAAAGAAGCCAGAGGGTTTGTCATGGGATAAGTGTGTTAGGATGACTTGAAGAGATGAGTCCGCAATACAGAAAAATAAGCTGGATCAGTAGGCTGGGTGGATAAAATCTTCAGTGGCCTGACACAAAACTTAAATTCCCTGGTAGGCATTGCTCCTTCTTTAAGGTCTATGAAGGCCTCTGTTGAGATGAAAATGGTCTGCAGGTGGAGTGGCATAGTTATACACCATGGTTTCTTTCTTTACCCCTCAGTATAGATCCATCAATGTGTTTTTAAGCCGTTTCACAGAATCTTGATATGATGGGATATAGGATAGATAATATTTGGATAGAGGGAAAGGTGTGGATGAAGAGTATTTTGAAGGAACTTTGCATGTATTAAATTTCGAGGAAGAAAAAGAAAGAGAGAACCATCAAGGAAAGAAAAAAAGAAATTATAAGCAGCATCTAGAAAGAGCCAAAGCCTGAGACCGTCCAGCCCTGTCACCTGCAGTGTAGCCTGTTGGACTATTATTTCTCTCTGGGTCTCACATTCCTCACCCACAAAATGAGGGGTTGGGCAACATGGCCTCAAAGGTTGTTGCCAGCACTTGCTCCCTGCAGTGTTAAGACCAACTTTATATCCCTAGGATTATTGTAATCCCAGCAACAAAAGAGTTTCTTGTGTTTGTGTAGAACTTTGTAGTTTGTAAAACTTCTTCACACTCATTATCCCACCTGAATGCTACAGAAATAAAGCTTAAGTCACATATGTATGAGTGATAGGTCCGTTAGACAGAACAGAGACGTGTCACCTTTGCAGGTACCAGGACTGTTATCCCTGCATGCGCCTAGAATATTGTTAGATCCAACACTTGTTGATAGATTCAAATTTGTGAGCTGACACCCCTTTGAGATGCTAGAAGAAAGAGATTTGATCCGCAGGAAGTGACAAAACTGTGGCGGGCTGTCCAGACATACATTCCAGCCCCCTCCGCCATGTCACCTTGCCTGCAGAACCCTCTGGGCAATCCTCCAGAATATGTGAGGTTTGGTGACGACAAAAAGGTATGTTTTCACTGTGATTTGTTGGGGACAGCCAACAGGTGTCCTCTGGGTTGCTGGGAATGAGACTCTGAGACAACAGAAGAGTCTGGCTCTTCTATCAGCCTTGTCATGAGATCTCGACTCTGTTGATCTGCTCCTCTAACCAGCGGTGAGCTCATTCTTTCCTAGGCATCTGCCCATGTCCACAGCGCTGCTGTCCAACTCCCATGAGACTGGGGGCAGGAGAGGGCTTTCCAGAGCATAAGCGGCTGTACTGGTGATAAAAGATGCTTGGCAGCAAGGAATCTGATGTTGCCATGGAGCAGGACAAGAGGAGAGGGGAGAGGAAGGTGAGAGAAAGGAGAGAAGAAGTGTGGGGAGGACAAGAGGGAGCAGAAAGGGAGATGACAGGGAGGAGGAGGTGGAAAGCAGAAGAAGGAGGGGAGAAGGATGAAATCAAAGATGAGGAGGAGAGGAAAGGGGGAGGGGAGGGAAGGACAGGAGGGAAGGGATAAGAGGGTGTTTTTAAATCTGCTCCCTGGGGTTGGGTGGGTCCTAACCGCCTACTGAAGACACTGCAGGGTCAAAGCTGGAGGCTGGTGCTTTAAGGAGCGCAAACCAGGCAGGTGTAGGGGTTTGGCACTAAGAAACTGCAAAGGAACCACCTTACACTTACCCTGCCCCCTTCCTCCCTTCCCTTGCTATTTCAGAGTTGTTTTGTTTCCTCTGTGCAGTTTCCAGGGCGCAGAAAGAATTTGTGCATTCAGTTAATCCCCCTTTAATTCTCTACTGTCACTTTCCTGGAAGTTTAAATAAGAAAAACTGTTTTCTAACTGATTATGAACCTGCACTCTACAAACAAAATAAATCATGTCACAGTCGTTCCTTGCTTTTGTGTTGATGATTAGGGGCTAGGGGGAGGGGGAGCCAGAAGGAGAGGGATGGAAAGGAGGAGAAACACCCAGCCCTACCAGGGAAGGCACACAGCCTCACGGTTGGCTAGAGCTGAGAGAAGCTCCGAGCTCCCAGACTTGGCGCTTAAGTCTAAATTTAGAACCGATTTGTAGATAAGTTGGAGGGAGTTCAGAGAAGAGCCACCAAAACAATTAGAGGAATGCAGCTTAATTGGCCCAGCTTGGCTAAGAACTGCCAGGCAGGGAGCATTAGCCAGTCTGTAGCCAGAGGAGACAGCGTCAACACCAGTCAGGGGGAGGACTGTTAGCTGGGAACAGAGGGGAACCCAGAGAAGAAAGGGAACCCAGAGCAGACAGGATGCAGCTCAGCCCGACCTGTCACCCCACAGAGAGGCCTCTCGGTGCCTCTGGCCATGTGGCTAATTCTCTTCTCGGGCCATTGCTCCCCAACTATTGCCTACAACAATGCATTCATTATTTAATCTAATCTTTTCGGCGGCCCTACAAGGCAGATGTGCCTATTAATTTTTGCAGATGAAGAAACAGAAGCTCAGGGATGCTGAGTAACTAGCCGGAGGTCTCTTCAGCAGTAAAATAAAGATCGAAAGTCAGATCTGATTGGTCTCTGAATTCAGACTCATTTTGCTGACAGGGAGTTGTGAGAGGAAGAGACAGGGGCAGGGGTCCCTGTGGCTGAGGCTCCCCATGGTCCTCATCCAGCTGGAGGCTCCCCAGGTAGGAAGGCAAAAGATGTCCCTCATTGAGGTGTGCTCTGTCTCAGAACAACCTGGCTCTGGTCCTCCAGCCCCGTATCTCCTGAGAATCCCGCCCCTCTTCCCTGTCTTGCTGGTGTCTTTCCACTTGCTCTGGGCCTCCTAACCCTCCGGGACCCCAGCTATAGTGTAGCAGGAAGAGCCCTGGACTTCAGGTCAGTCAGACCTCTTACCAATATCGTCTGGCCTTGGGCACATTACTTAATTTCTCCAGGCCTGAGCTTACTAACTGCATGTACAATGATCATCAAGTCTACCTTACAAGATTGTTGTAGGAACAATGTGACAGCATAAATGCGACTTGTAAATTGCCAATTACTGAATGCAAGAGAATGATGCTCTTTGTGATAGTGACATAAATTGTATTTTAACTCATTACAGACAATGCTGACCGTCCCTGGGTTGCTCTCACTTCAGGCTTCATCTGACACACACCTTCTCAAATCACACATGCCCTGGTGTAGGATGGGGCCAGCCTGAAATTACAGCTGCTTCAAAGAAGGTTCTGGAAGCAAGCAGCTGGTGACCACAGAGGTTAAGACTGAGTCAACCATCTGACTGGGAGATGACCTATGTCAGAATATGGCAGAATGCCAGCACTGTGAATACCCACCAGATGGCCAATGGCAGCCTGGTATCCAGAGGACACATAGAGCAGATAGTATCAATCTTAAAGGAAGAGTGATCTAAGGCCCAGCAAGATATCCTGCATCAGAGGCAAAGCAGGATCTCTCTGACAGGACAGAGCCCAGAGATGCAGTGTTGGGAATTGGTGGAGGGAGGTGGGGATGGGAATATGAGTTGAAAATAACAGCTCCAGGGGCTTTCTAGCACTTAGAGGAATCTTCAAAGCCTCCTGATTGTTGGGGCATAGGAAGCCATCCTGGGGATGGGGCTTTCTGAGGCTCTGGTTGTTGGAGTCCCGCAGATACTGAGAAACCAGGCCGTCCTGAGAGAAGCGAAGGCTGCCAGCAGGTGTGGCAGGCAGGACGTGCAGTGGAGAGGACCCAGACTGATGCGAGTTCACGGTCTTGACCTGAAAATCACCCCCTGCCCCCTCCGTTCTCTCTTCTATATACAAATAATAGAAAAGCCAACACTGATTGAGTACCTGTGGTGTTCCTGGCTGTGGTCTAAGCACTATACATGGTTGATTCTAACCACTATACATGGATGAAGCATCCATGTGTGCTTGTGGGGTGGGGGGCGGTGCCACTATTATCCATTAGTGTCACCATTTCCTAGAGGCCTCGAGAGGAAACTTGCTTGAGTGGCAAAGCTGAGAGTCAGACCTTAGCTTTCTAGCTCTGGAGCCCCACACTTGGCCACTTTACCCTGCCGCCTTTAAAATAGATCCTAAAATACATGGTTTCTGAGGTTCTTTACAAAATCAGAGAAAGTCAGTGATGGACCTTGAATATAAGATAGCATCATCTGCTCATTTGACCAAGGAGGACACCCAGAGAGACAATCAAGTGCCCAGCAGTGAGCAGGCTTCTAGCCCTAAAATGCAGTCACTGCATGATTCAAAGCCTTTGGAAAGAGAAGAATTCATTTATCAGCCAGATGTTCCAGTGATATCGCAGCTGGGCCTGCTCACACAATTGTTACCTCCTCAGGGGATGTTTTGGTATTATACAAAAACCTCTTCCATCTTTTTCTCAAGACCTTTGGATAGGCTGGCCACAAAACCTAAGCAGTGATTCTTGACTTTTATGGCTCATAGACACCTTCAGGAATGTGGTGGAAGGTATGGATCATTCTGCAAGAAAAAAATAGACATGCATTTTAATTAGAGGGTGGGGATTATGAACCTCTGAAGCTCTGTCATGAATCTCCAAGGATCTCTGAGCCACAAATTATAAAACTCCTGCTCTTGGCAATGAGAAAACTGGAGCAAAATATGTGCTTCCACACCTGTCTCTTGAAAGATTCTTCAGGATCTATTCTGTTCTTTACATTGTACCATCCTCCTTCCCTTTGGTCCAAGGTAGAGGGTCCCTGATCTCAGGACCATCATATCTATACCCATCCCATTGGAATGGGAGGCCCATGAAGGCACGGACCACCTTGGTCTCATGTACCAGTGTATCCCCAGTACCCAGCACGGTGCCTGACACATGTCCAGGGCTCAGTACACATTTGTGGGGATTATTTATTTATTGTATGGAACAGAGAGTATAAAGCTTTGTACATTCACTCAAGTTTTCCTTGTCCTTCAAATATCATGTTTGCACATATAGGAGGATTAGGAGGAACTTGACAGAGGAACAAGGGGGAGAAGAAGGGGGGAAATGGTGGGGGAAAGGGAGAGAGGCAAACCATGAGAGACTCTTGAATGCTGACAAAAACTGAGGACTGATGGATGTGGGGGGGAGGGGGGATGGGCATAGAGGAGGACACTTATGGGGATGAGCACTGAGTGTTATGTGGAAACTAATTTGACAATAAACTATTTGTAAAAAAAATAAATAAATAAAATAAAATAAAAAGTTTTCCTTGTCCTTGACTTTTCCTTCCTGGCTATATGGCCAGAGACAGGTGTGACAAATGACCAGCTTAGGTCAGGTTCACTAGGAAGAAAAACTGAAGCAAGGATACTGGTGTGAGGATTTATTGGAGATTACAATCTGTAAGGGTGTGAGGGAAGCAGACCAGAGCAAGCAGAGAAGCCAAGCAAGCCTGATGTCAGGGATATGAATATGCATGAATAGCAAAGGGACTAGGTTTTTGTACCCTTGAATCAGTCAAGGCATGCCATTGGAGACATTTCCTAGAGAGGTGGCTCCCATCTGGCCCAATGGAGGTCAATGCTCAGGAAGAAAGTGCTATCGTGGTCTCTTATAGATGATACTCCCAGCAGCTGGGGTCTGAGTAGGAGGCCCAGAAAGATCTGGGTGTGACACCATCAGTGTCTACTACACACTGTAAGTGGCAGCTCAGATCAATTGAAGGTGGCTTCCAGGATCATGGCATTTGAGAAAGAGTGAGAAGCCACGCCTTGGCTCAGCCACAAAGCACCATGATGGATTATTCATGCCTGTTGTGAGCTAAGGAACGGCAGCATCAGTGGCACCTATTTGCCATTCTGAGCCCATAAGGTAACTGGAGCTGTGTTTTTTACTAGAGGTCTCAAGCAGTTTAGGCACTTCCAGGGTCATTTTATGAGTCACACATGTTATCATATCCTGTGTCAGGTAAGTTCCAGTGTTTCCACTGACTGTAGGTAGAAACCAGACAGGCAGTCAGTAGCTAAGTCAGCTTCCCCAAACGAAAGTAAAAGAATTACTTAAATGGACAGCCTTTTGGCAGCAAAGACAGTCACACTTAGAGCCCAGACCAGCAGATATAACTGGAATGGAGGTGTCAGAAAATAGACACAGAGCATTTGAGGACCTTAGAAAAAATGCACCAGCAGGATGAAGGCTAGGACCCCCATGTATTAGGCTTCTGTGCCCACACAGGGCCTAGCAGTGTGCCAAGCACTCAGCTGTTTCTCAGTAAATATGCTTTAGATGTTTGAAAACAAATAATCCAAGCCTTGGAGAATTAACTCTTTGAGGTAGGCGGCTTCTGCTCTGGAGTTTCTAACATATTCTCCCAAACACGTCTGTCAACCCTGTAAGTGAGAAAAGCAGCCTGGCTTTCTTTGTATCTCTCAGGATGTGGCACATGAATTTCCACGCCTGTTATTATCACAGATTTGGGTGTCGGGAGGAATTGGGGTGTAGTGCAGAGATACAGCAATTTAAGATGTCATACTTGGAGTTTTTCTTTTCCTTGGGCCTTGATGACTTGGTTGTGAATGAAGGAACCTGTTTTTCACCACAGCGAAGTGTTCTAACAATGATGACAATGAAGACAAAGGCAACAGCCATGATCACAAACGTCTGTAACCACTGTTTATGAGTTTTATTCCTTGCTCTTCAAAACAACTCAATGAGGTAGGCAGGGGAGTGTTACCAACCCAGGGAAAGACCTAGGATGTTCTGGGCCAGATGGAACTGGAGAAGGAGGTAGGAAAGCAGCAGATATCATACAGGGAACAATAGAGTCACCCTCTGAGGGAAACTGGGATTGACCTTGGTGGTCGTCACAGTGCGCACACAGCCTGGTCCTTGAGAGGTGAACGAGTGAGAGACTATGTGACCAATGGGCAGCCCCACAGAAATGCACCCTCCCTTGGCATTAATCCATGCTTCCTCCTGCTTAGTCTTCTCAGCCTTCAAAAGTCAGTTCAAATAGAATTACTGTATGATCTAGAAGTGCCACTCCTAGGTACATACCCAGACAGATTGAAACCAGGAACTCAGACAGATATCGAACATTAATGTTCATACTGGTATTATTCACCAAAGGGTGGAAACAACTGAAGCGACCATGAGCAAGTGAACGGATAAACCAAGTGGGATATATCCATACAATGGAATATTATTCATCCTTAAAAAAGAAGGAGAGGAGCCTGGGTGGCTCAGTCGGCTGAGCACCTGACTTAGCTCAGGTCATGATCTCGCAGTCTATGAGTTCGAGCCCTGCATCAGGCTCACTGGTGTTGGCACAGAGACTTCTTTGGACCCTCTATCACCCTCTCTCTCTGCCCCATCCCCCCCCCCTCTAAAAAATAGGTAGATGATTTTTAAAAAGGAAAGAAACAGTGATTTGTGCTACAACATGGATGAGTCTTGGAAACATTGCCCTGAGAGAGATTAAAAGACAAATATTGTGTGATTTGACTTATATGAAGTATTTAGAATGAGCAAATTCATGGAGACAGAAAGCAGAGCAGAGGCTTTTGGGGGCTGGGAGGAGGGGGAGTGGGACTTAGGGTTTATTATGTTCAGGGTTTCTATGTGGAACAATGGAAGGTTTCTGGAGAGGGATAGTGGTGATCTTTGCATTGTGGATGAATTTAATGTCTCTGAATTTTGCACTTAAAATGATTAAGAGGGTGAATTTTATGTACATGTATTTTACAACAATTAAAATAAAAGAATGAATAAGTAAGAGAACAAATTCAGTTCAGAGCTCATGGCCTTCTGAGAACTTTCCTGGAACCACCCAGACTAGCCCACCATCCTCTATGCACCTAGGGCACATCGTACTCTGCTCATTAAAGTACTTGTCTGTCTCCACACTGAGGTGTGGGCTCCTAGAAAGTATGGACTGACTCCTCCCCTACTTTATATCTCTGGCTTGAGCCAAGTGCCTAGCACACTGTGACACCTTGATAATTCTGTTTTAAATTAATGGATCTGATATATGCAGCATGTTTGAAATGAACATCTAAGGTTTCAAATAAATGAAACAGATACCAACTACTATCACGCTAGTGGTTGGTTGGATAAACTTGACTCAAGTTCTTTTAAAATATATCTAATTGTTCTTTCTACCATAATTTCAAATAGGTTATATAGCAAGTGGATTGATGGGGGCAGGGGACAAAACTTCAGATCTGGAATAAATGATAAATAGTTTATCAACAGTTCTTAACATCTGCTGATACCCTTATCAGAGAAATTTTCCTTCCTCTCCTTCCCTTCAGCTTGGTTAACTTGGAATTTACATACTAACATAGACATCCCATCTCTGGGTAGCCCCCTGACCTCTCATCCCAGGTATCATCTGCTGTCCTTGCCCTGAACTGCCATGAGCGTGCAGTGAGCCAGCATCTTCCATATTACTATGCTTGTCACAGATGTTATATATACCTGTGTACTCTCTGTCTTCCACACCAGACAGTAAGTGTCACAAGGGCAGGGACTACTACATTTCCAGCATCCAGCAAAATTCCTAGCACACGGTGGTACTCAAAGAATGTATATTGAAAGAATGGCTAACGGAATGGTGGGTGAATGAATGCAGTAATGCAGGCATGAGACCATATAGGGTGCATAGCTGATCCGTTTTAACCAGCTGGAAGTGTTTCTAAAGATCACTAAATCCAACCTTTTCATGGAGCAGATGAGGAAGGTGAGGTCTGGAGAGAGAAAGTGAATTTCCCTAGGTGCATAGAAAATAAAGAGACAAAGGGAACTAGAATCCAGGTATCCTGGCTCATGGTTCTATTTCCATTATAACACTGCTCCCTGCTCCCCTCAAGGTCAGTATTTCTGCTGTCCAAGATGATGTATGACCTCATACCTCTGGGATTAAGTCATAAACTCACCATGCATGGCCTTTTGAAAGTATCATCCATTTTAACAGAGGTATTATAGAGAACAATGCATTAAACCAAAATGTCTGTTGTATAACTGGGTTTAAAAAATTGGACTTGGCTGGTGGAGAATGAAATGTGGGGCATTTTACATTCCTTCTGGGTGTCCCTCAAATCCTTATCATCAGACTAGTTTGATCTCTTAGGAAAATCTGAATCAAGCGGGATTGTTGTAAAATCACCTGAAACCTTCTTTCCTGAAGTTATGATCGAGGCTGGTGGCTGGTAGAGAGAAAATGGTGGCAAGGGCAAAAGATGAGAGGCAAGATTTACCTGAAACCTAGAAAAGGAAAATGAGTAGTAATGTGCCCACCTGTTTTTAGTTCTATCCAGGGGAGAGGAGTGAACACTTTAGACCTTCATCACAACCATCTCCAGTGTGAAGAAATGGGGCATGCTTCATTCATATGTGCTGTAGACATCCTCTTTTTCTCTGGTTTCTAAAGGCAATGTACTCAACCTCAAGGCATGAAACATCACTGGCCTGAGCCAGTCATAGGGCTCCTCTTCCCCTTTACAGTGATTAGTCCAACAATGAGCACATGATCCAGTTCTAGCCAATAAAACACAGGGAGAAGTCCACTTGATGTCTTCCAAGGAGAATATTTTCTCTCTGGGAATGGAGAAATCCAGTTGTTGCTCGCATTATACTCTTTCTTTGGAGCTTGGAGATGATGGTCAT
Source organism: Proteles cristata cristata (assembly GCA_017311185.1). Taxonomy (NCBI): domain Eukaryota; kingdom Metazoa; phylum Chordata; class Mammalia; order Carnivora; family Hyaenidae; genus Proteles; species Proteles cristata. Next base: position 296,696 of record JAESUZ010002885.1, on the reverse strand, counting down.
AGCTGTGGTGGCCACCTTAGAACCTTGAGGGAAGGTTTCACTGTCAGGCAGGGGACAAGACAGCAGGGCTGACTGTGAGTCCCTGAGGACATCACTGAGCTGCTAAACCAACCCTGAATCCTTCTGTCTCTGGTTTCTTGGTAAGTGAAATTCTAAATATCCATGGAGACTAAGTTGGGGTATAAGCCAGGGTTCAGCAAACATTTTCTCTAAAGGGTCTGATAGTATTTCAGCTTTGTGGGTTCTGTGACATCTGTCTCAACTATTCTGTGTCTGTCATTATAGCACCAAAGCAACTGAAGACATTATGTAAATGATTAGGCTGCATTCCAATAAAACTTTATTTACACAAACAGGCAGCAGGTGAGATTTGACCCATAGGCCATAGTCTGCCAACTCCTGGTTAAGCTATGGATACTTTTATCTCACAGATATTTTTAAAGAACCTCCTATGTTGCAGCCCCGGTTGTGGGTGCTGGGGGTATGGTAGGGGTCAAAACATATCTGGTCCCTGCCTTGTGAAGCTATGCACTGCTCAGGGAGACATGTACAAATCAAATGAATAAATAAAGAAGACTGTTGCAGATTGTGATAAGTGCTTTGGTAGAAATTGGATGATGTGATGGAGTTTTGAGGTTGGGTAGAGCGGTAGGCATGGACCCAGTTTAAGTGGGCTGGGGAGAGAAGGCATTTGGGGAACATGGCATCTGAGTCCTCAAGAATGACGAAGGACTTGCTGTGGGAAGAAAGAGGGAGATCCTGCAACAGGCAATAGGAACTGAAGATGCAGATGCTTGAGGGCAGGGCTAAGTGTGGCACATTCAGGAAGCCACATGGAGGCTGGGGAAGCATGAACAAGAGAGAGAGAAGTAGACAGGGGCCAGAGCATGCAGGGCCTGTAAGGCTTGGGAGAAACATGGATTTTATGCCCAGAGCAATGCAGACTGTAGAGTAATGATTCATGTTCTAAAATCATCGTGCTGACTGTGGTGTGGACTGCAGGGAGGCAAGAGTGGAACAGAGAGCCAGCTGGGAAGGTATCTCAACAGCCCAAGAATTTTACAAGGGGTTTCTCAATCCACTCAAGTTGTCCATTGGTAGAGATGGGCTGAAGGAGGAAAACCTGTGAACTTGGCAGAAAATAAAGCCCCCGAAAGATAGACTGGCTTCTCTATGAAGATACTCAGGAAGCCATGATTCAATAAGGCCCTGAACCAAGAGCTGTGATTGACATCTCTACCCCTCAAAGAAGGCATTGCACACTTGCTGGGTCCTCCTGAGGTAAGAAAGAGGTGACAAATCCAGCGGTAGCTAGCTGCTCCTGGTTGCAGCCTGGCTAGGATGGGGGGTCAGTGAGGCACGCACTCACCACTCTGCCATCGTGCTTTCCCTGTTCCTTAGGCTTACACTACAGCATTATACTCCCAAGAAGACATTCGTGAAAGGGTTGGTTGAATTATGTACTTATTACTCACTTTGTCCCACTGAGCATTTGACGCAGACTTCAAGAACTACAGGTAATAAAATAGAAAGATATAAATTAAATATGTCAAGCCTAAGGAAAATACAAATCAGATGAAAGATCAAGTGGGCAGATGAGAAAACTAAAATGCAGGTTGTAACATCCTACATGGTTGCCAGCAGATGAGTCAGGAAACCCCATCTGTTTGCTAATTCCTACTGTATTATTTACAATTTTTCCACCAGCATTATATAGTTCCCCATATTTACTTGAGACTTTGAGCCTTTCTTGCCAGGGGTTACCTTCCACACACCTGGTTCAGGTGCCCATAATGAGAGCACCTCTCTCCCTGCTTGCTTCTAAAGTGACTCCAACAATGGTGTTTCACCTTCTCTGGGTGGGGAGGGGAAGTTGCAGCTGGTATTCACAATTTTCTACTCAATTGCTTTGTTCTGGGCTTGGTTTAGCTCAATGATTTCCCAATCAGATTTGAATTCATTCACATTACTAGAGTCAAAATGCTAATAAGCAAGGCAAACAGAACTAGGACTTGAGATTCTCATCCTAAAGCCACAGGGGAATGTGGCCAAGTTCCAGGGGCCAGAGGACTTGGGAGAAGGTCAAGGCCACAGTGAAGTGAGCAAGGGGGCACACATTGATGGAAACAAGCCAGGGCTGGCCAGCCCAGCCCCTGTTCAGGTTCAAAGCTGAATTCTCATTAACCTAGATTGGACTACTCAATATCCAGCTCAGGCTGCTTTGGGCAGATCACTTCCCCTTTTCTCCCTCCCTAGCCAAATGGAATTGACTAATTTATCAAGAAGGGGCTGACCTCTATGCTAGTAGGCAGCTACCTATAGCCCATAAAGGAGAGAGATACTGTGGATGGCAGGTGGTGGCCACAAAACTCATCTCTGGCTAAGACTACCTCATGTATACCCCTCTCTCTGCCCACTCTTCCTCTGATCCTTTCTCTCCCTCTCCATTGTCCCATCAACACATTGTGCCTCTGCACCATCTATCTTTTGGCCTTCAGTGTCTCTATCATGGGTCCTTCTGACCAGCCAGTTCCTGTTAGTGTCCTTTCTCTGGTTGAGCACCTCAAGCTGTCAGTATCCTTCTCTGGTGAACCATCTCACAAGCAACCCAGGCAGGAAAGATCATTCATATGTTCAGGCCCTGCCTCCTGTCCCTCCACAACCCACCCACCCCCAACCCAAGATCTGGCTCAGATGAGTCATCTGTAAGTCACAGTTGACTGTTCTCAGCTCACACCTTCAGACAACTCGGCCAGGTACAACATTTGCCTTGGCTGTGCCAGGTCACAGGCACCTCCATCAACTGAACCTGGTGAAGGTGACAGAGCTCCATCATGACAGACAGCCTGGGGTCCTGAAGGAACATGACCAACTCCTCCCAATTTTCCCTGGACTTTTCCAGTTTTAAAAAAGTCCTAGGCCCTGGGAAACCCCCTCAGTCCTGGGTAAGTTGGGATGGTTAGTCACTCTGCAAGAGAACTGGATATAGAATATAAGAACCAGCCTCAATCTCACCTCTGTTCCGTCCTACCGTTGTAACCATTGGCAACACACATCTCCCTCTCTATGAACCGACCATTATAATCTCTTCCCTGCCTACTTTGCAGGGCTATTCTGAGGGTCACATCAGATAATAGATGTGAAAGTGCTTAACGAACACTAAAGCACTGGACAGATGTAAAGGGGGCTTTATTACCCAATGTTTACGACCTTGAGGCCAGAGTATTAGCAATTTTAATTAATCAAATAAATGGAAAAATAAATTGGTTTTATGGAACCAGACTCTTTGCACCTTGCCAAGGGTTCAGGGCTGAGGCAAGGGAAGGGAAAAGAATCCAAAGGGCTTATAGCTCTGGCTGAGTTAAACCCAAGCAGAGACTTACCCAAGTCCACCCCCTTCTCTAGGAGCCCAGAACATGCCTGTCTGGCACCTGCAAGTTCAGCCATGCTCTCATCAATATCCTTTCTCAGCCACAAACCAACCAAACATAGCTTGTTCTTCATTGTCCATGCTGTGTTCAAATAAAACTGGCAAGCGTCAGCCAAGCATCATTTGTATAGTTTAACATGCGGCTTCACAAGCTGCTTGAGTGCTTATCCTTGAACATAGGTGTATTCATTGCCCTGGGCTTCGCAATATTCTGGGCAGGTTCAAGAAGCAACAGGCTGAAGACCCAGCTCAGGAGCATGTGGAAACTGAGATTTTCCCCAGGACCCTGGTGCAAAGCACCAGCCTAAGCAGGACAGGCACTCTGCTGGAGTTTGAGTCCTGATGCTTCGAAATGAATGTGGACAGAGTTATGATGAGCTAGCCCCCTTCTTCCATAGGAGAAGAAAGGTCATGGTTGGGGCATAAAATCAAACTCAGTTTGACAGATGGATATCCAGGTGCCCCCTCTGAAGGAATTTGTCTTCTAGGTGAGGAGACAAGTAGAGAAATAGCCACACACAAATAGTTCTGATATAGGACTAAGTGCACAGTCAGAAATATGGCCATCAGTGCCAAAATAAACTTAGGCAGGGTAAGTGACAATCTCATCAATAATTTGAGAGCAAGGTTTGATGTGGACAATTTGCAACCCAGATCAGCTATCCCTGCATAATTAAGAATAGATTGTACCCAGTTCTGGTTTATGGGTTTACGAAATTCAAGGCACTGTGGGTCCAATAAAGAAAAACAACCACAACGAAACTAATAGGCTTCTCTCCTCCCAGCTCAGCTAATCAATGAGGCCATTGAGAAAGAAGCTTTGCCTGGCATAGGTCAAACCCCTGCTGGTCTGGGCCTTTAGCTTTGCGGAGGTCACTAGTGTCCCCAAACTCTTTCCATCTGGGAAATGGGGTAACAGTCAAACAGCCCTCTGTCCACCCCTCTCCCTGTGATATTGTCTACCGATGAATTGCACTTTGAAAAACTGGCAGTAGTGAGAAGTAAGGGAATTTGCCTAAATTAAAATAAGTGTCCAATCCTCTTTAAAGTGATAGAAGTTTTGGGGCCCCTGGGTGGCTCAGTTGGTTAAGCATCCAACTTCGGCTCAAGTCATGACCTCGAGGTTCATGGGCTCAAGCGCCACTCAGGCTGTGTGCTGACAGCTCAGAGCCTGGAGCCTGCTTTGGATTCTATGTCTCCTCCTCTCTCTACCCCTCCTCTGTTCACACTCTGTCTCTGTCTCTCTCTCAAAAATAAATAAAAACATTAAAATTTTTAAAGTCATAGAAGTTTTAAGATTGGAGAATGTTTTTCAGGCTACCTCTTTATTTTGTAAAGGAGAAAAATAAGGCTTGGAGTGTGCATGAGGGGATGGGGCATGAAGATGGATCACACACACTGTTTGAAAATTAATATTAAATTTGGAGGATTCTGACTCTGTGAAATAATACCAAGTATTTATTGAATATTTACAACAGGCAAGCCACAGTGCTAAAACCTTTTAATGTATTCCCTTAATTAATCCTTTGAGGAACCCTATGAGGTAGTTACTATTTTATCTTCATTTTGCAGATAGGAAAACCAATGCACAGAGATGTTAAGTAATCTGCCAAAGGTCACACAGCTAACAGACTGAGCTGAGATTAGACTTCAAGCTCCAGATGCGTTGTGCATGCTCTTACGCACTTACTTGTCACCTATCCTTCCTTGTGGTTGAGCACACCCTGGCACCTGCAGCTTTTGGAAAAGTTACTTATTTATAGATCGAATCTGGATTATTTTTTGCTCATTGGAAATTATATATTCATTGATTCATTAATCTATAAATATTCATTGAACATCTACTATATACCAGGTTCTGGGGGCTCCAACTAAGTGACACTGATTTCTGCCCTTCAGGAGTTCACAGCCCCCCTCCCCTAAGTGGCATCTTCTATCTTGTAGACTATTCATTTTCTGTTTTAACGAATTACTACAGGGGCACCTGGGTGGCTCAATAGGTTACATGTCCGACTTCAGCTCAGGTCATGATTCAAAATTTGTGAGTTCAAGCCCCACATAGGGCTCTGTGCTGACAGCTCAGAACCTGGAGCCTGCTCTGGATTCTGTGTCTCCCTCTCTCTCTCTCTGTTCTTCCCCTGCTTGATCTCTCTCTCTCTCCCTCTCTCTCAAAAATAAATAAATATTTAAAAAATTACTACAAACTCCATGACTTGAAACTACACCCATGTATTAGTTGCCAGTTCTGTACATTAGGAGTCCATGTGGCCTTGCTGTGGAGTTTCACAAGACTGGAATCAGAGTGTCAGCTGGCCTAGGCCCTTTCTGGAGACTCTGGAGATGGGGAGGAATCTGCTTCCAAAATCACTCAGGTTGTTTGGGTTAGGAGCTATTATTACCTGTTTTCCAGAGAAGGAAACAGAAGTTCTCTACCTTCTCTGGAACCACACTGATGGAACTGATGTGATTCCAGTTCAGATGTGTCAAACTCAAAAACCAGGTACCCTTTCCTTTATGAGCATGTGCTGGATGGTGCTTGTGGATAGTTAGTAGGAACCCCCCACCCCCATGTCATCACTGGCTAGTACCAAGAACAGAGGGATACTCTGAGGTTTTTACTGAGTGTTCACTTAACCTTAAACAGGTTACAAGTACCGTGTAAGGTTGGGATCATTATCATTGCCATTTTCTAGTCAAATTGAGGCAACATGAGGTGAAGTCACCCAAAATCACACCGCTGGTTAGAAATATCACAGTCTCAGGACAAGGCAGTCTGGCTCCAGAGCCAGCCCTTTATATGCCATCCTGCTTGTTCTGCCAGAAATTAGGTAAGAATGAAAAAGAAAGATGCAAATCTTGCCCAGGAGGGAACATGAGCGGCCGCTCTGTGCTGAACGCCAGACTCTAGACTCTATACATCTAACCACATGTAATACCTCTATTTGCAGCAAGCCTTGACAGAGTCCATTGCCTGAGACCACACACATGGAAAGGGCTGGAAGTAGGATTTGAACTAGGCTGTCTCTAAACCTATGCTCTTTCCATTTACCAAAGACAAACAGAGGCAGAGAAATCAGAGAACACACACAGAAGAATCAGAAAGCATTATCCAGTGGTGGCCCTGCCTGCACAACAGGCTGAGTGGGGAATGAAAGCCTGAAAGCTGAAGGGTGCAGGGCTTAGCCAGGTCAGTCTAGGTGGACTTCTAGGAGGAGGCAAGAGGAAAAGTGAGTGAGTGAGTGAGTGAGTGAGTGAGTGAGTGAGTGAGGTGAATGAGTGAGTCAGGAGATAAGTTTGGAGCTATTTAGATGGTTTGGTTTTGACTAGAAACTATGTCCAGTGTTTTTATTTAAAAAAAAAAAAACTTGCGCTGGATTACTATAAATAAATGATGGGTTCTGTTTCTAAATCGGCTTTTATTTTCATGCCTTAACTAATTACTGATGCACTAGACAGGCAGCCCCTCTAGGAGTCTGCAGAGTCATTAGCTGTGGCAGCCCCGGCTCTCAGAGAATGCATGTTTAAAGAGCCCCTCGCCTCCCTCTTTGAAAGGGGCCCCTGTTCACTGGTCGCCTGACCTACTCCCCATGAGTCTGCTGAGTCCACAGCAGCTTGACTTCCTCATTTCAAATACTGCTTTCATGGAAAGGGAAGCAAGGCAAGTATGCATTTAGACCCCAATTCAGACTCTGTGATCCCTGGGTGCCCCTGCACTGAAATATATCTTTGTAGAGTTTTTGCAGATAGCAGTGCCCAGCAGCCAAGTGCTGCCCACAGATGAGAGAAAGGATGTGAAGTTCTCTTGAGAGAGGAGATGAGCCATAGGTAGGCTTGAATACTTCTCCAAAGTGCCAAAATTATACAAACTACAAGCTTATCACAGAGCTCTTTTCTTCAGCTTTCAGTTAAAGAGGGCTGCCTACTGACAAATCTCTTCCTGATTATTATTATTTGTATCAAAAGCTAGTGAAATATTGTTTCTTTGTGTCATAATTTACCTTCTGCATTGCTTCCCAATCCAGACTAACTGGTCACATATATGTAGGATTATAATGACATTCTATGGCATCTATAGAACTTCCACCATGTATTAAATATTTTACATGGATTGTCTTACCTAATCCTCACCAAAGCATTGGGAGTGCTATTTGAATTTCCATCTTCAGCTGAAGAAAACAAGACATGGAAGGAATCAGCAATAAATCACCCAGTAGGTAGTGGCCGAGCCAGGTCTCAATCCTGGCAGCCCTGGCTCCAGATTCTGCTCTCAACCACACTTCTCTGTGAGTAGAATGAACTGGCACATTAAAATCTGTGTCCAGGCTCTTCCTCATCATATGAGAAAGAATATAGGCATGGAGAACAGGTCCTCATCATACAGCCACCTAGTGACAGAGCTGAGACAAAAACTGAGACCTTCTCATTGCTAGTGCCACATTCTTTCTGTTCTGTGGAAGCAACTAGACAGACCTGAATTCATACCCTGTTTTTACTACCTATTGGCTGAGTGCCCTTGGGCACATCACTAGACACAGTTTCCTCATCTGTGAAGTAGGGATATCAACACATACCTAGTAGATTTGAAGCAAAGATGGGAAGACAAAGACACAGTATAGACTCTTCTTTCTTCCTCTCCCAAACCAAAGCTTCTGAGGAAGAGAAGCCGGTTCTGTTGACCATCCCAGAATATCTTTGTGAAGATATATTCAATCTGTATAACTGACAGTGGATTACCATCCATAAAAAATAAAGTATTCCTGGGGCGCCCGGGTGGCTTAGTCGGTTAAGCGTACGACTTTCGCTCAGGTCATGATCTCGCAGTTCGTGGGTTTGAGCCCCGCGTCGGGCTCTGTGCTAACTGCCAGCTCAGAGCCTGGAGCCTGTTTCAGTCTGTGACTCCCTCTCTCTCTGACCCTCCCCTGCTCACGCTGTCTCTCTCTCTCTCTCTCCTAGAAATAAATAAAAAACATTAAAAAAACATTTAAAAAAATAAAGTATTCCTATAATTCTCTCAGCTGAGGATGGCTCTGCAATGCTTGGGGACAGGCTTGTCACAACTAAGATGAGAGGGGAGGACTTACTATTGGCATATAGTCAGCAGGGGCCAGGGACACTGCTAAAGTTCCTGCAATCACAGAGCAGTCCCCCAGAAGAAGGAATCATCCAGTCTAAAATGTCAATAGTGCTGCTCTTAAGATACACTGCTATAAATCAACATGAAAAGAGATCAACAATTCAATAGAGCAATGAAAAAGGATATGGAAAGGTAAGATAAAGAAGTGGCAACAGAAATGTCCAATAAGCATGACTCATTGGTCATCCGGGGAATGCAAATTAAATCAGGAAGAAAGCACCATTTCCCATCATCACATGGGCAGGAATTTAAAAAGTGCTAGAGTACCAAAGGCTGGTTTGGTTGTAGAGTAATAGGAATTCAAGCTACTGCAGGTACCATCACTTTAAGGAGTGATTTGGCAGTACCTAAATTGAAGCTGCTGCATAACTAAATGGAGCAAGTCTACACAAAAGAGCTCCTCCTTCAGGTTCAGAGAGAAATGTGAGCAAGAAATTAATGGCAGCACTCTAGTAGCAAAAATTAGAGACAACATAACATTCCATCAAAAGGGAAGTGTGTGACTTAAGAACATGCATCAACATGGTTAAATAGCAAAAGCTGGAGGAAAGAAAAAGCTACAATGAATCTGAAGATCATACTTATGCTTATATTAAAGATCTAATACTGACAAACAAAATTGTTGACAAAGCTGATGTTTACCATCACATATACACTAGAAGCATAAATTCTAGCATGGGACTATCCATGTCAGGATGATGGTTATCTCTGGGAAGGGAAGATGAGAGAGAATAACATCCAGGAGAGTCACAGAGAACTTCTGTTGTATATATAAAGTTTCATTACCTAAGGGGGATGGTCGGTTTTCTATTATTCTCTATATTTCTGTGTATTTGTAATATAAATAAAACAAAATGCTACAGAAAATAGCAGTGTCTTCTAAACGGTCTAGTGGACTCATTTAACCCAGCTTGGTGCAGGCTAATAGAGAAAAAGCTCCTAAGGGGAAAATCTGCTGTCTTCTTACTCTGAATCCCTGATGTGACCATGACTTATCCATGCAAATGTGTGCCATGAAACTCATATTTCACGTTCATGATGAGTCTTATGGCTCCTCTGAAGATTGGTATCTGTGTATTTTGGGAAGGCCTTAGCCTCAGACTCTAAGAGCAAATTTGTTTCTCTGGAAGAACTAAGATTCAGGATCCCAGATCATACCATAGTCACCTTCAAGATCTAATATGCAGATGCTTGTGTCCTTCCTGGGGACAGCAATGACAGGTGGAGTGGGCCCATCATGGGTCACAAGCAATGCAGATGGATGAAAGCAGGTGGAGGGCACAGAATGTGATTATTCCTGGAGATTGTAGCTTGCAGCTAGGCCAGTTTATGGAAAGCATGGAGCAGGTACACTGGACAGCGCCAGTCACGTTGATGGGGATCTCCATAAGGATGATTTCCTGTCCTATGTGGGAATGCTCATTTGTACCGGTTGCTCACGCTGATTTGGCCTTAATTCAGGTGAGCGGTTGGTCCTCATGTGATAAGATTTGATTTATAGATAAGCCTGAAAATCTGGGTCTTATCATCATTTCGACCTGGAGTCAGGAACTTCCTACCTTCAGTTTTAAAACTCCTCTACTTATGGCCAGGTATTGAGATGTGGTCAAGGCAGGGGGGCTTGCTGGGTCTCCTATTCCTTGCCATGCCATATAAGATCTCTTTGAGGCCTTCTGGGGACTGAACTAGTAGTGGTTCCATATAAGCTACATTCAATAGGGGTGATAAGTGACCTCCAACAAAATCCTGCTAGTACACGTGGACAGCAAGTCCATCTCTTGGCTAGTATAAACTGAGCACATTGCTCAACCTCAGTTGGCTAGGATAGGCTCTGAACACTGAATTTTCTAGCTTCAGGAGAGGATAGAGCACAGTTTCCATCCCCTGCCAGAGAAAAGACCATTAATCTCTCCCACATAATGTCTCCTATAACCTGTAACTTCACTTCAATGAACAGCCCCATATGAACAAAATCTGGGAAGTCTTGAGGGATAGTGCTAGTGAGGTTTTCACTTTTTATTTTTCATGGATGAGATGAATTTATTTTAAGGAACTTGAATGAAATGGACAAATCCTCTTGTCTTTCCAGATGTTCAAATTTAGTCTTGCCAAAGAAATTATACTCTTCTAAGGACCAGAACCCTCTCAGGACAAATTCAAGACTCTTAGAAGCATGTATAAAATGGACATAAAGAGAATCTTTGAAACCTTCATGACATTTCACACTATGCATGATCAATGAATGAATTATCCCTCAGTAACAGATGTTTATGGCATCTTTTACTGACAGGAGCTGGGAGAGGGGTTGTGAATAGGTTTTCAGTCCTGATCACAGTCTTCAGGAAGCTTGAATGTATTCAAAAAATATTTACTGAACACCTACCATGGGCTAAGTTTGCCTGTAGGTGCTAACAATTCATCAGGAAAAAAACAAAATTCCTATCTGAAGTTCTTAATTTGGTGGAAGAGAAAAACAATGTTCAAGTACTCAAATTAAAACAAAACAACACACGGGCACCTGGATGGCTCAGTTGGTTGAGTGTCCGACTTCGGCTCAGGTCATGATCTCACTGTTTGTGGGTTTGAGCCCTGCGTCGGGCTCTATGCTAGCAGCTCAGAGCCTGGAGTCTGTTTCGGATTCCTCCAGTTTGTGTCTCCCTCTCTCTCTGACCCTCCCCTGCTCATGCTGTCTCTCTCTCTCTCTCAGAAGTAAATTAAAACAAAACAAAACAAACAGCACACAATAATAAAAGGTAGGCTTTAGATAGTGGTAACTACTATAAAAAAAATATGCAGTACGATAGTTTGTAGAGACTGATTGGGACCCAGACACAATCCCTTCATTCCTAGGTCATATACTAGGGTTTGGAATATCATAACAGGAAGATGCTCTAGGTGATTCAGCTAGAGGGATGGCCCCTGAGGTAGTAGTCCATGGTGTTGTTTACCGTCTCCCAAAGTGGTGAACTCGGGCGTAATCTGGAACAATGTACTACCCAGGGGAGATCAGTCTTGTAGGTGGGCCAGGGGAGATGAGGTGGATAGACTGAAAAACCCAGCCCCAATATTTTAGAACTACTCCCATCAGGAAGGGAAATGTCTCCCCACCCTTTAATCTGGGCTGCTGGGACTTTTTAACTAGTGGAATGTGGTCTACAAGATACTGAGTTAACTCTGGAGCCAAGTCTCAAGAGTCATACAGTTTTGTTTGCACATTCCTGGGACCTTGAAACTGCCACATTCTGAAGAATCCTAATCTGACCTCCTAGGAAGGAAAGGCCACATGAAGAAGCCTCATGGAGGATGAGAAGCTATTCCAGTCACCCCAGGACACATGGGTAGAGAGTCATCAGTGAAGCCCCAACACTGATTGTGGTTACATGAGTGGAGCTAAGCAAAACCAGAAGAAGAACCAAGTCAGCCAACCCATAAGATCATGAGAAACAATAAGTTTTGAAGTGGTTTTGCAGTGATAGGTGACTAACAGAAGCTAATCTCTCAAAGACACACACACAGCAGTGGCATGGTTCCCTGGGACCAGTCAGTTACAGAAAGTACTCATCAGACTTGGAATAAGGGAAGCAGGTTCTATCCCAATGCCATGTCCCAGAAGAGTGACACAGATGTCACGACCAACCAGGCTTCTATGTGAGTTCCATTCTGCACTCTTGTTATATGTACTGATGGTCTGAGAACAGAGGCTTCAGACTGGAGCCCCACAGGTGCTCTGGGATTCAAGTCAGCAACAGTGGGCACAAAGCTTGTGGTAATAAGACTCATTCCTGACTGTTCTGAATCCTGATGGGTTCAGGGCTGGGTGGGACAGGGTCAAAGGAGTTAGTCTCCAGTAGTGCAATTGCCCCTTGAACAACGTGGGTTTAAATGGTGCAGGTCCCCTTATATACAGATGTTTTTCAGTAAATACAGTACAGTACTGTAAATGTATTTTCCCTTCCTCATGATCCTCTCAATAACATTTTCTTTTCTCTAGCTTACTTTATTGTCAGAATTGGGGCGCCTGGGTGGCTTAGTCGGTTGAGCCTCCGACTTTCGCTTAGGTCATGATCTCGCGGTTCATGGGTTCGAGCCCCGCGTCGGGTTCTGTGCTGACTGCCAGCTCAGAGCCTGGAGCCTGTTTCGGAGTCTGTCACTCCCTCTCTCTCTGACCCTCCCTTGCTCACGCTCTCTCTCTCTCTCTCTTTCCTAGAAATAAAATTAAAAAAAACTTTATTGTCAGAATTGAGTATACAACATATACAAAATGCATGTTAACTGACTGTTTATGTTGTCCATAGGGCTTCCAATTAATATAGTTTCTTAGTAGTTAAGTTTGGGGAATCAAAAGTTATAAGCAGAATTTTTAATTGTGTAGGGCATCAGTGCCACTAAACCCCATGTTGTTCAAGGGTCAGCTGTATTGAGTAAAGGGAGGCCTCTCAGAGGAGACAGTCCACATTTATAAAAAGATAAATATAAGGACACAAAGACCAAGTGCCCAAAAGGTAGGTCATATGCTAAGAGCTTTAGAAGTTCGGAGATGGGATGGACTACCCAGGAGACTAACAGTTGGTGTAGGAGTAGAGTGGACAACCTCCTGAAGGGGTGAAGATTTGAATAAGAAGTCAGAAGACAACAAACAAGAGTAGATAAAAGTGACTGGGAGGGCACTTAGGAAGGGAGGGTGATGGGAGAGAAAGAGTGGAGGCAAGGTTCAGCCTCCCAGGGGAAGATGAGCAGACCCCTTTAGCTAAGGGAGTGCTCGTGTAGATATGATCAGGCTAATTGTGAATGGTAAGATAAGAGATTTTGCTTCTAGGTTGGGGAACACGAAAGCCAGTCATGGTTTTTCAGCAAAGAAAGATACATGCTTTAAAGATAAATATTTAGTGAATGGGGTGGGCAGATGGATGGATGGATGGATGAATTTGCACCAATAAGGACAGGCAGATATGTTTTTACAAGTGTAAAGGTATGAATGAATGGATGGATGAAAGAATGAATGGATGGATGCATAGATGGATGGATAAATATATAACAATGAAGACACACAGATACGCATTTTAAACATAAGGATTTGAAGGGGTATATGAATAAATGAGTGGATGCATGCATGGATAGATGGGTGAATGGGTGATTTTGTGGCAGAAGGAAGAGCCTGAGGAAGTCAATTAAGTTTTCTGGTGAGCAGCTTTGACACTTAAATTCATCATTGCTGCTTCCCTCCACTGCCCCACTCCCTGGAGCCCATCCCATCAGCCCAGTACTGCAGGTTCACCTGAATGTTGGTGAAATGGTTCAGGAGAGTGTGTCATGAGGGTGACAGGAACTCATTGATCACAGCCAGGCTCCAGCTCCTCTGGGAGCAAATCACCACAGCATGGGATGAAGGCTGCAAAACTGGGGAGTGAGGCCCAGACATGTCACACTTCTGCTTGCCTCACAGGCCCCACCTCCAGAGTTTTGGCAAAGGGGGTTCCCAACCACCTTGCTTTGTTGTCACAGCATTGGACACACTTCCAGACACACAGTACACGCTCAATAAAAGGTTGAGGAGTTGAAATGAAATTTCATGAAGTTCCGTAGAGAGGACAAGCAGGTATAACTGACATCACCCCACCATCACATCCCCATGAAAGCCATTGTTAGAAAGAATGACAGAGTGAGTTGAACAATACATCACCTGACCTTCAAGAGAAGATATAAATCAGGCCTCATCAGCTTTCAGGGAAATAAATCCTATGAAATGAGCCTGCCATCTGCCTTTTGTGATATAAATCAAGCTTCTATTGGCTCTTTTATGCCTACAGGCTGAGGTCCATATTCCTTAGCAAAATATGGAAAAGTCCCCGACAATATGACTTCAAGGTTTTAAAATGGCCATATAGTCATTCATTTATTGATTGCTAACTATGTGTAAGAGAATATATCAGGGCAGTGGGACCTTGAGAAGAATGAGATACATTCCCTCCCCTCAAGGAGAATACTGTCTATTACCTATTGGAGAGACAGATACTTATACATGTACTATACATTTTATGTCTATCTATAGCTACAAGATGCAGCACAAGAACTAAACAGAAAGGCACATCCACATAGCCCGGGTAACACAGAAGAGGAATGGATGAATAGTTAAGTAGGCCTGAGGATCAGGAAAGGTGTCATTTCACATTTGAAATGATTCTGGAAGGTTGAGTGGAAGTTTCCCAGGAAACTTCAGGCAGAAGGAGCAGACTTGGTTAAAGTCCTTGGACACATGTTATGGAAGTTGAAATGAAATAGAGAATTTAATATCCAGAGATCTGCCCTGTCAACTCAGAGGCTGGATGCACAAGTCCAAAGAGAGGATATATAAAAATCCTTTGTAAGCTACAAAGTGCTAGGCGAATGCAAGGGCGTATTATAGAACATGTTCAGTACCTGAGTGGTGAGTGATTGACCAATTTGGCACAACCCAGTGAGACCAGACCATAACACCTCCCTAAACCATGGCGTGTTAATATAGAGCCTACAGAAGTGCATCTTTAACCTGAGGGCTCCCCTGGAACCTGTTTGGATTTTATTTGATTGTTGGAGGGCACAGGTAAGTCAGGAGACCAGATGGGTTTGGAACTAAACACTGATGGTGTCTGCTATTGGAAGAGTCACCAAAAATGAGAATAAAATGGCTTGATGGTGATCAAGTGAGCCAATGAAAGCAATGATATCTGGGTGCCATTTGCAATTTTTCAGTAATAAGGACATTGTGGAAATCAAAGTATTCATCAATAATGGGTTCAGTATCTACTATTACTCTTTGTGAGGACCTGTGCATAGTAGAATGAAGGGGGGCAAAGAGGAAAAAAAATTCACAGCCCCTCCCCTCAAGGAGTTCAAGATTTGTAACCAAGTCTTGCAATATGGTTGATAATTGCCACGCCCAAACCCAACTCTTGATTTCCACTCCCAAACTCATTCCTCTGCTGTTCTTTCCCTCTCATAACTGGTGCCTCCGTTCACCAAATTTGCCAGGTCCCAATCTGAAATTCAGTTCTGCTCTTTCCCTCACCCTCTCCTCCCACATCCAGTCCACCAACAAGTATTGTTAACTCTTCCTTCAAGGGAGATCCCAGTCCCGAGGATCCTCATCATGCCCTCTCACCCCACCCCCACCCCCCAAGCCATCTCTTCCTGGAATGCCATTTCCCTGCTCATCTCCCCACAACCCCACAGCCAGATCAACCTTTACAAAATCCAGGTCAGACAATGGCATCCACTCCTCTCTTACTGTCCCAAACACCAAAATTACCCAAATTCTTTGCAGTTACCCATGGAGTCTACCAAACTCTACATCATTTTACCTGGCCCGCTGTTTAACCATTGCTCTGGCCCTCATTCACTGCACTCCATTCACACTTTCTTACCGGTAAGACATATTCCCACCCCCAGGCCTTTGTCTTTACTGTTCCCTCTGCCAGAACTTCACAAGGTCACTCCCTCACCACAGAGATGCCTTGCTTGACACCGTCACTGAAATAGCCACCACCCCCAACCCACCACAGTCTCCTTATCCAACATTTTTTGCTAGTAATGAACAGAGTGTACATGAAGATAGGCACTAAGCAAGTAATAGCAAGTAATGTTTGAATGAATGCATGTAAGAGGACACTAGGGAAGGAGTGAACATATCTGCTTAAAAAAATCCAAAGGGCTGCTGGGTATGGGTTCTTCAAGACGATTATGATCTCACCAGGTGGGCAAATAACAAGGACATTCCAAACAGAAAAAATAGCACAAACCAAGGCAGAAAGGTTTAGAAGAACATGGCATGTCTGCAGGGGATACAGGCAACTCAGGAAGACATGGGTACCCTTCAGAATGTAATGAGGTGCAAGGCAAGCCAGATCTACTGGGGATCCTTTGGATCGTGCTGGAGAGGGGAGCTCTAGCTGCAAGACATCTCAAACTATGGGAGATTACCACAAGGAGTTTTAAAGGGGATCCTGGAGACAGGGGTTACTGAGCCTAGAGCTGAAAGAGTTTTAGGGTTCCAGGTGGCTTGCGAGAGTTTGCAAACCTTTCAGTTACTGCACAGCTGTAACGTAACACGACCTGGCTGCCCACACCCCTCCCAGGTCTGTTTACATTCATTCCTCTACTGTGGGGTTTGACTGTGACTTTGTTTTCTGTCTTTTGTTCAGATTACTCAGACAAAGAGAAATTGATTGACTCATGTTTTGTTTGTTTTATAGGCCAACTGGCAGCTGGGAATCTTCTCTCTTAAGTCAGATATTCTTGCCTCATTCAATCAGTTGTGGCCTGCTTTGAAAGAAGGTCACAGAACATGAACCTGACTTATTGGCCCTTCCTGTCCCCAGGAGGAACATGGACAGGTCATTTGTTGAGTAGGAGAAGGAGTATCCACCACCCCGGAGGCTGTCGAGTACTGTATATATGGCCAGAAAACAAGTGATACTAAAATTAAAAGCATAATCATAATTGTCTCAATTCTTCCAAGTATTTGTCCTGAGATAGGAGAGTGCCCAGATACTCTTTACTTCAAGATGCTCTTTTTTGTGTAACTGGCAAGGCTCCTGGCAGAATGGCAGAGAGAGGCATAAGGGAGGTGAGTGCTGCATGAGGAAGGCTTCGGTGCAGCCACAGGGAAGGGCAGGATGACTCTAGTCAGTAAAGATGCTACTAGCTCCAAGAGACAGAAAGTCCCTCTGGCACCAGGATGAACAGGACAATGTCCAGAGGAGAAAGGGGAACCCCTCCTCCTCTGTCTCTCTTAAGAGAGAAGAAATCTTACCAGAAGCTTTCCCAAAGACTCTGCCTCCCTTCTCACTGGCCAGAGTTGGATCACTTGACCCTTTTGATTGCCCAGGGAAATGAGATCATCCTTAGATTAGTCTAGGGGTGGGGCTCCTCTTCCCCCTTCTTCTGCTGAGGAAGGATGGATGTCAGAATAGATCCTGGGTTCTCTTGGGAAAGAAGGTAGACAGACTAAGAATATCCATTCCACCTCTAAAGACCATTCCAGAGAAGAGCAACAAAGGGGAAAAGATATGGCACAGGAAGGGAGGAGGTGGTATCTTGTACAAAGTGCTGGATGGATGTGGAGGCAGAAGCTCTGTTTTCAAGCCCCAGCTCTGCCACTTACTAACTGCTATGTCCACACTGGATCTCAGTGTGCTCACCTGTAAAGTGGGAATTTGGATATTTCACCTGACTCTTACAATTGTTTCAAAACTCAAACAAGACAATGGAGGCAGAAGAGGTTCCCAGCTTGAGGAGTGTGATGGCTCATGTGAGGATATCAGTTATTATTAATGAGAGAGGGAGGGAGAGAGAGGGGGAGAGGGAGAATGCCTGCAGAGTCAAGGGGAGGCCAGGGACAAAGGCTAGGAGTGGCTTGCTGGCACCTCGAGGTGTGAATGGCAGACAGTACCACTTTACACTGCTCCTCAGGGGTGTAAACACCCTTCTTCAACCCTCGGATATTCCTGTTTGCAGAAAGG
Organism: Proteles cristata cristata; assembly: GCA_017311185.1. NCBI lineage: Eukaryota > Metazoa > Chordata > Mammalia > Carnivora > Hyaenidae > Proteles > Proteles cristata. Next base: position 278,635 of record JAESUZ010002885.1, on the reverse strand, counting down.
CACCAAATAACAAAAATAATTAATTCAGGACAACCGAGCAGAATGTTTTACTTTTTGTGACTTTCCACTGAGACTGTGCTGGTGCCACCGGCAAAGATCTTTATCTCTAGGATTGAGGGCTTGCTCTCCTTAAATCAGCATTCTAGAACCGTCTTGGAAATGGTGAGGAAGCCAACTTTAACCCGATCCATTGCAAACCAACCAGTGGATTAATGAGGCAGGGCAGGCCTCCCTAATCAAGATTTTAGTTTTTCATTGTTGAGGTTTTTCTCAAAAATCTTGGTTAATTGGATTGCTGACTTGGTGATAGGGACACAGGCTTTCAAATGAGAGGGAAAGGCAGAGACAGGCAGTTATCTCTGTATCTTGGAGCAGGGTGCTTTTATCCAGTTAATCTTAGCGTGACTGCACAGTGTTTCTGTGCCTGCACAGGCCCAGTGTTGCCTCATCAGGTCGCTGGTGCAGCACTGGCCTCAAAGTAAGGCCTGAGCCTCTGTGGGGCCAGTGGCTCCATTGGCAGCCCTAATATCCCTGATTTGAGCCTTACCTGTCTAAGGCAAAAGCCAAGGCAGGTGATTAGGACTGGGGAGCCTGGATCCAAAGACCCACCCATCCCATTGCCATATGTGGCATTGAAGAAGTCACTTTTCTCCATAGTCTTGGGTCCCCATATTAAAAGTAATGGGGTCCCACTAGTTGGGCTCTGAGATCCTTTGCAGCTTGCCACCCCTCCCCCCCACGGTTCTTTGGGAGCAGGGGCACTCTGAGGGTCTGGTAGAGCCACTCGGCCAACCTGACGTCACACAGCCCACAAAGGTAAGGTCAAGTGTGCTTTCAGCACTTAGTGTCAAGTGCCCCAGTGATGGGCTTGGGGAAGAGTTCTACGATTCAGTTTTGTAGATATCTCAAATGCAGCAATCCAAAGGGGCCAAGATTGGGAATGTGGAAGCCTGGGTCTAATCCTAGTTCTGCTGCACAGCTGGCCTGTGAGGGGTCACTTTATTCCAGGCCTGTTTCATCTGCTGTAAGATGAGCAAAATACTCTCTACATCACAGAACTGTTGGATACCTTAGATTAGATGAGTATAACATACCTGATACAGGGCAGACACCAAGCAAGTGCTATTTCCTTTCATTCTGTGCTAGCTGAAACATCACTACCTTCCAGCTTCTCAGAAGGCTGAGTTCTGAGAAGCAGAGAAACTTCTTCATTTTAAGTGGCATAAACTCAGAGAGTTTAAACTTTGGAGGGAAGCTTCTGGATATGAGGGGCAGCTGGCCTTGCAGTTGTGGTTTCCTTTGGCTCCAGTTACTCCTTTGAGCTCTCTGCCTGTACTAGCTTTTCCTAAAGCCCCCTGGCCCAAGCCTGGTCTCAGACTAACCCTGTGGCTGCCCGGTGATGTAGCGGGAAGGAGACAGAGTATGCAGGGGAGTTGATTAACTCTTAAGGGAAGTCAGAGAATGAACAAGGAGGGAGACACTCAGACTTAGAGTCTTCAGTAGGGGGTCCACATGCCATTGGAGGCAGCCACCCATTCCAGCCCTTTGCCTCATATTGCATATCCAAGCTTTTGGGTTGGCTCCAAACTGATGGCACCACCTCACTCAGGAGATGCCTCATGGTATTTAAACTCCCTTGAGGTTAAGCTTAAGAATGCCATTCCTATAGGCAGCCCAATGGCTCACAGATGCCAGCTCTGGTCTGAGAAGCAAGTCTTCCCCAGGTACTTGGTGCCAAGGATGACGTCCTCTTTCAGACAAGACTCACCCTTGACACACAGGGGTGTGGCTTGTCCTGTCCTGGTTGTGACCCTCCAGGACCATAGCATTTCAGTTTCTGTGCCAATTCAACAATGACATCTGAAGTCTTGGACAGTGGCCTTTCTATTTGCTTTCATCCAAGTTGAGGAAGACAGGGCTGGTGATTAGGGGTGGAAAGGGCAGTCTGAGGGAGATGGGAAATCTGTGGGACTCTATTAGTTCAGTCATTTACTAAGCATTCTGGAGCACCTACTATATACAAAGTTTGTGCTGGGCACTGGAAAGTGACAAATAAGATGCAATCAAAAAGCTTCCAATCTATTGGAGAGAATAGCACATGAACACACACACACACACAAAAGGCTGTCTGGAAAAATTTGTGCTATAAGAGCAGGCCAAATTTGGGAATGCAGAGGAAGATGAGGAGGGCATTTGGCCTAGACAAGATGGAGAGTATTTTACAGAGGAAGTGGCCTGAGTCTTGGAGAATGGTTCGACTCTCCTGAGAATAACAACTGCCCCTATTTCATTCCCTGGGGAAACATATCTTTTAATCACTCTGGATTGGAATAGCTTCTCTGAGACGAAATTCAAAGAGTCTGGCAAATGAGGAGCAAACTTCTAAAAGGAGTCCCAGGAATGTGAACCTCCAAACCAAATCCAGGATTTTAAGAGTTTTTTGGAGGGATGCTCTTGCACACAGCCTTGGGTAGAGCAAGGTCAATAACTGAACCAAGACCTGCATCTATTTTTAAATGATCTGCATTTCTGGGAGTAGTCCTGGAGTGAAATTGGTCATTGATTATTAGGAAACCAGCAGTATCTGCTGGGCTTTCTGCTCCCTATCACGTTTGCACACATTTTTTCCAGGTTCCTGCTTGCTCACCTCTCAGCCCACACACCCAAACTTACCAGCATATGTTCCTCATGTCTTCCTGAATAAAAACACCAGAGCATGCAAGACAATGAATGATTGTCTACAAATCATGGTGCTCCAAATGATACAGATGGTGGAAGGAGAGTCCATGGTTTTCCACATTTTGTTTCTGTTTCCATGGCTGATCATTAAAGCAAACTTCTTTGCTAAGGACTCTTGGAAAATGACAAGTGGCTTGCCTTGCTACAGGTGGGAATAAATTTTATAAAGGGTGCATTGCACAGTAAGGAACTAAGCTTAGTGAGCCCCTTCAAGTGCTATCAGTCGCCTCTCTTTAATTGGTCTTTAAACTGAGTGTGAACAGCCAAGCACACATACACATGCATAGACATGCATCTGTTCCTTCAGGACCCCTGGGTGCAGCCAGAATTGGTCTTTGACCATGACATGTACACATACGTAAATTCTAATGTTGATACTCAAGAGTAAGTAAATGAATGGGCCTAACATTCTCATTTCTGAAATGACACACAGGCAATTATTTTGAAGCTGCCTCTTGTCCATGGCATTGCATTCAACACCCTATGACCCAGGAAGCATAAAGACCTGACTCCTGAAAAATATAGATTGCCTACCAATGTAACACCTACTCTACAGAGACATAGCAGACCAAGGAGACAGTCAGATGTTTGGAAAGGACCATGGGCTTTGGGATTATACACCACATTCAGAAACTCCGCTGTATATTAGGTCTGTAACTTTAGACAGATATTTTCAGTTATTAAGTCTCAGTTTCTTCACATCTAAAATGGAAATAATAGGACCTAACTTACAGGATTATTATAAGATACTGCAAGCTAATTCATGAAAGTGCACCCTCACCCCAAGGGTACTAATAAATGTGGATTTCTGTCCTCTTCTGACCTCCTGAGGGAGTTCCCAAGTAGTGTCCCCCTTTCCTTTGTCATGGTCATTGGCTTTCTCACTTGGGAATATTTGCTAGTGCACAGTGAAAATGACATCTTAGAGGGCTTCCAATGCCCCAAGTTCTTCCTTCCAACCTCAAGCCATAGGCTCATGGCTTTCTTTCCTCTGAACATCTTTGAAGTCCACCTTCCAAAAGGTCTTGGGACATTTTTGCCCAAATCCTGTGTTTCCCTTTCCTGAATATCATAAGTGCCAATTTTCTATATCTAAAATTTGCTGTCAAATGTATTTAATCAGTGCATGTGTACTCTGAGGCCCTTACTTGGTTCCAAAGTACTAGTTCCCTTAGTCATTTCCTCTGCTGTATGGGAAGGAGTTTGGTCTCCAAGGTGATTCACTTTCTCTAATGTGGGCAGGATGTTAACATTGCACAAATGGTGTGCTTGCTATCGATCTGTTTTCTCTTCTTTTCAGGTTTCCATGAAAAATTGGTTGGGGTGTTATTTTTAGAAAACTGATAATTCCTTTTGCCTGCACACATGTCTATCTGTCTGTCTATCTGTGAGCACAGCCACTCCAGGTCCAAATAAAGCTTTCCTTGCCTCTCAGACAGTCCTATCCATCTAAAGAGCTTCATGCCAAGGACATGGTTCAAGGTCTTGTGTAATTGAAAAATGGCAATTTAATGCCCCAATCCTCAATTGTCATATTTTCTACCCATGAAACCATTGAGTCATTTGTAGTCAGCATCCTGAGTTGGAGTTGTACTGAATAATTCACTAATCCCCATGCTGTCTTTTATTTCCTTGCCTTTGCTTATGCAGTTTCTCTGCCATTCATTCATTCATTTGCTCAAAAATATTTATTACATACCTAGCATAGGGATGGCACCATGCTGTGTGTTGGGATTCAATGCTGGGCAAAAACAGATCCTGTCCCTTAAATGTTAGCTTAAGAGCAATAGGGAATCATTGAGCCATTTTAGGGAGGGCCCTGGGGATGATTCGATGTTTCAATGGAAAAAATCATTTTGGCTACCAAGTGGAGAATAGGTGAAGAGGATAGATGTGAATGTGGGGATTTCTGCATTTGTTCATTACAGGAAAACTAGCACTGGACTAGCCCTAGGCCATAAATAACTGTATAAATGGATGGAATATATAAGCCAAGTGCATTCTGGCATTGACAATGGGCAACGCAAGACCATGATATATGAAAAAAAGAGAAAATCATGAGGTAAGTCTCATTGTCTTTAGTTCTCTGTTTAGGGACAGTTTTATAACTGTGATGTAGGGAAGTGGAGCCCAAATAGAGCAATATCATTGACCTGAGGAGACAGGGCTCAAGTTTGGGGGACTGCAGAAGTGACTGAAATCTGTGGAGCAGGCCAGAATAGAGGAAGAAAGCTGTGCAGGGAAGGGATGTCCCCAGAGTTCTGTGTGGTAGAATGGTGGGCTGTACATGCATGGGGCATGTCTACAGGGTTGGGAGTGGAATGGAAATACTCAAGATTGAGGAATTCTAGGAGGTGGTGGAGTTCTGGCCCAGAGACCTTGTTAACACCTGGGATCTACTTAAGACATCAGAAAGGCCATACTTAGAAGTAAGGACCATGCCGTATAGCAGGGGTCAGCAAATTATTGTTCCTATAACATACAATATATAATTACATAATTTATAAACATACTCACCTATATTTGTAAATAGAGTTTGGTTGGAATACATCCATGCCTATTTGTTTACAAGCTACAATGACATAGTTGGTTATTTGTTTCAGAGATCATATGGCCCACACACCTAAAGTATTTACCATCTGGCCCTTAAGAAAGTTCTCTGACCTGAATCCTAGAGGAAGAACTACTCTAGATCTGTTCTACCAAAGCTTAAAAACAAATCTGAGCAAGACCCACGGGGGATTTTGCAATCTGAATCCTCTGAAATTAGAAACGCTTAGACAACACCTTGACCTTGCACAGAATGCCCTCCCCAGCCCTCATCAAATAAATAAATAAATAAATAAATAAATAAATAAATAAATAAATAAATAAATAAAAGAATAGCTTTGTTTTCTATTTATTTGCCAAGAAATTAGATAAATGAATTCACGTTTGTAAAATAGAGCATACCCCGCCCCCTCCCCCCCCAAAAAAAGACCACTTTCTAGTGTCTGTCCCACTAAAGATGGCTCGGTAAATGTTCACTGATGTGATGATGATGAGGAACAGACCAATGCTTCCCTAGAAGAGTTGGCACAGAACAGCAGAACTCATTTCAGGAAGGCTCCCACCACCCTCCCCACTCGCAGTCACACTGGTGTGAGGACGCCTGTCAGACCAGGACATGAGCCTTGTCCAGCAGAATTCGCTAAGCTGTGTTTTGGAGAACACCTTAGCATAACATGGGAGCTAGGTATGTGCTTAGGAAAGCGACTGCACTTTTCTGTGTAGGTCACTAACAGGAAGATAAAAAGGAAAGTGGGAGTCGCTGATCAGCTGACGTGTAATACGTGGACCTAGAAATTCAGAACAGGTCTTCCCTCAAAGATGACTGTGAGTCACTTGCTGGCTCCACAGGCCTCATTTCCTCCCAAATTTGGGTGTCTGGTGAGGCCGTGAAACTTTGGGTTCACAGAGGATATTCAATTGTGTTTCACAAATATTTGAAATTTTGCTGAAGCCGTTAGAAGAGGACTCTGCTTAATTTTCTGAATATAAATGTATTTAAACTTTCAAGAAATAATTATACATTCGTTAGGCCCTGCATTTTGCGAGGCCACCAAGACAGGAAAGATGCTGTCTCTACCATTGTTCCAACTCTCAGATGTTCCCACCGGTTCTCAGCCTCAGGCCAAGGTGAATGGAGAGGCAATCATGCCCGTACCCTGTCAGTGCCCTTGAACTCCAGAGCATCCCTACTTTGTGCCCTTTGCCCCTACAGAAATTTCAGTTATTTAGCTCATTTTGCAACTTGGTCCCCTTCCCCCAGGTTTCTGCTGCAAGGCTGATTGACAGTCTAAAAGCAATGACACTGTAATTCACCCTCTGACCTCAACCTCTGGCGATGGCCTTTACCCTCATTTACTAAGCTTATCTACCTCATGATGAAATAAATGCCTGGGAAACCAATGTTTCCTATTGCCAAGGCATCTCATTGCAGCAGTGGGCAGCTGTCATCCTTAAAATATCCAAACAGGTGTCTTTCCCATGAGGTATCTTGATCTGTGACCAACAGATGCCTGCCTGCTAGCCTTTATGACATGCCTGGACTCTAGGTCCCTGAAAACACCATGCTTTTATCTGAGCTGAAGCTTGCTTTGCTCCAGATAGTTCTAGAAGTTCAATTTGTAGAACTCGAGTGCCTGCTTGAGTTCTCTATCCCTTAGATATATAGGTGAGCCTGCTCACCCCTCTTCTTCCCCTATATCAAATCAAGGCTTCTGGGAGTCCAGAGTTCTTCCTGTGATCTCCATGAATCACTGACTGCTGATACCCTCATGGACTTACTTATTTCAGTTCCTGATATATTCACACCTGAGGTCTGTTTTCTGCCTCCTTGGTAACCAGAGCATAGGCTCAGTCTTTTCCTGGGCTTAAAACAGAGCCATTTGGGCCAAAAATTTTGTGAAATTACAAAGTCTGCTGAAGGTTTGAGCTGTCACGTCATATATCCCTCAGCTTTTCACCATCTATTTTTCCCAATTATCTCTTTTTTTCCCCTCTTTTCATTCCTTCCCTGTGATGGTTAACTTTATATGTCAACATGACATATAAGATAAGAGATGTCCAGATAGCTGGTAAAGCATTATTTCTGGGTGTGTCTCGTGTTTTCAGAAGACATTAGTATTTGAACCCATAGGCTAAGTACAGAAGGTGGCCCTCACCAATGTGAGTGTACATAACTCAATCTTTTGAGGATCCAAATAGAACAAAAAGCCAAAAGAAAGTAGATTTTTCCCTCTCCTTTCCTCTGGTGCTGGGATATCCATCTTCTCCTGGCCTTGGACATCAGTGCTTGTGGTTCTTAGGCCTTTGGACTTCAGGACTTACACCAACCACTGCCAACCCTGCCAAGTTCTCAGACCTTTGACTTCAGACTGGTACTGGTACTGGTACAGTACTTGCAGCCCTGGTTGTCAGACCTTTAGACTCAGTGGAATTCTACCATCAGCTTTCCTGGTTCTATAATTTGTAGATGGTAGATTGAGGAACTTCTCAGCTTCCACAACCATGTAAGCCATCAATTCCTGTATCTCTTCTATGTATGTATGTATGTATGTATGTATGTATGTATGTATGTATGTATGTATCTATCTATCTATCTATCTATCTATCTATCTATCTATCCCCTATTGGTTCTGTTTCTCTGGGAAACTATGATTAATACACTCCCTATAGAGTAATAAAAATCTTCTCCTTGCCTCTCAAAGAACAGTTCCCTTTGTACACATATCCCTGGCCAGTTTCCTCCCACCCCTGAAACTGTGTCCTGGTATTTTCCACACTAAGAGTTCCATTCCTAAGAGAAATTTTGGTGTCAGTTGTGAATATATGGCATATATTTTCCTTATCTCATCAAGATTTGGACTACTTACTCCAGATTAGAAAAGGGGTATCTTCCAAGCCCCATTCACCTAATCAATGGCAGACCTAAAACACAAGCAGATGTAGTTTGGAGACAGCTCCAAGGTTAACACGGAATACTGTGGATTGGGTAACTGAGGCCCATTCTTTAACTCCACCCCCACAGCCTTTGGAGCTGATATGAAATGTATTGTAGAGAAGAGAAGAATATAAGTATTTGAGGCATAGACATTGGAGCTGGACAGACCTGGATTTGATCTTGACTTGCCTCTTTCTGATAACCCGAGAAATGGAGATAATAATAAATATCTCACAGAGTCATTGAGGGTATTAGGATAAGAACATATTTAAAGCACCCAGGCCCTACTTGACATATAGTAGACTCCTTCCCTTTCATCATGGTCCATAGCAGCCCCTGGTACATCTCAGATGTGCTTCAGGCTCAAAAGTCCCATTGAGAGTCACCGCTCAGCAAGACAAGGTCTGAAGTGCAACTTAGCCTTACTTCCCATGTGCTCACTCCCTGGCCAGCCTCAAGCATGGAGTCCTCCCCGGTGGGGGAAACATACGTACCCTTTGGCGGTGCTTCTTGTGTTTAACAGGTTGATCATTCCTTCTTCTCAGATTCTACATCCATTATCCATCACCCCTTCCACATATATCACAGAAGACAGAGGATCCCTGCAAGATGATCCTAGCTACAGATACTGGAAGGATTCAGTGTATTGGGTTGATAGTCTTTGAACTGACCATCCCAAGCCATTTCACTTCTTTCCATATGCTCTTCCTACTTCTTGAAATGTTGTCTCTCCCCTAAGCCTATCTTTTCTGCAAGGTAGCATCCATTTATTTTACCATAGCCCAGCTTCCATAATCATGCCTTCAACTGGTCCCCACAATACACACACACACACACACACACACACACACGCACGCGCGTGCATGCGCTCATGCTAAAATGGTCTAATTTAATTACTGTTCCTTCCCCTTAAACCACAAACTTACTTAGGATGGAGACTCTGTGTCATCTCTGTGTAGAATCAAACCCATCTGAATAACACTGCCTGCAGCTAAAGTGACTTTCCAAACAGGACAACTCTGCCCATAGGCAACTCTCCAAGGTAGTTTAAAGCATCAGCCTTCAATTTGCGAAGTGTTTCCTCAGGCACTGTCTCACTGGGTCTTCGTGGCTACCCTATATAATTATAATTCTCCCCCTAGCCCCTATTGTCTGTCAGCACTGACACCCAATTTGTCTGTTGCTGGATAGCTCCTATGCTTCTGGATGTTTGCATTGTGCTTGGAAAGAAAATTCAACTGCAGGAAAAAAAGAAAGGGTGACCCAGGTTCACTCCCACCAGCTTCACTCAGAACAGGACAAGGAGCATTTACTAGGTCCTTCTCCTCTGCAAGGTGCTTCATAGGCTCATTGAAGTCCCACAAGTACATTTGTGACATGAGTATGTTATTTTCTCTCTCTCTCAGCCTAAGGTTATTTATCTATATAGAATTAATAAGAAGAATATCTACTACTTCATAATGTTGCCGTGACAGTTAATTGGGTTAAAGGCATAAAACACATAGCACCATGCTTGGTACGTGGAAGGAACTCCGGAAAGATTAGCTGATTTTAAAGGATCTTTCTCCCCAGAAATCTTCTTTATCAGGAGGAAGAGATTAAGAGACATGAAGCAGTGTTTCTACTTCCCTCTGCAAGTCTTGCATGGCAGGCTTACTCCTCCCTTTAAGCTGTGGCATTGTTGTTTTTGGGCCTTTAAGGGTTCTGAAAGAGGATAGGTTTCCCTGGTTATTATTCTGATCATTTATTATGCAGGAGCCCCAATAAAGCACATGGTCGGTTACCACCTGCCCTAGGCACTTAACTCCGCTTGGCCTCTTAGCAGCACCCCCACTGCCCTCAAGGAGACCTTTGGCCTTTGGGTCCTATGCTACACCTCAGTTTTGCTCTGAAAGAGCCCCAGTTCCACCATGACCTCTACCAGTGCAGGGTAGGGGTGGGGTTGCTAGAGCTCTAGGAGATCCCTTCTTGATGGCCCCAAACCCCATAAAACAAGTGACTTGAATGCCTTTGCTGCTCAGAGCCTCTCCCCTGGAGACACTATCCAGTGGGCCAAGGACGTGAGCTATGGAGGTATTTGAGACACTCCACAGGTGCATCTCCCCTCCCAGCTCTTAGGCAGTCCAAGGGGGCCTGGCAGCAGGTATCTCCTCAGAAAGCATTTCTGAAATCAACATCCATGTCCATCTTACCACTGGAAAACCTGATGTGGCATTCCACTGGCCACCTGGCTTCTGACTCTAAGAATTTTGTGAGTGACTTTTGACATGTGACTACCTACAATTATTACCTAACCAAAAGAAATGGAACATATCACACCAGCTGATCTTTGGCTAAATAATGTTCTAGGGATCCTTGATGGACAAGAGGGGAATAGAACTCAGTCTGCTGAGGCCTAAGTGTACCAGACACTCTGCACACATTACCTCACTTCCGCTTACAGCAGTCTTTGAGACAGATGCAATCCTGCCTGTTCCAGATGGGGAAACTGCAGGTCAGGTGGCTGGTAAGTATAGGAGCTGGGACCAGGCCCGGGGCTGTGAGATCCTATGTTGTCATTCCTCCACCATGCGACCTCCCATTTCATGATTTCAGGAAAGAAATCATGTAAGACTTGTGAGTTGGTGAAAGGCCCTTTGTGTCATTGAGGGGAGGTGGTGCTGACCCCACCCCCTTGACCACCCTTCCTTCCCCCAGTAGCTGTCCAGCCAATCTCCAGGCCCCCTTTTGCAGCTGGCCTGGCCCCACGCAGCCTGGTGGGAGGCAAATCTTCCCAATGCTCTGTAATAATAGGCTTTAGAAATTGGGTTACAAGGAAAACCATCTCTTTTTTCCTCTGGTAAGAAAAAAGCTATTTGACAGAGGACTTTCACTTTCAAGGCCCCTCCAGATTTATTAAATCTCTGAAAACACTGCTTATAAAATAGCACTTGCAACAAGGTGGTTGAGGCCCCAGGAAGTGGTGGGTGATGAGATTTTAATGTGGTCCATGCTGTGAGCCCATCCTGGCTATCTACAGAGCCTTGTGCTCAGACCTTCAATTATCCAGTCTCTCCATCTTCCTCCATCACCCTCAGTACATCTCCTATCTCAGACCAGCCTTGGGCACCTTTGCACTAACCTTCATTTTCTGTGCACAGCTTGGCGCACCAGATGCAGCTAATGGTGGAAGGGACTATGTCTGGGAGAGTGGTGACTGTCTTCCTGTTGACTAAAATCAGAGAGACCAGCAGCACGGTGCCTGCCAAGTCAGGGAAGCTACCATGAAGCTTCTTTGTGAAGACTGTATCTGGCTTTTATGTGAAAGGGGTACTGGCAGCTGTCATATCTCAGACCAGCAGTCTGCAAATCTTCATGGGGTCCTGAAAGAGGCATAATCAGGCTTTGGGGGAGATCTAGAGAGGCCAGAAGAGGAGGTCTGTAATCTAATTGTTACAGATGCTAAGAGACCATCTTCCAGGGTGGAAGACCATGCTGTGTAGGTTTGATTAGGAAATGGACCAGGGCCCCAGAGAAGAGAATCTTACAGTCATTGGCTGGCCATCGACTGCACCATTGACCTTGGCTTTGACTTCACAAGAGTAGCAGTTTTCTCTCCTCCAGTATCTCTGCCCAGGAAAGCATCTGTTCCTTCCTCCATGGCCCCACTGGCCCTGTCTTGACCCAGGCCCTCTACATTTCTCCCTTGGACCAGAGTGAAACTTAACAGCATCCTGACTTTGGGCCACAGTCTCTGTTAAGTCTCTTGCCTACACTGGTCACCAGGAACTATTTGGAATGCAAGCCTGATTGTGATACTCTCCTGCTCAAAAATGTGCCTTCAATAACGTTTTTGTGAAGCTAACTAACATACCTATTCACCAAAACAGTGCTGAAAAGATGTACAGCCAAGTGTTAACAGCAATTATTTTGTGCAGTGGATTCACATGTGAGTGTTTTTCCTTTGCACTCTTGGCATTCAAGTTTTCTGCACTCAGCTTAAGATAAATATTGTTTATTTTTCTAGGTATAAAAATATCACCTAGAAAATAAAAAGAAAAATCCTCCTGCAGAGAATAAAGTCCAGATTCCTCAGCCTTGCATTGAGCTCATACAGAGCATCAACTTGTTCTCTAATTCGCCTATCTGTTCATAAGCCAGCCACACAGAGGCTTCATACATGCTGTTCCTTGCCCCAAATGTAGCCCTCCCTCCTTCTCACTACTATCATTTTCTCTACTACCTACCTAACTTTTTCTTCCTATTGAACTCCTAGTCATCCTTTGAGGCCCACTCTTCTAGAAGCCCTAATCCCCTCACTCAGAAGTTATTGTTTCCTCCACTCTGACCTCATGACACTTGTTAATACTTTCCTCTTACCTCACCTCCACTGTGTTATGAGAGATATAACTTACTCCATCTCTAGATGAGGAAACCAATGCTCACTAGTAGCCAGTAGGCGATATATCCAGGGCCAAATTCAGGCTGTCTGACCCTATATTCTTTGCAATTTAACTACTACACAGTAGAGTTTCAAGACAGTTACTACCTGTCCCAGAGCATGAATACGAACTGTCCCAAGTGGGTTAATGATGAGGCTCCTTTGACATCACTGCAGTTGTCTGCCATGATCAGCCCTGGCCCATCCATGCCATATATATGAGCTCTCATCTCCTATCATTATCTTCTGTCATTCATTTTTTGCCCACCACACCCCACCAGCACCCACATGGCAACTCATAGCTATGATTGTGACCATAAACCCAAAATGAAGATACTGCTTTAAAAGTTTACTTTAGAATGATACCATTTAATCCTTTCAGTAATTGGATGCCTAAATAAACTATTTATACATATATGCACAAAGTAGGCAAATTAATACTTTATTATTAACTGGGCCTCTGGCTCTAAGTGAGTGCAGAACTCTGTTGAGCTGGGTGAGACCACATGGAGGAACTAATTTATCTCAGCCCTCACCTGTGTCTCTTAGAATTGAATTTCCACTGGAATGAGGAGCTTTAGAGAGAGAAAAAGGATGGAAACAGACAACAAAAGAAAGCATCTGGCCAAATGTTGAGGGTGAAGCTGGGCCAGGGCTCTGGCTCAAGGCTGTCTCCATCTGTCTAGGTTTGGTACCCCATATGGAGAAGGTCCACATAGGCCAGAGAGGTAGTGGCTCTCATTATCTTCCAAGTCACTGAGGTGGAGGAGGAAGATGTGATCACACACAGAGCAGGAGAGGCTGAAGCACTAGTAGGGAGGACTGTTACCTCCATTAAGAAGAAGATTTAAAACTTGCTTTATCACCCACTGCATTTCAGACTCCCCTATAGGAAAGGAGGACAGAACTCTAGATGTATAATCCAGGCAAGCACTATCAAGATCTGGACTCTTCATTTTACAAACAAGAGTGCCTACCTGACAGCCAAAGGCAGCACCCATCAACCATGATCCAGGCCAGCTTGCAAAGTGAGCCCCAAATGGGAAGCCTCTATCTTGCTAGCATCCCAATCCCATGAAGCAGGTTGATGAAGCAGGTAATGAATGACTAAGAAGATCGGCTTTTAAAGTGGTGCCCTCATGACTATAGCTTTGAAAGCGGGAGGTGGACAAGAGTCATGGCTCTAATAGTGGATGCTTTGCTAGAAAGTTACAGATCTGGATGGCCCCCAGTCCACGAACACTTCCTCAAAGAGAATCATGGGCAAGGCTTTGCTGAGGGTTGGTAGGGAGGTACAAAAAGGAGTTAAGGCACACTGTCTTTTATAGCCTCTGTGCCTCCCTCGGTTCTGTATAAGTTCAAAGCACCCTAACAGGTTGGAACTGAAGAGGCCCTCAAAGATCTTTGTATTCAGCTCCCTTCAAACTTTGTAAGCATCTTTCCATTCATCCAATCAACAAATATTTGTCAAATGCCTTCTAATTTTCAGGCACTGTCCGAGGTGCTGGAAATGCATGAAGAAGACAGATTGGTTCTAGCTCTCATAACTTTTACAGTCAATAGAAACAGATAATAAAGAAGTAAACAAATAAGTACATAAGATACTTCTATAATGTTACATCTGTGAATAAAATAAAATAGTGTGATGTGATAGACAATAAAGGGGGTAGCATTAGATTGAGTGATCAGGGAAGGCCTCTGAGAATAGTTTGAACTGAGATGTGAATGGTGGGCAGAAGCTCCATGTGAAGATTCAGGGATAGAGATTCCAGTCTGAGGGAATGGCAAGTGCAAAGGTCCTGTGGTGATTACAAACTTAATTTGCTCACAGCACAGCAGGAAGGTCAGCATCAGTAGAATGGGCAAGACAGAGAATCTTGGGAAGATAGTCAAATGCCTGAGCCATAACCTACCAGATGGTGGGGATTTGGAATTTATGTAATGGTAAGAGGAACCATGTGTTTTAAGCAGGGGAGACACATAGTGAATTGAGAGCATGTCAGGAGAGGAGCACCCAGGCCTGTAGGCTCCCAGTCTACCACCACACTGCATGCCCAATATACAGTGACGCCCCTCCCTTGCTCCCTCTGGCTTCTGCGCCAGTTTTCTAGAATTGCAGAGAGATGGAACTTTCCCTTCCTTCTAGTTAAAAGCTGAGCCAAATGAGGCTATGATTCTGTGTAGAGCACTGTCTACTCCTGAGCATATCTTTATCCCCTTAAAGGGGAACGAAACATGATAATTAGTAACCAATTAATGTGCATTTCTACAAACTATATTTTAATTATTCTGTCATAGGTTGTCTGCCTGTGAAGTATTCCATGTTAATTAAATCCTTTTAATAATCCAATGAAAGTGCCTCTTTTCCTTGATGTGCTGGTTAAAAGAAAGGCGATGGCAGACTTACGGCTCATGTAATTTGAGTTAATGGCATGAATCCTGCTTTGAGCTTTCATATGCCTATTGAGCTCTCTTAATACTTGCTAGACTTCTTTATATATAATTATCACACAATTGAGCTGTTATGTCTGGAGACTACATTCTGACAAGCCAGGGCTTCAGGAACTTGGCTGGAAAAATGTTTGACCTGTATCTTTTTCCTAGCTTTGATCATTGGCCAGTTAGACTACCCCGTGTCATCTGTCCTCCCTCACTCTGCAATGTGTTCCAATCTCTTGCTCAGAATTGGTCTCTGTGGCTTTGATTTTAGGCATTGAGCACCTACTCTGTGCAAGGAGCTGTGCTAAGGACTGAGGAATCTGTTGCAGAGTGGGTGAGGCCCTGTTCTCACATTCTGTCCCCTGCTACAAGGAGGCTGGAGGTTCCTAGATGCAGGGGAGAAGAGGTAGAAACTTTCCAGGGCAGTAAACAGGAGGTGATTAGTTAAGACAGAGGGGATGAGCCGTTCCACGCAGGGAGATGATAGAATCCCTCATTACCAAGTCCCAGAGGTAAGCGATAACTCTGGTCCCTACAGGATGGAATGACTGTCCGTTCATTAGGTGGCAGGGAATAGGAAGGCTTGCTGGGGATATGGACTTTCAGGCTCTGAGTGATGGCGGTTGCCATCAGATAAGATACTTGGAATGGCATGAGGAATGCCGAAGCTGGCTCAGGAGGAAAGGAGGAGGCAGATAGCAACCAAGCAATGAGTCTGGGCCCTGGCACCTTGAAGAATTGGAATAGATTTAAGGATGGATTAACCTGGTACAGAGTACATTGACTTACCAAAATCTATTAACTCTCAAACACGGTAAAAGTTTATCTCTTGTTCATTTAATGGTCACAGGTGGGTGTCCCTGATTGACAGAGCTGCTTTGTTGACCTCCAAAGATACTATGTATCCCAACTCTTTCCCTGTTGCATGCTGTCTCCTCAGCCAGTACTTCTCAAAGTGTGGTCCCCATACCAACATCATCAGCATCTCACTTGGGAACTTGTTGGAAATGCCCCTGCTCAGAGTCCTCTCTGGGCCTACTGGATCAGAAAAAATGGGGGTGGGGTAAGCTATCTGTATTTTAACAAGCCTTCTGGGCAGTTCCAGCACTCTCAAGTCTGAGAACCACTGGTCGAGGACCATGTTGCCGTCTGCAGCAAGCCAGCAAAGGCAGAAAGAAAGCATGAAGGAGGCACCTATGGATGGAAATCCCTGACCCCAGTAGCACTGCCATTAGCACAGTTTGAGTAAGAACTAGTCATATGAGGGCGCCTGGGTGGCTTAGTCGGTTAAGCGTCCGACTTTCACTTAGGTCATGATCTCGCGGTTCGTGGGTTTGAGTCCCGTGTCGGGCTCTGTGCTGACTGCCAGTTCAGATCCTGGAGCTTATTTCAGAGTCTGTGTCTCCCTCTCTCTCTGACCTTCCCCTGCTCACTCTGTTTCTCTCTCTCTCTCCTAGAAATAAATAAAAATATTTAAAAATAAAACAGAACGAGTCATATGACCGTGTTTAGCTGCAAGAAAGGCTGAGAATGAGGTCCCATGCTGGCCAGCAGCCTCCCCAATACAAGTACATGATATGGATGAGGAGAAAAGACATCTTTCTGCCACAGAACATGAACCAGGGATCTGAGGGGAAAAAGAAGCTGGCCAGAACTGCCATACCCAGGACACTTGGAAAAGCATGTGGAAGGTTTCCCAGCATCCTTCTCTGCTGGAAAAGGGGTTTCTGTAAGGTTTCTGGAGGCTCACATTGGCTCAAGACCATCAGAAAACTGATGTTAGGGAGGTCACAATACTTGCTCAAGATCACAGAGAGAGTAAGTGACTGCCGCAGCCTGACCCAGGATTGCCTGATACCAAGTTCTAGATCTGTTTTCTTTTTTAAGTTTATTAATTTTTGTGGGGGGTGGGACAGAGAAAGAGAAAGAAAGTATCCTAAGCAGGCTCCATGACGCAGGGCTCAAACTCAACAAGCCATGAGATCATAACCTGAACCAAATCAAAAGTCCAACACTTAACCACCTGGGCCACCCAGGCACCCCCTCTCTGTCTTTTTGTTATACTCAGATCCCTCTAGAATACCAGCTTTCTGAGGCTATTCTTAAAATAGGCCTCTGTAGCCCTCCTATATCCATTTTATAGCAGAAGATAGTATAATTGAAGGTACAAGTGGAAAACATGAAAGATTCTGATCAAAGAGTACAAAGAAAATTCCATATAGGCCTTTGCAATAAAGAATGAATAGGTTGAATGCATGTATATATTTGTTTTCTGTGTCCTTTTATTTGTGTATATGTATAGATACAGGAATTACATCCACATATATATGTATAGAGAAAGAAAAAACCTTCCCCATAAATACACTATGCTAATATGACTGAATAAGCATGTGCTTCACTTGTATGAATAGTCTTCAATAAGATCAAGGAAGAAAAGGATTTTCTCAACAGAGCATATATAGGATCCCAGAGGGGAAAGTCCAAGGCATGTTTGGAGAACACCAAATAATCAGATGTACCTGAAGTGGGATGTGGTAAGAATAATACTGGATCATCAAGAGGGCCCAAAATGTAAGAGAAATTCAATGTCAGGTTAAGGGGTTTATACTTTATTCTTCAAATAATGGGGATCCAGGGAAGAGTTTTGAGAAGGAGAATGATGTGTTCAAACTTGTGTAGTAGAAAGATCACTAGGGGGGTAATGAATGGGATTGACTGAAGGAGAAGAAATTGCAAGAAGGCAAATAGATAAATGCGGAAATTTTTGCAGTAGCTTAAGGTAGAGAAAACAGAGCATTGAATGAAAGTGAACAGAAGTGCCTAAGAAGTGAAGAATCGTTGTGATTGGATGTGGTTGTGGAGGACGAAAGTGTTGAAAATGAAGTAGATATTTCTGTTGTCTGTGGCAAGGATTCGGGGGGACATAAAAAATAGAGCATGGCAGACATCCAAGTTTTGGGTAAAATATGCTGTATTTCACAATCTTAAGATGTTAACTTTCCTAAAATCAGGCTCTCTCCCACACATGAAGGCACTTTTCAATCACTGGCAGGCAGGAAATCATAAGAAAATCATCCTAGCCCACATAAGTGTGGACTCGGTGTCATAGCTGGGTTCTGTGTATTCTCCGATACTCCAACTAGCAAGTACTAAGGGCAGGAGAAGTTGTTACATTGCTTTAAAAAAAAAAGATAAATGGTATTTAAAGCAATAAAGATTAGTGTGACTGATCGATAGCCATTGAGCAGGGCTGTTTTAAAACATCAAACATCCATTGGCCACAACTCTTTTTTACTGGATTTGAACGAAGCTGTTTAACTCCATGATACAACTAGGCAGTGGGAGTAAAACATGAGTGTAGTCAAATAAGAAAGTTCACAGTGTTGAGATTTGCTTGAAAGAAAGTCCTGGGAATAATAACATAGCACTCTTTTTCAAAAGGCTATGTGATCAACAGGTGGATGGTACAAAGGTGAAATCCCATATAGAAAAACATGGACATGAACAGAGTCAAAAGGAATTCTAGGAAATTCTAAAAATGGATACATTCAAGGAATACCCTAACCATTTGTTTTCTATTTTTATTTTCCGTTTTATGTAAGAGTAATATATAGGCTGTTGTAGTAAGTATAAAATATTTTTCTGAGTGACAAGAAAGCATTGTGTTATAGTTTGTCAGATCTTTTTTCTTATTAATACATAAAATAGTGATGCATCTTGAAATTGATGGCATCTCAGATTCGATGAAATGTGGAATTCATCATTTTTCATCAACTCAGAGCAACTCAGAATGAGGAAGAGGTTGAGCCTAGGATGTTTCAGTGTAGCTGGAAATATTTTTCACACCATTCTAGTGAGAATCCCAAAAGGTACAGAAAGTTTGGAAAATATTTTGTTTTAAATGTTTTTTTAAAAATCTATTTCTGAGAGAGAGATAGAGACAGCATGAGCAGGGGAGGGTCAGAGAGAGAGAGAGAGATACATAATCTGAAGACGGGCTCCGGGCTCTGAGTTAGCTGTTAGCAAATAGCTTGACACAGGGCTCAAACTCATGAACTCTGAGATCATGACCTGAGCCGAAGTCGGATGCTTAACCAACTGAGCCACCCAGGCGCCCCTGGAAAACATTTTGGTAGGCTCTTATAAACTTGAACGTACACTTAACCCGAGACTCAGGAACTTCCAATCATGGGTATTTGAGAAATGGTGTAAGAGAAATGAACAAACATATGTTCGTACAGATACCTGTGCACAAGTGTTTATCACAGCTTTATTCATAATAGCCACAAACTGGAAATAATCCAAGTGTCCATCAACTGGTGCACTAATCAACCAAGGGCAGTACATTCATACAGTGGAATGCTCCTCAGCAATAAAAAGGAACAGGCCAATGGCACGTGATGACAGGGATGAATCTCAAAAACATTATGATCAATGAAAGATGTCAGTATAAAAGACTAAAGGCTTTATGATTCCATTTATAATAGTTATTCCAGAAAAAGCAAAACTATAGGCACAGAAAGTAAATCAGTGGTCCCCTGGGGTTGGGGTTGGTAAGAGCAGATTGCTTGCAAAGGGCCAAGTGGGAGCTTCTGGTGTTGAAGAAATGCCTATAGCTTGATTATATGGTGGTCACACAACTGTGTGCATTTATCAAAACTCATTGAACCATCCGCTTAAAAAGTATAAATGATTTTGTACATAAATTATTCCTTGGGAAACCTGGGATTTTTTTAATGTGGCTGAAAGGTTGAAAAAGACCTGACTTCAAACACCACCTCCTCTTCTTACTCACTGTGTGCCCTGGGCAGCTAATTTAACATCTCTGAACTGACGCGCCCCCCACCCATTCCCATGCACAGAATGGAGATAATAAAGCTTGCTCCAGGAGGGCTTTGCTTTGAGAACTAAGTGAGATGATGTATGTAAAGAACTTGGAGAACTTGACAAGGAGTAAATGCTCAATAATGTAGCTCACATGCTAGCAGGGACCACAAGCAGTTTCATTACTGAGGAATTAATCAGTTGCTGGGATGACAGAATCATACAGGCCAATCAATTTGCTTGTGGCTGAAGCCATCATTCTGGTCAAAACAGTGTTGAAATCGGGGCTCCAGGGAGACACAGCCTGAGCCATTTACAGTCTGTGCATTCAAGCCTTCACTGCCACTGCTCACGCTATCCATCTCACTCTGGGAAAATTTCCGGAAGGGGAGAGAGTACTGCGTGAAAGTTATTTTGAGCCAGGGCTCCGAAGACACCAGAGAGGCTGAACACAGTCCCTGGCACACACAGTGAGGGTCGACTTGAATTGGCTTTTGCCTCCAGCTAATATGTGAATCATCTACACCCAGCAAAATGAAACAAGTATTTTGTATGGAACAGGGATTATGTTAAGCATGTTGCACTAACTGCTCTTACAAGAAGCCTAGGAGATAGAAACTACAATCACTTCCATGAAACAGACTCAGAGAGATAAAGGGGCTAGTCCAAAGTCAAACTAGTTAGGGCCTGGATTCAAACCCTAAAATCCTGCTCCAGTGGGTTTTAACCGTACATGAGACCAAGTGAAGGACCTGGGAACCCAGTGCAGAGTGTCTGGAAGCGGAGTGCCTGGGGACCCGTGCCTGGACACGGCGTACCCTCAGCACTGTGTGCTGGAGAAAGGGCTGCCTCAGGAACGAGTACTTGCATTACAGTCCCTGTGCATAGGTTCAGGCCTGTGGATGTAGGGCCAAACGTGTGCCAGGCTTTGGGACCTCACTACCTTTGTATTCCTTTCTCTCACAATGAGTGCAGCCCTGGGCAGTCTTGTAAGAGTCCTCACCCTTTCCCACAGTGCTGCTCAGGGGGTCACCAAGCTCTGAAATCCTAAGAAAGGTGAAGTCCTGGCAATAGCGTCCTCACCTGAATGCAAATGCACTTTGCAGCAATGACCTGAGCTTCCACTGAGTATCTCCCTTCCTGCCTGCTACCTACTGGCTCTTCTCTGGTGAATCCCCATTCCTCCCTGAGCCTCTCTCACCCTGTCTGTAAAATGGATAGACAGATCTAGCTGTTCTTTGGGCTCCTTTCCAGTTGGAACGGGTAATATAGCAGGTGGCACTTCCTTTTTGCGTATCAATGGATTTGTCAGCCGTTCAGTAGCTCTGCTTTTGTGGGGACATACAAGAGTTCCTGATCCCCTTCTCTAAGAAGTCCAAAGACCATGGCCAGGGTTATGAAATCCTGCTTCTCTCTGAGCAAACTTGAAGTCAGGTGGAGGGAGGAGGGAGAGAGAAAAGAGCAGGCAAATCTCAAATCTTAAATCCTAGAAGTTAGATCATTAAACTCACAACCTCTAACAATGCTGGGGCTGCATAGACTGCATTTTAAGTGTTAACTTGTCAACCTTAACGATGGCAAACTGATTCTGTTACTTCCTTCTATGTTAAAAACACACAATTTATTGATTTCTTTTCTAAGACAAATAACAAAACACCCAGTCAGATCTGTTTTTCCAAACCACACATTGTAAGATCCAGGACTCCACCAGGAGAAAGTAAGAAAAGGAGTCTAGTTCTGAGAGGATGAAACAAACATTTCAATCTGAGACATCAAGAACATGCATAAAAAAAAAAAGAAAAAAAAAAGAACATGCATAAAGATGTACAAAAGGGATTATGTATTTACAATAATGTAAAATGCATGACGAACACATATAAATTAAGAGGCAACTCTGCACTCAACTGTTATAAGAACCGAACTAAATTCATTCAGTTGACAAGCATTTATTAAACATGTCCCCTGTGCTGATCATTGTGCTGGGGGTCTCAGACTTGGGTCCTGCCCCCAAAGAATTCACTGAGTGGAGAAACCACACCCACCCATTCACCAGGAAAGTGCTCTTAGGGAGCTGTATGAGGCCCCAACAACCCAAACAAGTGGCTAATTCTGTGTGGGCAACAAAGATGGATTCCCCCTCGCCCTCGTGATAAATGGTGAGGGCTCTACCATGCATTATGGGCCCTCCCTGAGAGATGCCGGTAGACACAGTTAGCCTCATTTCCCCTTACCGTCCCCTCTTCAATCTCTACACCCCAAAAGATGTTGAGGCTCTAACCCCTAGAACCTGGGAATATGACCTTAAATGGAAATAGGGCCTTTGCAGAGGGTCATATTAAGATGAGGTCAGTAAGATGGGGTTCTAATCCAATACGACTGTGTCCTTATTAAAAGGGGGATATGCAAACGCAGAGGGAAGATGATGTGAAGACACAGGGAGAGTGCTATCTACAAGTCAAGGAATGCCTGAGGAGACCAGAGACTAGGAAGGATGCCGGGAACAGATGCTCCCACAGACCCTCAGAAGGAACCATCCCTGATGACACCTGGATATTTTGGCCTCCCAGCCTCCAGAAGTATGAGCTGGCACGTTTCAGTTGTTTAGGGAACCCAGTTGGTGGTTCTTTGCTAGGACAGCTCCCAGAAAGCTAATACAAGGCAAAGCCCTCACATCACTATTCCCGCCTTCTTTACCCACCCCTTCACCTGGCTACCTCCTCCCTAGCCTGGATGTCACCTCCTCAAGTGAAGTCCTTTGTCATGCATCCCCATGGCACCACACGGGTCTCATGTTGTGCCATACACCCCCTCATGTAATTCTCTGGTACTTCCTCTCTCCCCATCTGGATGATGAGGTCCTTAAGGACTCTGCATTCAGAAGACACCTGTTCCAATACAGTGTGTTGAGATGGACCTCCTACGGGAATCAAGGAGGAGGCTGATTGTGAATGTGCTTTGCAAGCCAGAAAGCCCGGGCACACAGGGCCTTTATTATTTGAGTTCTAACCAAGACTGGATTGGGTGCATGGCCATCCCCACTGCTGCACTTCCGTAAGGCACCACATATTAAATTTGTCTGTGTATTTTCTTGGCAGGCAGAAAAAAGAATTTGCATTTGGGCCCTGAGATGTTTGTATTTGGAACTGCACCACTTGTGTTTCCAGCCTTTCTGCCCTCCACTTTGGATTCCAGCCGGAAAGCCCTGAAGGGAGCTCAGGAGGAGTAAGCTGTGACCATGGAAGGCTCTGGAACAATTCTAGGGCAAGGAAGGCAGGAGCCAATGGGAGGAGCAGCCTCGCCTGGCCCCAGGGAAAGTCCAGAAGGCCTCTCCATCTGGCTGTCCATTTAGAAACCTGACCTCTTTGCAAGTAATAAGCATCCAGGGCCCATTATAATGCAAGGCACCTGCTGGGCATCTGAGAAGGAATCTGCTAGTCAGAAATGCACTGCTTTGGGGACAATTGTCGGCTCCATCTTCAGGTGACAGAAGTGTGTACACAGTAACCAAGAGTCACCTCCCCTTGCACTCCAGCTTAAGGCCACGTAGCTCATCAGAGGTGGTCATTTCCCCCCAGTCTTCTCTTCACAAAGGAGGACAATACTCTCCTCCCTGCTCTCTCCACAGGCTGGTTTGTTGGGGGACTGAATGAAAACCTAGGTCTGAGTGGACTCTGAAAGCTTAAAAGCACCTTGCAGGTATAAGGGACTATCATTTCTGTTTCAAGATGAGAATTTCATAGTTGTGGTTTATGCACCTCCCCAGGACCTACTATTGGCCATATCGGGGGTGGGGATTTTGATACCCTCTTGAACTCATTGCCCATCCCCACTCTGCCTATTGAGTGAGGCAAGGAGCCCTGCATACCCAGAATTTTCATCTC
Source organism: Proteles cristata cristata (assembly GCA_017311185.1). Lineage (NCBI taxonomy): Eukaryota > Metazoa > Chordata > Mammalia > Carnivora > Hyaenidae > Proteles > Proteles cristata. Next base: position 254,847 of record JAESUZ010002885.1, on the reverse strand, counting down.
TAAGGCACTTTGAGCTCTGACAGCCTACAGTCCCTGATTCTAAGTTCCAGCTAAATACAAACAATAAAAGAAGCATCACTCACAGGTAAGAAGGTGAGGAGAAGGTGTGGAAATCAGCAGTTACTGAACTTTAATTGAGCATTTACTCTATGCTATGCTTTGTTCTGGAGGCATTCATACATCTGTTCTTTTAGTGATAGCACCAGCCACAGAGGATATCACTGACCCTTTTCTACAGAAGAAACCAAGGTTCAGGGAGGTTAGGTAACTTCCCCACAGTTACACAGCTAGAAAGTTATAGACAGCAACTGGTTTTCTCTGATGCCCTAACAAAGCGGCCCTAGATGAATCTATCCAGATTCTGTTCCAGTTGCCCCTCCTTAACCCACTTGCTCTGGTCCTTCATCGATGGATGTTGACCTGAAAGCCAGTTTTCACTCTTCTTCCAGGTGTCCTTTAGAGTTTTCTGTTCTGTTTGGATCCTTCCCTTCATTCCCCCATTGTTCCATGCTCCTTGGTCATAGCGATCCCAGCCGGCTCTCCTGCCAGTCCCAGTCTCCCTCTTAATAATCAGCTCTCTGGAAGGAGGAAAACCCCAGTTTGTAGCATTTGCCAATTCCCATAGTGTAAATAACCCCATCATAAATCTCCCTAATGCTGAAAATGTAATGCCAACCAGTTTGCCGTATTCCTGACAGTGTTATAGTCAGCTTTCCTAAGCTGGTACGACCCAGCTCCAGCACAGCACTGGTTATATTTTTAAGATACAGATACAAGACTTGTTGGTAGTTAAAGGATAGGAGGTAAGGGAAAGAGAGAAATCCAGGATGATTGCCAGTCTGTCAAGTACCCAATTGTGCCGTTGACTGATATGGAAAGACTGAGAAAAGCTGTCAGGTTTGGAAGGAGCTCTGAATTGTCTGAATCATGAAAGTCCCTCCATTTTATCCTCCAGCCTTCACAGGGAGAAATAATATCACCATGTATGATAAGGAGAATAAGGAGAAAATTTTCTACACTCTGCACAAACTAAATGATCCTGGGGCCACTCTGTGGTGTAGCAGTGAAGAACATGCACATCTGAAACTAGACTTTTTTGTCTTGGTGTAAGTCAGGGTAATGCTAGTTGCTATAACAAATAACTCCTGATCTCATTGACTAAATCCAACTTATGTCCATACCTCTCTCATGTAAAGTGCAGCCAGCCACTGTGGGAGGCCAGAATGGGTCAGGGGTACTCTGTTCACATGCCATTCAGGGATCCAGGTCAGTAGAGACTCTACCATAGCTTCTGAAGTTGGTCTAGGGATTACTTCCACTGGCAGGAGGGGAAAGAGAGAGAGGAGAAGCCATACCCATTTTGTAATGACTTCTACCAGGAAATGACATCTTTATTTCCACATACCCATTGCTGAGAACTGGTCAGTGTGGCTTCATCTGTCATAGGAGAGATGCCATTCTTGTCCAGGCAACCATTTCTAGCAACAGCTTCACAATTTGGAAGGGGGCACACATCCTTGGTGGACATCCCTTCATCCCTGTCTCAGTCCCCCATTCATTCCAGATCTCCCTTGGGCAAGTTGCTTAACTACTCTGAGTCTCTGTTTCCTCAATCCTAGAGCTCCTGCAGCTGAAAAGAAATAATGCTTACAAAGCACTTGACCTGCCTTCTGCCACACTCAGTACATTTGAACCGGGAGGAATATTTATGATCACCTGTCCACTGCCGTCAATTCCCAGACAAGCATCAGTGTATGCCCCCCAACCCCAAGCTTTCATCTGCAATCTACAGAAAATGAGACCAGGTGATAAAAGCGCTGTGAGGGAACATTGCGCCTTAGACGTGCTCCGTGGTGCATGGGGAGCCATAGTCCAGATCTAACATAACACGTTGGAGCCTTTGGCAATGTTGTGGGAATTCCCTGAGCGTCCCTTCCCTCCTTTGTAGAGCGGGGGGAACAACAAATATCTAAGCTCACTGGGAAGATGAGTAAGATATCATGTATATAAGGGCTTCACAAATAGTGAGCCCTTATGTGTAAGCGTCTGCCTTCTTACCAGCGTCAGAAGACATTTCGATGGTTGCTTAGTGAGATGAGACACATCACTGCACGGACCCATCCCCGATGGATTTGCCTCATTTTAAAAGTGATCCATTTGGCAGTCAGTACAGACTACTGCTGCATCGCGCTTAGAGGGTTCTCATCGGCAAGAAGTCAAAGCTGTTCATTTTCTAAGACGTCTGCCTCTCCTTTTGATTCTGTGTGCTCAAGGTTGTCTGGGGTCCCAGCAATCAGAAATGATTTGTGTCAAAGAGCGTATTACAAGAATCATTTGTCATTTCTGGTTCATGTTTGAATTTGAAGAATGTTGCTGGGGAGCGATGCGAAGGCATGATGCAAAGCGTCATTATGATGAGTGGCAAAACCATTATGTTAACCTTCTCAGTAGTTAGCTCTGGGGTTCCATTTCAACACAGTGGGATGGACTGGGGAAGTATTAATAATGAGAATACCTTATATTTGGTATGAAAATCTTTTCTCAAAAAAAAAATAGACTCTTAATAGCTCAGAGCACATAGAATGACCAATGGAGAGCATCTGGTTTAGCCTCACGTTTTACAGAGAACAGCACTTTGTGTACTCAGAGCCACAAAGCTAACTTTCCTGTTGATTGGATACTACCTTCATTTCCAAAAGCTGGCACACAGGGTTAGAATATTGACCTAGGAGTTTACAGCCCCAGGTTCTAGGCCCAGTGCAATCTCCACTGGCTGTGTGACTTCCAGGAAGACACTGCGCTTTCCCGCACCTCCGTCTGCCTCTCTGAAAGGGGGCATTGGTGATTTCCCAGTCTCTTGTAGCTCTGGCACTTTGTGATTCTGTGCAACTCATGGAACAGGCTTTTTGCTCTGATTCAGCAGATGAGAACACTGGAATCCAGGTTATCTGGAGAAGCTTCTCAGAAGTGGATTTTGATCTGAATCTTGTAGGTTTTCTTCAATAGACAGAGAAGGGAGAAGGACATCCCAAGCAGAGAGAACAGTGTGGCCAAAGGCAAAGAGAAAAGGTCAGAGCACTGTCAGGAAAGCTTGTATACTTGGTTTGGGCTATATTTTAGGATGTGAGGAAAAAGACAAAGAAAGAGTACTGAAAGACAGTTTAGAATCAGATGGTGGAGAATCTCAAATGTCAAGTTCAAGGATGTGGTATCTTTAAGCCAGTGATTCTCACCCAGTAGCAATCTTGCCTCCCAAGGGACATTTGGCAATCTTTGCACACAATTTTGGTTGTCACCTGATGGAGATGCTGCTAAACATCTACAATATGCAGGGCATCTCCAAAAAACAAAATGTTGTCCAGTCTAAAATGTCGCTAGTGTCAAGGCTGAGAAGCTTCCCTAGGCAGACAGGTTCTCTGCTGACCACTATGAAGGCCGCATTGTGAGGGATAGGGGACAGGGGACTGCCACAGCCTTTTGGAGGAAAGGTAATGAGGGTCTGAGCTGAGATAGGGTGGAAGGGACTGACATCAGTGATGTGGAAAAGATGGAATTGATGGAATATGGTTTTCCCCCTCCCCTGTCCTGGCACCTTCAAGCTGCAAGCCACCTTTAGATGGCATCTTCCTCCTTTCCCTCTCTATCCATTTGCTCCTCTGCCCAAAAGCCAGAAGTGAAGGCAGACTCAGGGCTGGATTTCTCCTCCAACACCCTTCACTGGCCCATCTGTAGCTACTTACTGCTGTTCAGACTCAGTCCTGGAGGGACAGGGAAGGGCAGGAGCTAGCACATGAAGTCATTCACAGTCTTTCCTGTGATTTTGATTTTATAATTATTTGTGTCATTATTCATTTACTACCAGTTTCTAGCACATGATTACAAGTTCTGTGAGCAGGGACCATGCGAATCATTTTCTTTGCCGCATTCCCAGAGTCCATCATAGGGCCTGACACATAGTAGATACTTTAGAAAAATGTGGAGAATGAATCAGCAAGTATTCCTTGCCTAATGGATTAGGCTGGTGGGGCATCATGCACTTGCTGGAAATATGGATGCTCCGTCTTGGTGAAATCAACCTCATTCACACACACCGAATTAAAGGATAGGCTGTGTGTGGCTCTAGCTTCCCTCACCTCATTTCAGCAATGGGGATAGACCCACCTTCTGAGGAGGAGGAAGAGAATGGGGGGCGGGAGGGAAGCAGCAGACAAATAACATAGGATTTGACAGGGTCAACCCCTTCCATATATCCCCCTGTTGGGCATCTCTTCCACAGTGACACCTTTGACCCCTCCAGGTGGCCCATGGAGCACCAAGAATGGGGCTGAGAGGAAGGTAGGGGGCTAGTCATGCCGTGTGACTGGTTCTCTTTGTGGGACAGGTAGGGAAAGGCATCACCACCTCCAGCACCCCATTATTGGCAACTTGAGAGAGGCTACCAGCAACCCCAGGTCACAAAAAGAAAAAGCTGGGCTTGAGAGAAAAGCAGAGAAGAGAGGAAAGAAAGACACCCCCACCCCCTCCACCCCGAAAGCCTGCATGATAAGACTGTGGCCACGTGGCCAGACTGTAGGTGTGTGCCTATATGTGTGCATGTACTATCAAAGGTGCAGACGGGAAGTCTTTTACCATTGGCTTCCCTGAAATTTTCAGAGTTTTGAGCAGCAACTCCAGGGACATGGCAGCCCTACAGCTCAAAGAATCAGGCCAACCTAGTTCTCAGAGACCCGGCAGCCATCTGGCCCTAACCCCAGATGGCGAGAGCTGACCCCTGCAAAGTCAAACATCGCTCTAGAGACAAAGAGAAGACTGGGACCCACGTGTTTGATGCCCATGTTCTCTTTTTGCCAGGGTCCCTGTCTGCTCAAGATGTGGGGTTGGCACAAAGAAAGCAGCTTGGATCTGGTGTGCCCCCACCCACTGGCCCCTGTCCAGCTTTATACAGCCCAACACTGCCTGAAACAAAGCCTCCTCCTTCTCAGTGGCACCTGGTCCTGCTGAGATGTTTTGTCACCCATGTCCTAGGCTGTTCTGGAATGTATGCCCTAAAGGCCAGGAGGTCACTGCTGTACTCCTATTCATCAAAGCATGATGCCGACAGTAGGCATTTCAAATCCTGCCTTGCTGTGTGATTTGAGGCCGTCACTTAGTTTTTTTAAGCCTCTGTTTACCTGTAGGTAAAATGGGAAGATAGTACTTGACTCTGAGACTTCTCATCTAATTATATAAAATCAAGTGGAACACGAGACGGAAAAGCACTTGATATACCTAACACAGAGTAGGGACTCAGAAAAATTTTACTGAATGAATGAATGCATAATTTAACAAAAATGAGTGACTTCCAGACAGCTGGAAGAGATGCTTTCCAACACCGTGCTCCCTGCTAGGTTGGCTGGTGTCCTGGAAGCTGGCTCATCTCTGGCTCCCGAGGGGGGGCTGTGAACTTTTTCTCAAGTTTCTAGCTACAATCGTCTCTCTTCTGGCTCTGGTGGCAACACAGTGTTTCAGAGAAAAGCACTTAGTGGGATCCCAGAGGCCTCAGTCTCCTGTTTGAGCCCCTGCCCCGAGCAAATGTGGCCCATACATGTGTCTCTGTTCACACCAATTTCATGGTTTCGTTGAAAGGCCTGGCACTGTCTGTGTGCAGCTCCAGCGTGACCGCATTAGGAGGGCATCACCTCCAGCTGACAAGACTTCCCTTCACTTGACATGGGGTCTGATAGCCGAAGGGACTGACCCTCATTTTTTTAATATCCAGAACACACTGGGAATGAAGAAAGTCCAAAAATGAGTCCAAAGTTGGTGTTCTTTTTCTAGAAGCTCCCAATCTAATTAGGTCTGCAAAGCACTTAGTTTTGTGCATTGAAAGTGATCCAACACACAGAATATTCCATGACATATTTGTTAGTTGCTTCTCACACGTGGGTCCTGAAAGACTCCCCTTCTTTCTTCAGAGTCAGGATCTTCCCAAGGGCCAAGAAATTGTTGATCTAGGGACTCGGGAACCTCAGGCATACTGATCACCTGGCCCCTTCGCTCACCAGTCAAAGAGCCCTTTGTGGTCTTCACATTGACTGAATACATATTTCCTGGACCTGCTTTGTAGTAAGTCCAGGGGGATGAGCTGAATAAGACCCAGTAGAGAATACGATCCAGTGGGGGTAGAGAGACATATAAAAATACCTGATTAGAATGCAACACTCTGGGCGCCTGGGGGACTCTGTGCTGACAGCTCAGAGCCGGGAGCCCACTTCCATTCTGTGTCTTCCTCTCTCTGTCCTTCCCCAGCTCATGCTCTTTCTCCTTCTCTCTTAAGAATAAATAAACATTAAAAAGAAAAAAGAATGTAACACTCTGGGGGCACCTGGGTGGCTCAGCAGGTTAAGTGTCCTACTCTTGATTTCAGCCTGGGTCATGATCTCACTTATGAGATCAGGCTCCACGCCCCGCATTGGAGCCTGATTAAGATTCTCTCTCTACCTCTTTTTCTCCCCCTCCCCCACTTGTACTCGCTCACAGGTGCATGTGCCCTCTCTCTCTCTTTCTCAAAAATAAGTAAATAAAGGGGCACCTGGGTGGCTCAGTCCGTTAAGCATCCGACTTCGGCTCAGGTCATGATCTCACGGTTCGTGGGTTCGAGCCTCACATCAGGCTCTGTCCTGACAGCTAGCTCAGAGCCTGGAGCCTGTTTCAGATTCTGTGTCTCCCTCTCTCTCTCACCTTCCCCTGCTCACGCTGCCTCTCTCTCACTCTCTCGGAAATAAATAAAACATTAAAAAAAATAAGTAAATAAATAAAATGCAACACTCAGAGTCAGAAGAGATGGATGGGTAGTGAGCCGAAGGAATGCAAAGGCTCCCTCCGTCCACCTAGGGAGTCTTTGAGGAAATAATAATAGCTCATGTTTATTAAGCACCTACTGAATGCAAGCACCCTTCAAATGCCTTGCATGACTAATTTCACTTAATCCTCAGAGGGGGAAGGAACTGGCATCCACTGAGAAGTTGCCTTGTGCTGGGCACTATGTTAGTACTTTCAGAAATGACACCATCTCCTCCTGACAGCCCTGCCATAGACGTGCCAACATTCTCATTTCACATAAAGTAGAACAGCCTCAGAAAAGTCCACCAACTTATCTTGATGCTGGTTTCAGAAAACAGCCCAGAACACTCTGTTGTTTAACCACTGCTTCCCAGACTTTGAGGTGCATCTGAAACACCTGGGAATCTTTCAGATTCCACATCAGTAGGTCTGAGATGGGGTCTGAGATTCTGACAAGCCCCCGGGTGATGCTGATCGCCGTTGCTGGTCAGCAGACCACACTTGGAGAAGAAAAGGGGGTCGATAGCACCTTTGGGACCAGGGTTCCAGCCCTCCACGCACCACGCACCACGGAATCACCCAGGGAGCTTTTCAAATGCATCAGCGTTTGGGGGGGTTGGGGGTTGCATGGGTAGCTCTGTTGATTGAGTTGTCTGACTCTTGAATTCAACTCAGGTCAGGATCCCAGGGCCATGAGATTGAGCCCCACATTGGGCTCTGTGCTGAGTGTGGAGCTTCCTTAAGTCTCTCCTGCCCTCTGCCTCTCCCCGCTCATGCTCTCTTACTCTCTCTCTCAAAAATTAAAAAAAAATTTGGGGCACCTGGGTGGCTTAGTCGGTTAAGCGTCTGACTTTCGCTTAGGTCATGCTCTCACGGTTTGTGGGTTCAAGCCCCGCGTCGGGCTCTGTGCTGACTGCCAGCTCAGAGCCTGGAGCCTGTTTCAGTCTGTGACTCCCTCTCTCTGTGACCCTCCCCTGCTCACGCTGTTTCTCTCCCTCTCCTAGAAATAAAAAAAAAAGCATTAAAAAAATTTTAAAAAAATTTAGTGTAAAAAATGCATCAGTGTTTGGGTATTATGGCTTGACTGATTTGACTGTACTTGGGGGGGGGTGGGGGCTCAGGAATTACTGTGTATTAAAAGCTCCCCAGATGCTTCTACTGAGAAGTCAGGGTTCAAAACAATTGCTGCTTTTTACTTTCTCTTTAAATGGAATCTTCAAAGTTCAGCCCAATCCCCAGATCCCCCGCCCCCATGTTCTTCCCTTCCTGGGGACTCTTCTGCCAATTTGACTCAACAGAATCTTCTAGCCAGGCTGTGTCTTGATTATCCTTTCCTCCCAGGGTGTCTCCCAGGTTGTGGAGGCTCCTGGAAGCACTGCCCCTCTCTCTCCACCTCCAGTATTGTGATCCCATTGATTCAGAGCTGTCTTCCCCTCTCCCCCTCCCCGGAGCAGCAGGAAGAAAAGACTTCCCCAGGGCGATCGATCCCCAAGGAACTACAAGGTAGCACTTTCTTCCTTAATTAAGACCTTCCTGAAGAGCCACTGGTATGGGACCAATTAATCAGCTTTCTGAAAGCAAAGGCGGGGGTGAGACAGAAATGAAAGGGGCAATTCAGCAACACTCTCTCATGGTGTCAGGCGCTGCGGCTTGGCCAGATGTGGGTGGGAGCGAGGCCTGGAGATATACAGCTGGCCTTGTCTTTCCTCCTTTATGTTTTCTTTCTTTATTTTTTTCTTTCTTTTTTTCTTTTTCTTTTCTTTTCTTTCTCTCTTTTTTTTTTTGAGTCAGATGCATGATGACACATTCAAAAGGCAATCTTTATCCAAACATTATTCTCCCCACCCCCTCGGCCAGTCCTCCTCACCGTTCACCGTTATCTGTCATTGGAGACAAGACAGGAGAAGATAATAGGAGTTTCCAATTCATGCTTTCTCTTCCTTCCGTTCTCTGGGGAAATTATGTCGAACATCTTTTTTATTGACTTATTTATAAGTGTGGAAAACGAATTCCTTAAAGCTTTGTGTTGGAGCAACTCCGATATTATCAGCGATGCTGATGCTCCCTGATGGGCCACCGCTGTGGCTGCAGGGAAGGTTCCATGGGCCCAGTGGGGTGTTAATTCAATAAATTGGCCTCCCTTTCCCCCATGGAAGGCCCAGGAGGTGGCCCACAGCTCTGTGGGGATCTGAAGCAGCAGTGACACAGCAAGCCTCCCTGGCTGTCCCCCGGCTCCCTCATCCTAGAGGATCACGGTGGGAAATGACACACGCCTGGGGTCAGCCAGGCCTGGGTTCCAACCGCCCCCTGCCATCTCCTGCCCAGGGATAGAGCCACTTTCTTGCCTTGGGTGCATCACTTCACTGAGTGTTGGCTCCTTGGTCTGTGGGATATAAACCCACTTCCCTCCTGGCGTCCTGAGATACGATGTGAAATAAGCACCTGGCACACAGTAGGGCATCCAGGAACATCTGTCCTTCTTTCTGTTCCTGCGGAAAATGCCAAAGCTGGAAGTGCCCTCAGAGACTGCTTAATCCAGTTCTTTCCTCTGGCCGTTGGGAGACGGAGGCCTGGGGAGTGACTGTGATTTGCCTGCTGTCACCTCGTGGAGGGAGGGTGGGGCAGAACCAGCTCCCTGACTCCCCGTCTGGTTCTTTCTGCCTCCCCACAGAGCCTTCCTTTGCCCTGATTGACAGGGGCACTTCATTCTACACACCTGTCCCTAGAATCAGTGTGCAAGTCCAACTCCAGGACCCAGAGATATTGGGCCCTCAGGCCGGGGGTTCTTTTAGGAGATATTCCTAATGAAGGCTGTCGTTCACAGGACCCCTTTATTCAAATGCATTCTTTTTGTTTGGTCTTTGAAAATAAGGTTTTGGTAACGTGGGATGCTCCTGGTTCATTTCTCGCCCACTTGAGCACGTCTGCACCCTGGCTTGGCTCCCGCCCAAAGTTGATTGGGTTTCTAGTTCTGCAACTGATTTGGAGACAGTGCCCCTGCGATCCTGGTTACTTCTGAGAATCCAGTCTGGAGTTTAGAGGCTCTAGCAGTTTCTTGGCCCTTGGATGGGGCCAGGACCCTGAATCTGGCCTTCTTCCTCCACGACGCAGGTGAGTAAGCCTCTTTTCCTGGATCTGCCCACCAGACAGCACACGCCATTGCCCACACCTCTTCCCTGGCGTGCACATCCACTGAAGAACAGAAGTCCGCCTTTATTCTTGTGCAAGGTACCCACCTGCACTCTCCATGGATTCGATCCCACAGGAGGCAGGAAGGAGGCCGCCTGGCCCTCTCGCACAGGAGGTGGTGGTGGCTTCCATCCATAACACCCTGAGCCAGTCCAGCATCACTCCTGAAAGAGTAAGTGACAAATTGTCTAGCTGGAAAACAGAGATAATCTGTCTCAATTATGCACTGAGTTCAGCAAATTAGGGCTCAGCATGAGAAACCTGCCTGTGTTTTGATTAGGGAACAGATGCGTCCACCATGAGGTATTCACACAAAAGCTTCCAGCATGGACATCAGAACGGACCTCCCTGGCAGACATGGCCACAGAACCGACCACAGCAGGGAGGTGCGGATTGATGGAGAGGGGAGGGGTGGGCATGCCTGGGTCACTCGAGGACACTGTGCAAGCAGGACCTCACGACCCTGCCTGCAATACTTGACCATTTGCTGCTCCCATAGGGCCCTCACACAACCAGGACAGACCTGGCCCCAAGTAGAGAACAGCCTGGCACTGTTTTTCATTAGGTGCCCATTCTGTGCCTGGCACAGGTTCAGTCTAGAATGTGCCATAGAAACAAGTGGAGAGAAGGCCCCAAACAACAAGTGGTGGAGCCCGAATATGTCAGACCCAGCCCTCGGGGGGTCCCAAGGCAAGTTGAAGTAAGAAGAACAAAGGAGCTGGAGAAGGAGTGTGGCTCCTGGGATGGTCAGTGAGGATAGTCCTCTCTGCAGAGGGGAGACTGCAGACGTTTGCAGGGGATTGGGGGACAGTAGCAGGACAGGCCACCAACCAGGTGAGCCAGCAGTAAGTGACAAGTTATGAGCTACACATGGCTGCTGCTTCACCTCTGCCCCCCATATGTCCCATGAGAATCACTCTCGAGGCCACCTGGACCAGCAATGTGCAGGGAAGGGGACCCCGGGAAGTGCAGTTCAGCCTGGCCAAGCAGGTGCAACCCCACCACACGCCCTCTTTATATCTGTGCATAACTGAGGGCAGCCCTATGTAGGACTGGAGACAAGAAGGTGCCCAAGTAGAAGGAAGGGCAAGAATAGGGCATGGAGGCAGGGATGACACAGGTTTGGGGTGAGAGCAGAAAGGCTCTGGCTATTGGTGTCAGTTCAGTGAGGCTGGCCATGGACCTGCCTTTTGTGCACCCTGAAACTGAGTTTTCTTTTTTTTCTTTTTTTAATGTTTTATTTATTTTTTTTTTAAATGTTTTTATTTATTTATAGGAGAGAGAGAGAGAGACAGTGTGAGCAGGGGAGGGTCAGAGAGAGAGGGAGTCACAGACTGAAACAGGCTCCAGGCTCCGAGCTGGCAGTCAGCACAGAGCCCGACGCGGGGCTCGAACTCACGAACCGCGAGATCATGACCTGAGCGAAAGTCGGACGTTCAACCGACTAAGCCACCCGGGCGCCCCGTGTTTTATTTATTTCTGAGAGAGAGAGAGAGCATGAGCAGGGGAGGGTCAGAGAGAGAGGGAGACGCAGAATCTGAAGCAGGCTCCAGGCTCTGAGCTGTTCTTGGGCTAGAGCCCAAGAACTGAGATCATAACCTGAGCTAAAGTCGGACGCTTAACCGACTGAGCCACCCAGGCGCCCCATGAAACCGAGTTTTCAAAGATGATGCTGGACATTCTGTGCACCGTCTACACTCTCAGCTGGACTCACATCTGGCCAAGATAAAAACACGGGACAGGTGGCTGTGTGGATGGAGGAGGAGGGAATCCAACTCAGGCTGTCCTTGGGAGCAGCAGCAAGGCCCGGCTTAGCCAGGCGCCCACAGCAAGCCGACACCCAGCACTGCCCTGCTAGCTGCCGGGAGCTGCTGGTGCTGGGGCTAGGGAGCCCCTCCGGAGCTCTGGGGCCCCGCTGCCTCGTCACTTACTGCATGAATTCACATTTCTATCACACCCTCAGGAAGAACGGGTTCTCACATTCTGAATCAACCATAGCATCTTCCATTCCTTGTTCCACCCTCTGTTGGCTTTTGACCTTGGGCAAGTCACTACATGTCTCTGAGCTTCCTCCCCTCATCCGTGGAATGGGAATGGTTATAGTTACCCTGAAGGTGAGACGGGATCAACAACGAAAGGTGCCCAACAGCGATCTGTTCCAGGACGTTGGAGGAAAGAATCAGCCAGGGAAGCTGACTTAGCAGGCAGAGGCTGAGCCGAGGGCAGCAAGAGAAATTGGTCCTGAGCCCACCAAGGCACTGCCGACGAGCTCAGCAGTGGCCCTGGGGTATGAAGTGTGAGGCTGTCCCATGTGAGGATTTGGTTGACGGGGATGAGAAGAATCAGGGGTCACTGAACAGTTGATTTAGGGGAAGAGGGATTAAAGAAGCTCCTGAGACTGCACCAGTAGGTGGGAATCCCGCAAAGACAGAATTCATGGCATCACATTAGGAACTTACCATCTGACTGCACAGTGGTGAGCTCCCCGTCCCTGGAGGCATGCGGGCACTGACCAGAGGACTGCCTGGCAGAGTTAATATAGGGAGCATGGGCACAGAACCGGATGGTTCTGGAAGTATTTATAACAAGGGAGAAGTGTAAACCCGTGATTCAGTGCTCAGCTGGGAAGGAGCACCTGCGAGGATGCTCACCATGTGCCAGGGTTAGATATGTGTCATGCTACTTTCTACCTCTAAACAACCCTTGGCAGGAAGTTTTATCATCCCCACTTTGGAAATAAAGAAACAAAGACTCAGGGAAGCCTCATACTTGCCCCAAATCAAGTCCAGATGCTGTAAGTCCAGAGCTACAGTTTGACCCACAGTGAGACTCAAAACCCCATTTTTTTTTCCTTAAGAGAAAAAGGACCTGCAAAGAGAAGGCTCCGGCCCCGATCAGAGGTGTCCTGACACTTGCCATCACCTCACTTGCTGTGTGGGTCACTCCTTCTCTCTGCGACCCGGTTTGAACCTTGGTGTCTACACTAATGCTGGCCCTCTGGTGCATCTGCTCTTGCTGGGATTCACAACACATCCAACAAAAGTAACACTTGGATTTGAGTAGCACTCTCTGATTTCCAAAGCACGGTGCTCCGGGCTACAATTTCACGGGGCAGACAGGAATTTCTGTCTCACAGATGAAAAAACCGAGGATCTTTCTGAAAGACATGAATAGCTGCCCAGTCCTATGATGGAAACTTTGCTGTATCATCTCACTTAATATCCAAGGCAACTCTGGGAGATGGGAATTATTATTCCCCTTTTTCCAGATGAGGAAGCAGAAGGTCAGAAAGGGTCAGTATGTTGATCATAGTGAAAGAACTAGTAAAGGGGCAGGATTCTAACCGAGGTTGGAACTATTGGCAAACTGGTGACTCTTCGAAGGCACCCACGGGCCTCACCCCACAAGGAGAACGGATAGGCCTCCACCCCTAAGTCACTCCATTGGGGTAAGACCTAATTTCAGGACAGGAGAGAAATAATTCATCTGCCCTTTAAGAGTGAGCAGTATATTAGCAGGACCCAGAAAGCGGGGCGGAGGGGAGTGGGGGTGGGCAGGGAACAAAGGAAATGGATTGGAACTTTAAGGGCCTGGAGGAGAGGCCCTGGGCAGAGGGCACAGGCTGCCTGGCAGGGACCACAGTGACAGAAGGGAGCAGGGGGGCTGAGAAACAGGCAGCTCAGGTCACAATTTTGTCATCACTAGCCCTGCTTACAAGGATGCTCTCCTATACCAGCCTCCAGGCCCCAGCCCAGCCAGCGGGCTTTACTCAGAGACCAGTCGGTTCCCTCCCCTTCCCGCGGGTCGGGCCTCGGCCGCCCAGCAGAGGGCGCCCTAGTTCCGGCCTAAAAGTGCAGCCCATGGTGCCAATAGGCATCACTGGGGCAGAGAGCCGGCTAACCAGAGAAGGGGCCTGCCTGCTGGGCCCTCCAAGGGCAGCAGCCTCGGTACTTTCTGGCCAGGCGTCTTCAGAGGCCACGGGGCAGAGGCCACGGGGCAGGGCTCTGAGGAGCTGGAATGAGATCCAAGTTTTGTGAGACACAGCAAGGAGGCTAAGGCACTGGGGGCAGGAAAGCAGGGGTCCTGTCAACGGATATGTGACGGGAGGGCTTCCTCCCTGCCCCCCTTCCTCCCCCCCCCCAGACTCAAGCTTCTCCACCTGTGTTGTGAAGAGACTAGGCTACAAGGTTCCCAAGGACCCATCCATCCCTGACAGTCTGGTCCAACACCCTCGCCCATCTCTGCCACCCTCCTAGCATTGCCCCCACAGGAGTCAGGTCCTTGCAGGTACCCCTGCACATTCCACTTGGAGAGGCGGGCGCATTGGTTGTATGTCTCCTTCGGTATCCGGGCGCCAGAAGCCCAGTGGGGCCATTGTCCCCTTAGCCACAGTGGAACTGGGCTTCCCTGCCCCCAAAGTCACCATGGCTGCTGCACCACCTGTGTCTGCATGGACCACACTCGGCCGGGAACATTGTCAATTAATCTGGTTTGGAACGGCAGCGCTCATTGGTCAGTGGCCTCCTTGCCTCCCACCTCCTTGTGCAGGGTCGAGTATTCATTTGATTCTGACTAATCTTTATGCTTTTAAAAAAACATTCCTCAGCAGACTGAGATGTTGGGCCCTCACCATGCCCCAGAGGCCTTTATTCTCTACTTCCCACCCAGAAGACCATGTTGTATGGACTCAGCCAGGCCTGGGGCCCCAGACTCAATGGGTCAGTCAGCCATGAGACCATATTGATGTGAAGCCACAGGTCCCTCATCTGTGCAATACCTGCCTATTTGGTAGTGCCTGGCCCACCGGGAGCATGTCAGTGTGAGCTGACTTTATGAGATTATTATTATTATTGAGACTCCTGGCTGACATAGCCTGTGTGCCAACTCTGCACCTTCTCTTTGACTCTCTTTTACTTCTTGATGACCTCTGGCTTTTGAAAAGTAGCCCACCAGGGGCGCCTGAGTGGCTTAGTCAGTTAAGCGTCCGACTTTCGCTTAGGTGATGATCTCGCGGTTCGTGGGTTCGAGCCCCGCGTTGGGCTCTGTGCTGACTGCCAGCTCAGAGCCTGGAGCCTGTTTCAGAGTCTGACTCCCTTTCTCTCTGACCCTCCCCTGCTCACGCTGTCTCTCTCTCTCTCTCTCCTAGAAATAAATAAAACTTTAAAAAAAAAATGAAAAGTAGCCCACCATTATTCCAGCACCCACCCACCCAAAAGCATGGAGTAAGAATGCTCCACCTTCTCAGCTTCTTAGGCTTAATCCCAGGGCCCGAATTTAAGACTCTTTGTAATTTCTTCTTTGGGGAGGGACAGTCTGACCCCTTGCAGTGTCAGAATTCCACAACTGGGATGCAAATGAGGCCCAAAGGCACACTGATACGAAGCAAATTAAGCCTCCGTTTCAGAAGCCCTCACTTGCTCCTATAACTTCCAGGGCCCGTTCTCAGGGGCCTGTAGGCCCTTCCGTCTAACCATGTAGGAGGAGATTGGCCGGAATGTGGACTCCTTGCTTCTCTCTAGTGGCCAAGGACCAAACTGTCCCTCTAGCAGGATGGTGCACTGAACACAGTTGGGCACAGTAATGAACAGAACCGCCCAAGTAACCCCAAAACCACCAAAGATGTCACTTCCTGAGAAAATGCTAGAGCATGGTGTATCTATGATACAATCACAGAAGACACATGACAAGAAGAACCCAGGACTAATGTGATGCCTCCCCACTCTCCCTGTCTTTCTGCCCAGTCTCCTTGACCATTCTTTTCTGCTTAGACAGTGTTTCTTGTACGTGGAACAGCTATAGTCATAAGCATGACACAATTGCCCTGCTACTAAAATACCTTTATTAATGACCTTCCCTAAGATCTAACAACCAAAAAGGCCCTCGAGAGAGACCACAAGAAGCCAGATTTCCCACTGCAAAGATGCTGTCTGCAGTCAAGCTTGTAATCAGCACTTGGGTGGTAACAATTTCAGGGAATAACAATAATTAATACATGAATGTTGAACACCATTTGTTTCTCTGATTTTGAGACCATGCTGAACAGTAATGAAGATTGTTTTCTCTCTGAAGCATAAAAATGTTCTTGAGTCACCTGGTGTGTTCACAGATGTGGTGATTAATTGTGGCCTGGAATGTCACAATGACCAAGACCCAGTCTTTGCTCTTGGGCAGGTGAAGTTGCTTGCACCCTGGGTTGCCACAACCTGGCTCAGTGGCCTACGGTGAGGTCAGGTGTGACAGATGGTCTAACAGTGCCTGTGTGTGGTGACCCAATTAGGCAAGACCCTCCCTGGCTGAGCTATTAGACCCTGTTCTCCCTGCTTCTTAAAGAAAGTGCTAACTCAGGTCAGTTCTAAGCCGAATAATTGTGATTGAGCTGTCCACCCTTGCTCATGATGCAACAGTTCTTCCTCATCCATAAGCCTGAGACCCACTTTTGTGCTTATTAACATGGAGATTCCTGGGCTCCACTCAGGGATTTGGATCTCGTGGACATAGAAAGCGGCCTGGAAATCTGCAATTTAATAAGCATCACAGATAGTTGGGACGCAGGTGTCTGCAGGACCCACTTGGAGAAATATGGTCAACACTCATCATGTCCAAGATGAAGGAAAAGCTGTGTAGATGCTAAGGGTCTGTGACTGTGCTTGTTGGGGGGACAGAGGTTATTCATTGGCAGAAGAGGGAGAGGGAAGGGGCTCAGGCAGGGAGGCTTCCAGTGTCCTCCCTTACTTCTCCCAGAGCAATTATGCTTCTATTTGTTCAGCCAAGGACAAGGCCCTGGGCCTCCTTACCTGAGTCTAAGCTGTGTGACCTCAGGCAGGTTATTTCACCTCTCTGGACTTCAGCTTCCTCCCCTGTAAAGTGGGATGATGATTAAAAAAAATTACTAATTCACAGGGCCACTGTGGGGATTAGATGAGTTCAGGTGTACAAAGCATTTAAGAACAACATTAAGAACATACTAAGCATGAGTACATAGTAGCTGTTACAATATTATCTGTTTTACATTGTAATTAGGTTGCAATACTGTATTGGTCTCCTTGACTATAAGATTTAGTTTGGAAAACGTAGGTACCACTTTAAAAAAAGTATAAATAATACATCAGTCTAAACTACTCATTTTATAGATGGGGAAACTGAGGCCCCAGAAAAGAAAAACTGTGTGGGGACACATAGCAGGTGAAAAACAGAAATGGAACAGACCCAGATCTGACTGAGCTTGGCATTCATTCCTTCTCCTCTCCTCCAGCACACCCGCTGCCTCCCTGGGGGTTGGGGGGTTGCCAGCTCTGGTTGATCACAGGGTTAGCCTTGACTTCTGTCACGCCACATCTTAGAGGCAGCCCAGGAGGATGGGTCTCCACCAGCCCACCTTCTTCCTTTTCAGATCCCATGTGTTCTTCTGTCTCTCCTTCAGTCTGATGCCTATTGTCTTATTGAAATAGTGCAGCCATAAATAGTAAGTTCACACTCCAGAGACATTTGAAACTTCTGGTTACTTCTGGGTCTCAGTTTACAAGTTTTTCTTCAAAAATTTTGGGTGTTATTATAGAGCTTGGGACTGATAGCCAGGGGAGCATGATTCTGTTAGCCCTTCATAAAAGATCAAAAAGAAGCCAGGATGCAGTTCACCTCTTGCAACATCCCTGGAAGTTAATGTATGGATTTATGTATGGTTCAAGAGGATGATCGCAATAGGCTGAGACAAGCACAGGCCACCCTCTTTGGAATCTCAGACCAGCTTTCCACGTGGCAGCTGTGGTAGTGATCCTTGAGAATGACCTTCCAGGACCCCCACCTCCTTGTATACTTCTACCCACACTGCACTAGAGTTGTTCCAGGCAGCCTATGGAGGAAGTGATGTTATGAGTTAAAAAGACTGGCTTCTCGCCTGGTTGGTCCTCCCACTTGCTTATGTCCTTTGTCTGTGGATCAATTGCTCTTGGGAAGGCCATGTCATGAGCAGCCTAATGGAGAGGCCTCTGTGGTAAGAGCTGAAGCTTCCTACCCACAGGCATCTGAAGAGCTTGAAGTCGATTCTCCAGCTCCACTCAGTCAAGTCTTCAAATACTGCAGCCCCAGCTCACGTCCTGATGGCAGCCTCACAGAACTTGAGCAAGAACCACCCAGGGAAGCTGGTCCCAATTCCTGACCTTCAGAGACCATGCGCAGTAATAATCGGTTGTTTTAAGCTGCTAAACTGTGGGGTAATCTGTTACACAGCAAGAGATGACTAATGCAGGGACGATGAGGCTTGAGAGTTGTTTGCAGAAGCAGAGAGACAATATTTAGAAGGAGGGGCATCATTAACAATCAGGAAGACTGTAAGGAAGGGATAAGATGTCCCTAGACCCATGTGGTGCTGATACATCCTGATGTGTGAAGGCTTTGACAAAGGATCCAAAGATGAAAGTCTGGATCCTGCCCTAAGGCAGGCAGCCCATTATCTTTTGAGAGAAGCAGGCAAGTAAACCGGAAATCAAACACAGTGTGATGTGCAGCCCCTGATATGGGCAGGAGGGAGGAGGGGGGTCAGACAAAGGGCCCAGAGAGGTGACTCCTGCTCAATTGATATGCACTCACTACTAACCCAAGTACCTCAGAAGAGGTAGAAATGGATAAAGCTGTGTCCGCGACTCATGGAAGCCCACATAAGTCCTTCTTGATACCAGCTGGACCTGGAGGTGCCGTTTAAAAGTCCCAAAGACCAGGGCGTGCTCCAGACCAGATAAATCAGCATCTCTGGGGATGGGCCTGGGTACCAGTGTTTTAAAAAGTCTAAGAGATCTGATTATATAGTCAGGTTCAGAACCACTGGTCTAGCTGAAGAAACTACAGTAGCAACTGTAGCGACACACACACACACACACACACACACACACACACATACACACTGGCATTCTGATGAATAATTTTGGTAATTATCATATGTTGAGGACACAAACTTCAAACACTGGGTGTGTGTAGAGAAGACAGACATGGCTGGGTCTGGGGTGGTCACAGGAGGCCCAGCCAGACACTTCCTCTTCATTGTTCAGGACAGGGCAGGGTTCAGGACAAGATAAGCAAGGAAGTCTCAGAATGGGAGTCCAAGTCTATGGGAGCCTCCTGGTTGGTCCTGGGAGTCATGGGTAGGACTAAGCCTATAAGGCTAAGACCCAGCAACCCTAGGGTTGGGGGAAGGAAGAAGAAGCTGAGTCTCAGGCAAGGCCTGAAAAGCAGAGATGTTACTCTGAAAATAGATGGTGAAAGTGAAGAGACAACTATATAGGCATTGGATACTCTGCTGACACTTCGCAATCCTTATCTTGAGTTATTCCTACTGAAACCATGGATATTCTTATCTCCATTTCAAGGATGAGGAAAGAGGGTTGAAAGAGGTTAGAGAGCAAGTCCTGAAAATGCTCATGGGCCCTGGAGGAAGGTTGGTGCCAGAGCTGTGCTCAATAAACCTGGCTGTGAACATCCATGGCTGCCTTGGGGTCTGCTGCTGAGGCTTCAGAGCCAATCTGCAGTGCTTGGAAGGAAGGCCTGGAACTAGCCAAAGCTGGCTGGAAGAGACTGGACAGGGCTGAGGCACAGGGGTCCTGGCAACCCGGAGGGTTCCCTCCCCTACCCCTGACCCTCCCCCAAATGGCTAGAAGAGCCACAGAGCAATTTCTCTTCCCTGTTTGCTCCCCTCCTTGCCCCCTTTCACCAAGGGTCAATTTAGCAGCCATTCCCTTGATTCTTTTGTTCATTAATTTGTTTGCACTTTTAATCAGTAAAGACCTATTGGCACCTATGGCATGCTGGACACACATCCACTGACCCAAGATGGCAGTGCTGGGGGGCAGGCACAGAGGTTGAAGGAAGTGAGGAAGAAGTCTGGGAAGAAGGATCAAGGACTTACTCAGAGGCAGAGCAAAGAGTAAGACTCTGAGAAGGTAAATGGCTTCCCACAGCCACACAGTCACCACCCCAGGTGGGTGGAAGTCAGTGAATTCGGGAAGGGGTGAAGCTGTAAATCAGGGAAGAGGACAGAACAGCCCACAAGGTAAGGGAAAGGCAAGGCCTCCTTTCCAAGACCATATGACCTTTCTTGGCTTTAAAATCCCAGTTCCCAGCAGCATGGTCGTAAAAGTCCTTAAATGATCTATTGTAATGATATGGGATCCCATTCCAAAAAACAAGATCCATGATTCTTGGCCATTGAGTAAATGCCCTAAGATCGATACAAGCAGTACAAAGGTCCAAGGGGGTGGCCAGGAAATGCTCAGCATGGAAGAGTCAGCTTGTCTTGTTGGCTTCTTGTTCCAAAATAGCTTTTCCTCTGCAATTCCTTACCCCTCCACCTGATCCTAATTCCCACCCCCACCCCCACACACACTTCCCAGTTTTCCCAATTAAGAACACAGTGACTGGGATGAGAATGAGGAAGATGTGGAGGGGAGATGGGGAGATAGAGGGAGGAGATAATCAGGAAGACAGGATGGGGAACATGTGTTCATTGATGGATTTAACTCCAGTTTCATTTGGGTCTGCTGTGTCGTACACTAGCTTTGTGATGAAACTATGCTCTGAAACTTGGGGCCTTAGTACTTCCATCAGAAAATCCTGAGAACAGGTTGGGGGAATGTCAGGATTGGACTATAGTAGTACAGCATGAATACAGAGGTCCAGGAGCCAGAGAAATCTGTGTTTGCATCCAGTCCCCAGCTGTGTAACCTGAGAAAATGGCCTATGGCCTTTTAGGATTCCATTTCTGCCCCTGCCAAATGGGAATGATGCCTGCCTATGGGGTATGTGAGTTCCCAGGAGAGCGTTTCCCAGAGTGGGTGGCCTATAATAATTGATCAAATGATATGAGGTCAATGGTGGTTCCCTGTCTAAACTGTAATGGTCTCTAAGGCTTCCCCTGACAGGGGGCTAAAAGGGAAGCAGGTCTACCCTGGTCCCAGCTTTCCTGGAAGGAGAAGAGTGATGGCCACCGACATTTTCATGGGCAAGCAACCCATTCCCCAAGGGCAGACAGCCTCCAAACAGCCCCAAGCAGGATGTGACTTGCAGCTGCATAAAGAGATGAGCCATTGGGGAAGAGGGTTCCTAGGGCTTGGTCAAGCAGGGAGCTAACACAGGGGCAGAGGGCAAAGCGATCCTCTGGGTCATACCCTAGAAAGCGTGCCAGAGAACAGAACTGAACTGAGGACATCAAGGGGTTCTGTTCTCCACCTACTTGCTCTCTCCTCCCTGAGATCATTGGAAGTAAAACCAAAACACCCTAGCTGGCTGGTCCCAGCCAGAAGTTGAGAAGATGGCTTTAATTTTTCATCTCTTCCTTGGACTTAACTCCTCTTTACTCTGGGTCTTGGCAGTGATATTGATAGGTATTTCATTTTAGAAACTATAAATATATATATATGACCAGAAACAACTTCAACTATTTTGAAATTAAGAAATACTCACGTAGGGGTGCCAGGGTGGCTCAGTCAGCTAAGCATCTAACTCTTGGTTTCTGCTCAGGTCAAGATCTCATGGTCTGTGAGCTCAAAGCGCACCCTGGGATCCACACCTGCTTAGGGTTCCTTCTCTCCTCCTTTCTGCTCCTCCCCCCACTCACTCTCTTTGGCTCTTTCTCTAAATAAATAAATAAACTTTAAAAAATAAAAGAAATGTTCATTAAATAATCATTGGATCAAAAAGGAAATAAAAACAGAAATTATATATTATCTAGAAAGTTATGAAAAGGAGAACACTCTATATCAAAGCCTATGGGATGTAGCTAAAGCTGTGCTCAGAGGACATTTTATAGCTTTCAGTGCTCTGACTATTTTTTGTGAAAATCTGCAAATAATTGCACTAAGTATTCAACCTCAGAAATTAGGTAATGAGCCATAAAATAAATGAAAACAACACAGGAGGTGGGATTTAATGAAAATCAAAGCTAAAAGGGATGTAATAGAAAACAACAAAAGTATTCTGCTTTTATTTTGAATAGTTTTTTTTCCTTCCCACACAAGTCCCACAGTGCCAGTGCATTATTTGTATAATGCAATGAGCACTAGACTGGACAACCGCATACTCGATTCTGGAGCCAAGCCCACCATTATCTCCTTGGTCAAGTCACTTCCCTTCCTTGGCTCTCCATTTTCCCACACGTACAGGTAGAGGCTGGGGCTACCTGCTGTCACTGACAACTGTCAGCTGAATCCCATTCACAGCCAACACTCCTCGGAAGAAGAGGTCACCTTCCCACTGGCAAATGTTGATGGACTCTACTGAATGGTGGTAGCCATTGAATAACAGTAGCTGTCTCAGCAGGCTGCATCCCAGAAGGTTGGCCTGGGAGGGGGTCAGGTTGGAAGGATAAACCCAGATACTGAACACAGCTTGGAGCGTCTTAGAGCATGTGCTCAGGCTGGAATGAGCAGGAAAAGTGGAACATGTCAGAACCTTGGGTTCTTTTAAAATCTGCTAGATTCCCCTCACTTCTTCCTGGACTCACTCATCTTTTTTTCCTTTTATTTTTCTAAATGTTCATCTGTCTTAAAGTTATTAATCCTCCAGGCCCAGTACCAGACAGGAACGATGATAACAAGTGGGAAGAAGTATTCTAATCCTTGGTCTTAAGGCTCTAATATCAGGGGCAACCAATCAAGGGTCAAGCTGTCCATAGCAGTGGCCAGCTGGTCTTGGAATCTGGGGCGTGGAGAGACATCTATCCCTGCTGTCAAGTTAAAATAATGATGCACTCACATTTTGCCAATTTCCAGAGGCTCTTAAGGAGCTTTCCCTAACCAAGAGGCCCTTCTTCTCTTTCAGCACAGAGTGGCTGGACGCTTTCACACTGATCTGAGTCAACCTGAGCTCCTGGAACCCTAGTTGAGCTTGTCTAATGGGGCCTCCTGATGACTGGTTGGGCTGCTTCTGCTCCCCTAGCTGCTGCCTGGAAGCCCCAGTTCACTTCTTTTTGGGGAGTGCAAGTCTTGTAAGAAGGAGGGCTCCTCCATGCCTACTGCATTTAGAGAGGGCCCACATCCTGCGGAAGCATATACACCTTGTTAGAGACTTGAGACTTTATCCCAAAGTCTGTTGGGGGTCCTGAAAAGGTTCAGGCTGTGTTCATATTTGGGTTTTTCTAAGACCACTCCAGTGTGTGGATGGGACTAGACTGGAGGATAGTAGTGTGGATCAGGGGAGACCAAGTCAGGAAGCTGTGTAGGAGTCTAGGTGAGAGATAGCAGGACTTCACCTTGGAATATGCACAGTGACATTAGAAAGGAGTGACACAATCAGGGAAGTGGAGTCACTGGAGCTTAGGTTTGATGGTCTGTGGAGTGTGAGGGACAGGAAGACATCAAGATGATACACCCTGTCTTTGGGCTTGGGTGACTGGGGGGTGCCATTTGTTGAAATAGGGACAGAGGCAAGGAAAACAGTATGGGTTTAATGGGGACATGCTGAGTTTAAGGAGGCAGGTATGTATCCAAAGGAGCTGTCGGAGAACAGTCTGGATATGTGTGTCTGAAGCTGTAGAAAGAAGACTGAGTGGGAGACAAATAAAGACAACTTTCAGTAAAGGAAATATCCATTCTTCAAGAGCATTTGCAGTTATGGCCTCTCCTCCCCTTGCTTTTTATAAATATTCCACTCTCTGGGTATGGCTCATGAACTGGGCCAGAGCAGAGATATCTAAATGATGAACCATGGGCTAAATCTGACGTCCAATGTGACTTATTTGGTTTATGGACAAGGACTGGGGTGACTACCACAGTCTCAGGCTGATAGCTCTGCAAGGGAATGGGCAGGGTGGGGACTGGCTATGGGAAGGCTCACATCCTTTAGGGGAGCACGTCAGCATCTCCCAAAGGACAATACTTTTGGAAAAGTGTGTTCACTGTGCTAATGCAAGTTTACACGTGAAAAACTGAAATAATTCTTATGTGTTTTAATACAGTTATCTAAGCAGACAAAACTCTGATGGAGGAGGGTATATGGCTCCCAAGAGGGCTGAACATCAGCCTCAGAAAGCAGAGTGGTATGTCTGTGCCTATGGTCAGGGACATGTGATTTAACAAGGCCATTGTCCAGGGTTGCACACCCAGATGCTTCCAGATGAGGGTGACATGAATGAGTCTAGCATGCTGTGTGCTGGATGGGATGGACAGTGGGAACCAGTCCAAAAGGAGCCTTTGCTGCCCACTTCAGTGTGTGCTCCCAGTATGAATAGGGCCCAGAGTGGCTATGCCTTGTTTTTACAGGAGAACTTAAGAATGTAGGACTGGATGTAAACTCTCCCAGTATTTAAATATTGGCTCACTAAAGGAATGAATGAGAATTAGAAAAAGAGATCTGCACAGAAACCAAATAAATTTCATCCACAAGTCAGATTTAACCCATGGCTCATCAATTAGAGATTTGTGCTCTAGCCCTACCTGCCTGGCACACAGATGCAAAAACTCAGATGCAGAGACAGGACTGGCAAAGCCCGAGGTCACACAGCAAGTTATGGGAAAAGCCCAAGCTCAAACGCAGACTCTCTGTGACTGTCTTTTCTACGTCCCAGCCACTCCCTTCCACTGGAGGCCTGTTTAAAGAGAAGAGATCTGGGGTGCCTGGGTGGCTTAGTCAGTTAAGCATCTGACTTTCACTTAGGTCATGATCTCGCAGTTCGTGGGTTCGAGCCCCGCCTCGGGCTCTGTGCTAACTGCCAGCTCAGAGCCTGGATCCTGCTTCAGATTCTGTGACTCCTTCTCTCTCTGACCCTCCCCTGCTCACACTCTCTCTCTCTCTCTCTCTCTCTCTCCTAGAAATAAATAAAAAATATTTAAAAGAAAATACACAGAAGAGATCTGAATTTTTCCCTAACTTCATTGTAACACCACCTACCACTCATCTGAATTTTCCCAAACTCCTTGTTTTACACAGAAGGAGACTGAAACCAAGAGATAAAAACAAGAAGTGCTCCCCCACCTACCCCCACCCCCCCGCACAGCGGCAAAGCTGGGTGCAGAAACCATGCCTCTGACCCCCAGGCTAACCTTGCTTTGTTTCCCCAATGCCTTAAAAACTCAAAGCTTCCTTCGACAAGGACCATATTCAGTGAACTGTTGAAATATTCTTTTCCTAAGCATATTTGACAATTCAAATTACAGTCCCCGGGACTAGCCCCATAGACCACATCACCTAAATCTTCTCTCTAGGGGGGAGGGGGAGGGGACTGACTCACCAGCCCGGCACATCACTTCTCTCCTCTGATGAACTGTAAACATGACTGCAGCAGGCACAAAGCCTGAAGCCTCGCCAGCCACTTCTGATTTGTCTGCTAATTGGAGCCAGGGCAAGGCTGGCATGATGCCGTCTGTCAGTTGGTTAGCGAGCGGTGTGGGAGGGCAAGAGAACAGAACTTTGAGTTCAGGAGACCAGGCTTAGGTCTGCTGCTCATGAGCCAGTTAACCTTGAAGAAGAAGAGGTCGTTTCTGTGAACTGGGAATCATCAAACCTGCCCCTTAGGTTCTGCCAATGTCCACAGTCAGAAAGGAGATTAGAGCCTACAGCAGACTGAATTTGATGCCCTGACTTAAAATCTTTAAAGGATCCCCACTGTCTACATATTAAAGTCCAAAGTCAGTTCAAGGCAAGTGTGAGCTGGCAGCCTTTCCGGCCATCCCTCGATACTACCTCCTTCCTTCCTCTTGATAAGAACAGCTGACATTTATTGATCATTAACCCTGTGCAGCCACTTTATGTTCACTAACTCACACATTCCTCCTAGCATTCCTCTAAGAGAGATACTGTTGTCTCTAACTTCACGAATCATAAAGAGCAAGCTTAGGGTGCTTCAAGAGAACTGCCCCAGAGCCCCCTTAGTGAGTTGAGAGAATTGAGATTTGAACCAGCTCTGAGTCCTGAGATCCAGCATCATCCCATCTCCAAGAATGTTCTGGGCCCCACCTGACTTCCTATGAATTCTTCTCTTCAAACAAGTTGCTGACTTTCTTTTTTCTTTCTTTCTTTTTTTTTTTCATTCTCCAGGTTGCCTATCTACTTTCTTTCTTTCTTTTTTACAAATAGTTTATTGTCAAATTAGTTTCCACATAACACCCAGTGTTCATCCCCACAAGTGTCCTCCTCTATGCCCATCCCCCCTCTCCCCCACATCCATCGGTCCTCAGTTTTTGTCAAATTGCTGACTTTCTTGTCTTCACCTCTTTGTTTAAGTGTTTTCCTGCTTGGAAAGCAGTGCTAGGCACACTCTTGCTTTGAGGTCTGACTCCCAATCCCCTCTCCCTGAGATCTGCCCACCATCCAGGCTGGCCCTCTTATTGTGTCTCTCGGCTCCATGGGCTATGTGGTGGCCTGACATAAGATATCACGCTGATAGTTGGTACCACACTCCTACCACCTATTGTCAACACAGCCAGGTTGCCATTCTTGTTAGCACACTTCGCTGACTACTCTTACAGGCTCCATTGCCTCAGATATTGAAAAGTCTTTGAGAAGGATGGTCTTGTTTTACTCATCCCTGGGCCACAGTACAGCACCCAAAGCCTAGTGAAAGCTTCGTAAGTGTTGTGTGGGAGGAAGGAGGGAGGGAGGGAGCAATGGAAGGAGAAACATGGAGGAAGAAGAGGGGTAGGGGGGAGGGGATGATAGGAAAAGAAAAGATGGAAAGGGAAGAAGGAGAGAGGGAGGGAACAAAAGGTAGGAGGGACGGCGAAATACATTAATGAAAGCATTTATTTAGTGAATGGTGTAGGCAGAGGTCAGCCAACTATGGCTGTCTACTTTGGAGCCATATACAGACCATGGCCTATTTTTGTACCACCTAAAACTCAGAATTCGTTTTTTTACATTTTTCAAGCATTGTAAAAATAATGACAAAGAATATGTGACAGACCATAGGCATCTTAAAGTCTAAAATATTTACTATGTAACCTTTTACAGAAAAATGTTGCTGATCCTTGGTATGAGTGGGTGTCATAATGAACATAATGAACAATGAATGTAAGAGGTTGTTCATTCTTCAAGAGAGTGAACTTCAGAACCTGGATAGGTAATCAGAAAATATCAAGCTTTGAAACTTGAACCAATGGGATGAGATCAGCCACCTCAGGATGCAAACATCAGAGAGATGGTTTGCTGGGCCACTGCCGATAAGGCCAGGCTGGGGCCATCACTCAATTTCAGCACAGTTGTGTTTGGGGCATCTCTAGAGGAAGGCATACAATTCAAAAGCAGCTAATGGAAGGAAAACTGGAATATTAGAAGCCCCCACCTGACAGCCAATTCTAGGGCCTGATATAAGTGCTATATACAGAGCAGAAATTAAGAGTCAGTATGGGGAGTGAGACTCAAGCGCTATAGCGGAAGAGCAAGTCCTGAGCCACTTGGCCAAGTGTTCCAAGCTGCTTAACTAGCTGTCCCAGTGAGGACTTCAGGATGAGCTTTTAATGGGTCTGGCTATTAAGATCCCATCTTCTCCTTTGTTCTAATTTACTAAAGGGCCATTTGATGACAATTGGACTCCTACAGAGAAGATGATGTCCTGTCCAGCTGGTGTGTTGACTTATATTTGCTCAGCATAACAACCGAGATAACCGAGTATCTGCTATTTATTGAGTGCAGCATGACAGACACTGGGTGAGGTGCTTTTTTAACTTTTATTATCTAAGAGCAGGGCATTGTTATCCCCATGTTAGTATGAGAAAACTCAGTCTCAAAGAGATCAATGAATGTATCCAAAGATGCATACCTATAAAGTAGCAGACATTGTAACTCTGGTTTTACTTTGGCCCCAAAAACTGATGTTTTTCATAATTTATCTCTCTTACACACCCCCACATGTGTATGCACACGCACACACACACGCACCCCATAATGTCTTTGTTTTTATCTCAGCTCTTTCTTAAACTCCTAGACCCCAGTGTTCTGGAACCCTGTCCTAACCCTCAAATACATGGCTGGAAACCTTAATATTCATTTCCATTTCATCAAAAGCCTATTGGTCACATATTATATGTGGAGGTAAACAAAATTCAATCCTTTTTTCAAAAAGCTTACGGTCTACTGTGGGAGATACACAAACTGTCTAATAAAATGCAGAATGATGTGTTGATGCCATGAGTCATGAGAGCAGCTAGCCCTGTTGCTGAGGTAGCCCAGGCTGTGGACATTTGGCTTCAAGAGGGTTTCCATGAGGAGGGTACCTCAGGTCGAAAGATCAGGTTCACAGATGAGGAAAAGAAGTGTTAGGGGGCAACACAGCCAGAAGGATCAGGATGCACTAAGTCTAGAAGGGTAACAAGATTTCATATCTAACCATCATTTGGGATAGATGAGGGTTAAGCCAAATCTGAAAAAGTAGTAACAGCCAGGTTGCAGAGGGTCTTTGCCACGCTAAGGAGTTTATACTCTGTGCTAATGACAAGGGTGGACCATTAAAGGGCTTAACTAGGAAGTGATATGGCCAAACTTGGAAGCTTGAAAGATCCTATAGCATCATATGGAGGATGCAAGGAGATCAGTTAGCAACAGCAAATGGAAATTTTTAAACTGGAGAAGAAGCAGAAGCATGGAAAGACCAGCTGCAGATTGTTGAATGGTAGAATCAGTAGGTCTTGGTGGCTTGTTGGATGTGAGAGGAAGGAGAACAGTCTAAGTTAACACTCTGACTAGCCCCTGGCAGCACTCCTTCTCCTCCAGAACCCTGGACCCTTGTCTCTACTCTTCCAGTTTCTGACTGGGCCTCCTTCCTAGTGCCCTCAACCTCTGACATTACACCTTCCTAGGACTACTGTTAATGTGCCCCATCCAACATCGTCATATTGAGCCACCTTCCAAACAATCCCGTAACCCAATTTTACTCATGCATGTTTGATGTCTTCAGCTGAACTCCTCTCCATGTCCTATCCCAGCCAAGAGCCAGGCCTGTTTCCTGATCCCCACCTTTCCAGTCCACCTTTCCTCACCTTCTCCACTGAACTGAGCCTGGATTTGCCACAGCAACCAGCCTTCCAAGCTCTGATCCTGCCAATTCCACCCTCCGCCCCCACACCACCACACAAAGTTGGCAAAGGAGGCTGATATGGTAGATTCAAACTCTTGACAGCTAGGAGCAATGGACCTGAACCAACAAGATGAAATTCAGCAGAGATGAATGTCAGGTGCTACAATATTGAGTCCAGGAATCAATCACAAGGACAGGATGAGGAGGAGCTGATTTCTAGTAATGATAAAGGAAATAACCAGGGGAGGGGATGATTAGCTGGCCAAAAGCTAAGCAGTCACCAAGAATGTGAGACATCAGCTGCATAAAACTGCACAAAACCATGGTTTGAGGCTAAATCAATAGGAGTAAAGTGTCCAGGTTAAGAAAGGCAGCTGTCTGACAGTCAAGACTGTTTAGACCCCAACTAGAATACAGTATTCTGCTACGGGAAGCGCCATACAAATATGTTCAGAAAAGGAGCAGAAATGATGTGGTGAATATCTGGAAACAAATTTTGGAAATGTATAGAGAGAAGGGATGAGAAAGATGACTGTCAGAAGCTGATGCTCAATTAATCCTAACTACTCTCATTATTATTTTCCCTTTCCCCAGGGGCCCAGTTTCTGGGGGATTTTTCTCAGGCTGAGGGTCTGCCCCTTGGAAAGCACAAATAGCCCCTCCCTAGCTCCACAAACATCTCCTTGACTGCCCCTTTCCTTCGTCCCAGTGGGGCTGGGAGTTGGAGGCTGTTGCTGGTGTGTCTGACACACAACCCTTTTGTCTCGATTCTCTGAGCTGAAACACCAACATGATAGGTGTGGTATGACTTCTGTCCTCATTTCTCATATAACGTGAGAAATGTGGAGATGGTTGTGTCCTTAGGGCTGAACTCTGTTTTACAGATGATGAAACTGTGGCTCAGTACAGAGCTGTGGCTTCCTGAAGGTCCCTAAGTTCACTCATGGGCAACAGAACTAGGATTAGAACTGGGATAAGTCAGGGGCTGTTTCCAGATGGTGCTTTTCCTCCAACCCCAACCACTCATTGACCTCCATGGCATTTTAACTTAAAATTTAAAAAGAGCCCCACAGGCTCTGGGGGCCAGCAACAGAGCACATGAGATCAAGAGAAGACTGGACCCAAAGGCTCTTTCTTTTACCAATAGGATTGCCTTTGTTACTGGAGCGAAGCGAGTCAACATCTTGCCCGATTTTCTTGCAAGGCACTGGCTCCTAGGAAAAATCTTGATCCAGCCCCTCACTGCTGCCTGCAGAATGAGATGGTACTCACCTGAGATTTGCCTGGGCCAACCCTTCCCCAATTCCCTTGTGGGTATCATTGCTTTGATTTCCACTAGGAAATCAGGTATTCAATAGAGGGAGCAAACATTTGCCTCCGGTGACTGTGTTTGCTTTCTCATCACAGTTTAACCTCAAGAACCCAGAAATGTTATAGCCACCATCATCAGCATTTCTCCCCTGTGAAATGCATGCTACACAGTGTATACCTGATGCACGACTTGCATAGCCAGTTGACCTTCCCAGTTACCTGTTGAGGTTACCCCCAGGGAAACCGATGCCCAGGGAGGCTCAGAGTCTGGCTGACTCACAAGGTATTATGGCTCTGCCTCCTCAGGAAAGCTGTATTTCTTAAATGTACTTCCCCTGAGCTATAAAGTAAGTTCATGACAGAACTGCAATTTCCCATTTTTACAGTTCTAGGATAAGAAACTCACCTTAAATCTACAAAGAAACGAGCAGGAGTGATGTGTGGAACCTGGAACACAAGCAGACAGGTCAACCCATGGGCGCTCTACTTGTGTGGCCAGAGAATTAAAAAGTCATAGAAGGAAATAAAGAAATGATTGAGGCTAACTCATTTTAGAGGTATCAGCACTGAGAGCCAGATTCGAAAGACTTGATTCCAAGGGGCATGGAGTTGTTTTGTGGAATGGTTAGAATTATGACTTGGATCACTTGGGTTCCCTCCAGTCCATGAGCCTTCAATCTGGTCCACTCCAGCCGTGGACACTGAGTGTTCAGGAATCTTTTGGCTGGAATCTGCCATTCTCCTGGGAGTGCTAAAGGGCTGGCTAATTGGCCTTGTTCTCTGTCTGGAGTTTGGAAACCACCTTTGCTCCAAGCTTAGCAGACAGCTCGACTGGGCCTTAAGTTTTCTATGTTGCATACCCAGGCTTACCCCCAGAGGCCCATGGAGAAGCTCGGCACCTAATTGGTGTATACCTCTTCAGATCTTCAGGGTACCTGGGATATGTCTGTGTCCCCCAAGGCACTGGTACTCAGGACAGAGAGGAAACAGGTACCTAATGTCTAGGACACCCTACTTTATTCTTGCCACCTCACCATTCTCTATCTTACCACACCCATTGTATAGAGTATCTGTGTCCACAAAATGTCACCTCCCTGACCCTGGGACTCACAGCTGTACCTTGTCAATCCCTTCTCGATGCCGATGCCCTCACCCCTCAATCTTGACAATAGCCTGGGACCCCTGGACTGGCTGACAAACCCTCCTCCCTAAGGACTCCTCCTCTGACCACACACTCTCCATTCAGTTGGCAAACAGGGAAGGCCATCAGTCAAGAGATCCTCCCACACAGTCTTCCCCAGTGTTGATGTTCTCGTCACCGGCCCTTGAAGCCTCTGACCCACTCCCCACTGCCTGCCTCCCTGTCCTACCACCCTACCCAGTACCTTAAGGACACAGACAAACCCAAAGTCCAGCCTCAAAATAGAAGGTCTGATGAACTAATTCTTTTTTTTTTTTTAATTTTTAAATGTTTATTTATTTTTGAGAGAGAGGCAGAGCACAAGAGAGCAGGAGACACAGAATCTGAAGCAGACTCCAGCCTAAGGCGGTCAGCACACAACCCGGTGTGGGGCTCGAACCCACAGACCATGAGATCATGACCTAAGCTGAAGTCGGACACTTAACTGACTGAGCCACCCAGGTGCCCCCAAACTAATTCTTTAGTATGGACTTTTATGAAAAGGGAAGTGAAGTTCCCTGATCTGGTGAATTTGGAAAACACTGGGTTAAATAAAAGTTCAACAGGATTCTTTATTGAAGAATTTCAGTGTACTCTCCAAACAAATAACACTGAATACAATATCTGTGTTTTCAATACATATTTGACCATCCCAAAAGACCCATGTCCTCCTGAAATACATTTTAAGAAACATTTATTATTTAACTCCTTCCTGGATATAACTGACAAGTTTTAACACCGCACTGATTTGCTGTGTGTGGCTTCAGGCAGGACATTTTCCCTCGCTGGGCCTCAGTTTCTTTATCTGTGAAAAAAACAAATAAATAAAAGCAAGGTGTGGGTTGAGCAAAATGCTCACTGGAGCCCCCTCTGGCTTCAGCATTTTCCAGTCCCTTCATCTGTATGTCCTGGCACGTCCGGGTGCCGGTGCGAGGGCAGTGGAAAATGGTAGAGATTGAGGCTAACACAGCTGACAAGACCTGAGCACAACGAGACACAATGGATGCCTCTGAGACTGAGATGCTTTTTAAATGTTGAAAGTCATTTTTATTTAGCTGGCATCATGGGGCCATTAACAGCACTCGGAATCCCCAGGGACTGAGGGAAGCTTGTAACACAGTGTCAGACTGGCTCCCCTGGGACCGTGAGGCCGGGGAATTCCGCTGGGTACTGAGGTAGCGCCAGTCACCCACGCAGATCAGGTGGACCTGCAGAAGCCCTGAGGCACCCATTCTCACCCAGGATGCCCCCCATGGCTCGGAGGCACTATACTGACACTGAAACAGCTAATCTGGGCCGATGTGGGAACATCAGGGAGAACTGTGAGGGCAGCTCTCAAACACATTCCCACGTCACAAGAAATACGGAGGGGCCAGGCAAATTTCGGGGGCCCTTCCAACAATAAGCTTCTGGTATTCCTTCAAATGCCTTCTACATGCAATATACTATTCTAGACAAAGCAGATGAAACAAAACTGAAGAAAATGTGGCCCTTACTGTTATGGGGTATATGGTATTTGTCAAATTATGTCATAAGGAAAACCGGTCCTTTAGATACTCTGAGATAAAGGTGTTTTCTCATCAGGTAAGTTACATAAGCATAGCACACATACCCCTTACTCCCTGGACTTCTCAATCTACATCGACATGTTAAAGGCTCTGAGAAGTCCTACAGAAATTTGCCTAACTGGTTCATCCAAGGTTTCCCAAAGTTATCTGACCACAGAACTCTTGTCTGAACACTTTCTAACAGCCCATGGAACTATTATGTCCTGAAAGAGGAATCACAGCATGTCAGACCCAGGAGGGACCCTAAGGGAGCTTTTAAGCCATGTCCCAAACTTTACAGTTTAAGGAGGAGCCGTTTTGCAGGCATTTGTGGTGATCTGGAGGGGACAACCCAAATTCTTCCTTGGCATTTTTGAAATGTCTCTGGATTCTCGACTGGGCCCCTACAGATGTGATCACAGAGTTGGCAGGTGCCACGCTGGCCATGTAACGTCATGTTGGCATGGCATCCCTGTGCTGCCATGCTGCTGTCACAGGAGGGAGCCCAGAAAAAGGATGAGGAAAATACAGCAGGTGCACGCCCAACACGGCTCCCAAAATTTCTGGAGCTGCTGCCATTCGTACAGCACTTCCTTCCGTTTATGGCTACCTCAGCCTTCTTCCAGAAAGTTCTTTTTTTCTCTTCTCTCTTTTTTTTTTTTAATAAAACTGTACAAGTCAAAGCGCCTTGTGCTGCAGGTTGGAGAAAACTTGACTCAACTGAGTTAAGCTCAAAGTGAATTTGTTGGCTCATGTAACCTAATAGTGGGGAAGGAGGGACAGCCGTGGACGTGGCTGGATACATGTCTGCGGACACCTCACCAGAGCCTGGTTCTTTCCTGCCATCTCAGCTAAGCTTTCTTTCCGTGGCTTCCACTCGCTCAAAGTCTTTCCCTCAAGGGTGACAAGAGAGGCAACAGCTGCACCAACCTCAGGTGCAAAATCCAACAGACAGTGACCAGGTGTGCAGGGGTGGCACCTGCAAAAGTTAAATGTCGTTCCGGTTGCCCCAGCTTGGGTCTTGTGCCCATCCCAGGACCAGTGCCACCACGTGTCTTTACTTCCTAGGATGTCAGTAACAAAGTACCCCAGACTGGTTTAAACAACAGAAATGTCCGGCCTCACGGTCCTGAGAGAAGGAAGCCCCAAATCAGGGTGTCGGCCATTCCTGGTAAGGGCTGTGCAGAAGCTCTGTTCTTTTTTTTTTTTTTTTTTTTTTTTACAAATAGTTTATTGTCAAGTTGGTTTCCATATAACACCCAGTGCTCATCCCCACAAGTGCCCTCCTCCATGCCCATCTCCCCGCTCCCCCTCCACACCCATCAGTCCTCAGTTTGCTCTCAGCATTCAAGAGTCTCTCATGGTTTGCCTCCCCCTTTCCCCACCATTTCCCCCCTTCTTCTCTCCCGCGGTCCTCTGTTAATTTACCCAAGGGATACAGGAGTGCTGATGCATAGGAGCACATGTACCCCAATGTTCATAGCAGCACTCTTAACAATAGCCAAAATATGGAAAGAGCCTAAGTATCCATCAACGGATGAATGGATCAAGAAGATGTGGTTTATCTATACCATGGAATACTACATGGCAATGAGAAAGAATGAAATCTGGCCACGTGTAGCAACATGGATGGACCTTGAGGGTGTGACGCTGAGTGAAATAAGTCAGGCAGAGAAGGACAAATATCGTATGTTTGCACATATAGGAGGATTAGGAGGAACTTAACGGAGGACCGCGGGGGAGAAGGAGGAAGCTCTGTTCTGCGCCTCTTCCTTGGGTCATAGACACATCACCCCAATCTCTGCTGTTGTGGTCACATGGGGCTCTCCCTTGTGCAGGGCTGCCTATTCACAATAAGGACACCAGTTATATTGGATTAGGAGCCCCCTCCCACTCCAGTATGCCTTTATCTTAACTAATTAAATCTACAACAACCCTGTTTCCTTTTTTTTTTTTAATGCTTTTTATTTATTTCTAGGAGAGAGAGAGAGAGACAGCGTGAGCAGGGGAGGGTCAGAGAGAGAGGGAGTCACAGACTGAAACAGGCTCCAGGCTCTGAGCTGGCAGTCAGCACAGAGCCCGACGCGGGGCTCGAACCCACGAACTGCGAGATCATGACCTAAGCGAAAGTCGGACGCTTAACCGACTAAGCCACCCAGGCGCCCCAACAACGACCCTATTTCCTAATGAGATCACATTCTGAGGTCCTGGGGGCCAGGACTTCAACGTATGAATTCAACCTGTAACCAGGGGAATATCTTTTGCTGACTGGCGTAGGCCCACCTGTTCTTCAGCCTGGAGCGGCCTGCAAATCTCCCCCTAGACCACAGAGACTGAGTGTAGAGAAGGGTGGATGCCTCTGACCTTCCCCTCCCCAAACCAAATGGCTGTGGCTGTAGGAAGGGGGTGTGGATGCTGGAGAGGCAGAGCACAGGTGCCCACGAGGTGGTTCTGACTTGAGTTTCCAACACTTGTGGGCAGGAAGGCCTAAGCAGTGCACCTGCCTCCCCCTCCCCACCTGACTCCTGGTCTTTCAGGCAATTCTATAAGCTAGGAACCAGTAAGACCATGCAGTTGCTTTACTCATCATGTATCTTCCACCAGGAATGCCGGTGCCCCATTACCCTAACTAACTCTGTGCACATCCTATAAACCCTGCTCAACTGTGCTGGGGCCAGAGGAAGGGCTCCATGCAGATAAGACTGGCCCTCCCTTCCCCTCCCCTGAACCTGCCTCTTTCTGCACACTTGCTCAGTCCCGGCTTCCCTGCTCTTCCTTCTCTTGGGGCAGTGCCTCATGAAAAGTCATGCATCTCTGGGCATAACACATCACTCATCCGCAAGCCTCCCAAATCTCCCCACCCCTTGCTGCCCCTCCTACGGCAACCACGCTCTGCACATTGCATTTCTCCCCATCTTGATCCAAACTGTTTTGATGTTTAGCTCTTCAGGGATGACACTGCTGCAAAACTTGAGTTATTGCAGAATCACAACCAACTCTACATTATTGTTCCAAAGTTTCCTGAGGAGCATTCCCACCCCAGAAGGCAGAAGCCCCAGATTACATGAGCTTGATAAACGGTAACATACCCTGGTTTTAGGGCTGAAAGCACAGGGTTCAAGCCCTGACTCTGATGTATAAGTTAAAGCACCGTGAGTACATTACTTAGGTCTCTGTCCTTCAGTTTCTTCATCTGAAAGATGGGTGGTCCTATTAGCACCCTAGACCACTGGAAGCTCTTTGTGGACTGAAAGGCACTAAGCACACATCATTCTTTATAATGATGCCTTGCTATAATGCCACTATCACTAACCCACTGTGATCACTCCCTTATTCCAGTAGGATTGCTTATCATGTTCCTCTTGTTCAGAGCTTGCAGAGGCTCTTGTGGGGAAAAGGGGTGCCTATATCTGGCCTCATACTTGTTTTTTATAACTACCTGTGTGACCTTGAGTAGGTGACTTAACCTCTGAGCCTCCCTTTCCTTTATCTGCAAAAGGGAGTTGACGATCCTTCCGCAGGGCTGTCATGAGGCTTTGCAGAGTGCAGTTTGTGAAGTATGTTATAAGCCTTCCACTATAACTATATATATGTTATAAGCCCTGCACATAATTGATAAGTTATATAAGTTATAAGTTCCTTTCTGTCCCCTCCTCTTCACTCCCCCAGCCTGAGGACAAGCTCATCAGAAGAAGAGGAGCAGAGTGTATTTTAGTTAAGATCCAGAATTCTTAGTGATATTTCTATTCTTTCAGCGCAGTCATGAATCAGCATTGTTTTCACTGATTAATTTTCCAGGCGGATCCTTAGAGGTCCTATCAGGCCTCCCCTCAGGCCCTTCCCCTGGCCTCCTATTCTTGTAAAACTGAGAAAAACAAGTTGCATCGAGAAAATTGCTTGTTATTTATATGTCCCAAGGTGACCCCTACATGGAATAAGACAAAGAGGACCGCTGACTGGAGATATCTTTTTGAGCCTCTTCTCCAAGTACCCACCTAGGGATCCATGGGGAAGAGGGTCTTCCTGGATTCCTGACCAGGAACCGGGGAGGTTTACCCCAGAGCAAGACAGCATTTTGGGGAAGGTTGGGGGAAGTTCATTCATTCATTCACTGGATGTTTATTATCCATCTATGGTGGGCCAGGCAGGTTGCCGGGTACGGGGCACAATGATGACCGGCAGACAGGACCTTGCTCTCAGGAAGCTTAGAATCTACCAGCAAAAACAGCATTAAAACAATCCCCAGTAACTATATCTTGATCTGCCACTACTCCCTGCATCCTAAACCTTCCCTGAACCAGAAGCTTCTTATAAGGGAGAACTCTTGAGTTTTCAGGTGATAATTGGGGATTATTAGCCACCTCAGGTCTCTGAACCAGACCACATCAGGTTCATTCATTAGCTGTGGACTGAGCACCGCTACACATCAGGCAGCAGGGGTGAGGGTTACAAATAAGACATAGGGAGTCCATAGTTGACTGAAAGGCACAAATGCAGCAGAAGAGGGGCTCTCACTGAGGTGGGCACAAGGTACTATGGGACCAGAGAGAACACGCAGCCACATCAGTCTTGTGAGGAGTGAGGGAGAAGCTTCTTGGAGAAGCCGGCTCTGAGCAGACCTTTTCCATCCTGTCCACTTCACATCTACGTCAGCAGTCTGGTCTGAGCCATCAAGCTCTTGTTGCCTCGACTATGCCTGTACCTTTCTATCCTTCTACCTTTACTGCCCTGTGGTCTCGTAGCCATAGTGCTACCTTATTGCCTTATAAAGCCAATCAGATAGAGCCACCGGCCCCAAGTCCTACAAGACTTGACCAGTGTTTGTAGGAAAAGATCACAAAGTTCACATGTTCTGGGCCAGGTGTACCTCGGAGGCTCCATTTCTAGTCTCACGCTTCTCTTGCCCCTTCTCTGGCCCCAACTAATCAAGTTCAGCTCCTCCCCCCGCTTTAGGGCCTCTGGACCCACTAGTTTTTTGTACTGAGAATGTTCTTTCTTCCCTTCAAGTCCAGTGAGTTCATCCTTAGACCTCTGTTCAGTGTCACTGTCCCAGAAATGGCTTTGCTCTGATCCCCGAAATGGTCAGCCTCCCCTTGCCCTCCCTTGCCCTGCCCCCCTGTGCATCGCTGTCACAGGACACTATGGTTTCCAGGAGTGTACCGTGTGCTCTGAAGCATGGCCCCTGTCAGCTCTGTGAACACAGGGACCAGGTCTGTGTCACCACCACCACCAGCTGAACAGAGAGCCTAGCACTTAGGATATGTTCCATTCATGTTTAATGAAGGGAAGAGAGTGCTAAGGCATGGCTGTCCTCAATCTCACCCCAGGTTTTCTAAAGGCAACAGGAAACAGGGACACAAGGTTGACATGAGCTCCCGGAGAGCTAGAATTCCACCTGTGGTGAGGGGGGTTGCCTGGGATTAGTGACTGAGAAAACTAACGTTGAAAAGAAAAAACCTCTAGATTTTGGGTTTCATTCCCACTTGCTTTCCCAGGAAATGAGTATACTGATGGATGTGGCCATGGCACTGGGGGAAGCAGGGAAGTTTCTGTGCACAGAACTGGGACTAAAGATGCATGGGGTCCAAGCTGCTCAGATCAGGGGCCAAACAAGGCAGAAGTCTGGGGCCCACCCAGTGCCCACCACAATCTATGGCAAGGTTTTAAACGGTTCGATCTCAAGCCATGGCCAGAACGAGAGGAAGGTGCTGCGCCTACACTGGCCCTATCCTGAGAGCAGGCGCCTCCTTAAACTGTGTGCCCTGGACACCTGCTTGCATCCCCTCACCCCAGCCCATCCAGAGGCTGCAGCCTCACTCTCAAGCAGGCTTTCATCCAGTCCTTCTGTGCAGGTGGTTCTGATGCACAGGCAGGCTTGGGAAGTCCTTGGCTAGAAAACTCCTGAGAAGACAAGCCTGCAGAGGCTCAGGTGCACAGCAGGTGGGAGGCCCCTGCACTGGTCAGGGTGGAAGGCCCCTGCACTGGTCGGGGATTTCCTGTGAGTCATCAGGGTGACCACCTAGACACAGGATGTTATCTGGTTTCTGTCTCCACAGTTAAGCTGCAGAGCTAAGGTGAAGCTAGTAATGAGCTCGAGGGGAAAATACGGTTAAAAGAAAGCAGTGCTCACAATGCTCGACAGTGGGCAGTACGGGCTGCCTGCTACATTCTCTCTCCACAGGCCTGAGTTCTGCGAAGAGTCCATCCCAGTTCTGCTGTAAGCCCCCCCTCCCATTGCTCCTACCTGGGTGCGTCTGCCCAAGTCCAATCCAATGACTTTCCCAATCCAGCATGCTGCTTCTCAGACCCCGAAGACTTTCTGAATGTTGTCAGCTGCTATTCTCTGTGCCTTTCTTGTGACCCCAACAACGAGCTGAACCTAATGCACCTTATTTCGTTGATATATTACCATATGCATGTGAAGAAGGTTCTTTTGCAGAGAAGGAAAATGAGACTCGGAGATAAAATGACTCACCCAAAGCCACACACTCTGGAAATATCCCGGGATTATAAGTTCTGACTCCGCAAATTCTGAGCGCTTAGACACCGTGGCTCTGTGCATGTGCATGACAACGCAGTCTACAACTAGTACCCCCTCCTCAGAAGTCACTTTGTCTCCATGGATCCAAGGGAACTTGAGCATAAGAAAGACAGTTCCTACTGATGCCCAAACAGAGCAGGTGCTCCGAAGGCTGGTGTTGGCGTTTCTCGGGTCCCCCGAAGGCTTGGGCTCTGCTCTCAGGGCTGGCTGGGGAAGGCGCAGGCTCTCCGCTGAGTGGCAGGAATCCCGGGTAAAGGATGAGGCACGATTTCCTGGCCCCAGTGCTCCACTGCCTGGCCAGGTCACCCATGCAGACCTTTGCTTTCAGGGCCTCAGTTGCCCAAACCACAAGACCCCTGAAAGGCAGAGCTCATCCAAGAGAAGATTGAATCGAGTAGCCTGTAAGAATGGTCCCACCTGCAAGAGCAGACTCTTGATTATAGTAATTCCCACGGTGATCGAGGGGCCATTTGGGTCAATGCTCTCCGTGTCTCCAGTCCTCTCGGGATTTAGTGAGTTCTGGATACAAATGGCTTGGAATCACTTCTGCAGCTAAGATCTGCCCCAGGCTGGAGGGTTCGAGCAGGCTCTCTGGGAGGGAAGATGGCAGCTCATAGCAATATGAGGGTTAGCCCGTTCCAGACCTTTCCCCGGGACAGAGCTAGAATGGGAGCAATTCTTCCGGCAAAACTGACATAAAGGACCATAAAACAGAGACGAAAATGTTAGAAGGGAGTTGGTGGAAGAAAGCAGAAAAGACCAAAGGGGGCAAGGGAGAATGAGAGAATGGAAAAGGAAGGTAGGGGAGAGAAAAGACACTATGGAGGCTGCTGAGGGCCAAAAAGCGTCAGGGATCAAGTGTAGTGGCTGGGATGCTGCACTGCTGCGCTGTGGTTGTGCTAGATGGGAGGATACCTGGAGGCAGCTGGGGGAGGGGGTGGTCGGGGCTCCCGACATTATTTCTTACAACCACATGTGTATCTACAGTTACCTCAAAATACGATGTTTAAAATAAAATGTGTCGGGACACCTGGGTGGCTTAGTCGGTTAAGCGTCCGGCTTTCGCTTAGGTCATGATCTCGCGGTTCCTGGGTTCGAGCCCCGCGTCGGGCTCTGTGCTGACAGCCAGCTCAGAGCCTGGAGCCTGTTTCAGTCTGTGACTCCCTCTCTCTGACCCTCCCTGCTCACGCTGTCTCTCTCTCTCTCTCTCTCTCTCCTAGAAATAAATAAAACATTAAAAAAATTTAAAATTAAAAAAAAAAAAAAAGATTTAAAATAAAATGTGTCAGGGAACCGTAGCTGCGGATATATGAGAATGGCAACAAGTCCAAAGAAGGTCCTAGCTCCTTTAAGGAGTGCACAGCCCAGTGCAAATCAAAGGGGAAGATAAAGTCCAGACTTGGTGTGGCCAGGACTAACAATGCCCCTGCCTTCCTCCCCCCAGAAGCCAGAAATGCATTTCCCTTGCTACAGGGACTACACGTGTTTGCCAAAATGCTCCCCTCTGTATTTATGCCTCTTGAGTGTTTGTTTTAAAAAGTCAGTAGCTACTAAATTAGCAGCGTGTTTTGTATTTCTAGAGCTGCTGCTCATTTGGAAACCCAGCTCTGATATAAAAAAGTCGAGGAGCTAGAGAGAATCTTCAGCTGCCTGAGGCTGGAAACTGCTTCTCAGAGGGAGGGGCAGGACCAGATCCCCCTCCTCTTGTCACCCCCTCAGGCCATGGATGAGGTAGGGGAGCATCTGCTAGGGTTTTCCAGGTGGCCTTCCCACAGCCCACAAACCCTCTCTTAGCTGGCAAAGGGCTTAGGGACTGTTCACGGTCACAAGTGTGGAATGGGTTACAGACAATGCAGGCCTGCATGGGGGACCTCCTGCCTCACCACCTCACCAGTGCCGATGCCGAAAGCAAGCCCAAATTGGGGCACCTGGATGGCGATTCAGCGTCCCACTCTTGATTTCAGCTCAAGTCACGGTTTGTGGGATCTAGCCCTGTGTTGGGCTCTGTGCAGACAAAGTGGAGCCTGCTTGGGATCTCTCTGTCCCATTCTCTCTGCCCCTCCCCCACTTGCATGCACTCTTTCTCTCACAAAATAAATACTTTCTTTAAAAAATGAAGCAAACCTGGGGCACTTAGGTGGCTCAGTGGGTTAAGTGTCCAACTTCGGCTCAGGTCATGATCTCATGGTTCGTTTGAGCCTCACAGCCTCACTTGAGTCTGTGCTGACAGCTCAGAGCCTGGAGCCTGCTTCAGATTCTCTGACTTCCTCTCCCTTTCTGCCTCTCCCCCACTCACACTCTGTCTCTCTCTGTCTCTCAAAAAATAGGGGCGCCTGGGTGGCTCAGTTGGTTAAGTGTCCGACTTTGACTCAGGTCATGATCTCACAGTTCATGGGTTCGAGTCCCGCATACGGCTCTGTGCTGAACGCTTGCTCAGAGCCTGAAGCCTGCTTTGGATTCTGTGTCTTCTTCTCTCTCTGCCCCTCCCCTGCTTGCACTCTGTCTCTGTATCTCAAAAATAAATAAATGCCCAAAAAAAATTTTTTTTAAAAATAAAAATAAACAAATGTTAATTTTTTTTTTTTTAATGAAGCAAACCCAGTGATTCAAGGCACACTCCCCAGAACCATCACTCGCTGTAGCCTGGGATTTCAATTAGGACCAAGAGCTGGAATAAGACAAGAGGGGAGAGGTGTGTTCACTTCACAAGGGAAGCGTGACTTGGGCCAGAGGAGATTCAGAGTTTGAATTTTTGAGTTTCTGTGTGGGAAGGTTACTGTTAGACTGAAGAGCCATCCTTTGCAAGAAATGACCAAGGAAAACCTCGTGCTGACCTTATCCATGCTGTGGGCACACTTCTGTTAGAACCCTTGCAACCTCTCTGTTACAATGGGCTCATCATTCCCATTTTATGGATAAAGAAAATGAGGCTAACTCACTGGATGAACGTGCCCACACTAGGAAGCAACAGCACCGAGACTCATCTCCCAGGATTTTATCCATGTCTCAGCTCAGTCTCCTTATCTGTAAAACAAGACCAGTAACGCACTTGCCCTATCAAATCACTGTGAAGATTAAATGCAGTACAGGATGTAAAAGCACTCCAAACCTGCTGCATGGTGCACCCTTAATACACACTGGCTGCATTATTATGACATTATTCATATTGTGACTTCTACCAAGGCCCTATTTTGGGCAAGGGACCCAGATCCAACGACAAATGAAAAGGAACTGGATATTTTTACGCTGGAAGAA
Organism: Proteles cristata cristata; assembly: GCA_017311185.1. NCBI lineage: Eukaryota > Metazoa > Chordata > Mammalia > Carnivora > Hyaenidae > Proteles > Proteles cristata. The sequence goes on along the minus strand of JAESUZ010002885.1, from coordinate 212,011 downwards.
GATTACAGGAATTTTAATCCTTAAAAATCCAAAAATCCACTACAAAAAAGATCAGACTTGCTTAGCTCTTTCCAAAGGGCAAATATAGGGCAAATAGGAAAAAAGTATTGGGGATGAGATTTAAGCTCCCTCATAAGGAAGACATTCCTAATGAATGAACTCCCTAAAACGGGCTGCTTCCCTTCCTGTTTTAAGTGGAGCAGGGGGACCATCAACAGAGACACTCTCAGGGGGGTGAAGGGTCACACAGGGACCCTCCAGCCTCTAGATTCAGGCCAAGTTGCTAAGAAAGGAGCTTGCCTGTCAGTTACTGGGGGGTGGGAGGGGAGGGGGTTGAGACCCATTGGCTGGTAGCTCCAAACCAGTAGGACCTGGCCTCCCAAAGTGACTTGGTTTCCTCTAGGGTCCAAATTACTATGTCACATCAGCTCGATGAAAGTAATTGCCTGTGTTCCTAATGCTGCAATTAAAGAAACTCATTGGTAAGTAGTGTTCAACAAAAATCCATTTTTAGAGTTTTTCCTTTTTTATTAGCCGCTCTCCCATAGAAATAGACTATTCATGCAGTAAATCAGAAGCCAGTATGTGGAAAGTTTCTGAGGAGCCAGAGGATGTAGAAAATGAGGAGATGAATTGCAGGCAGAGGGAACAGCAGGGCTGAAGGCAGAGATTTGTAAATTGTCTTGACAAGTGGCTCTTGGGCCTGGGTGCCCAGCATGGTGTTGGACCTGAGAGGAGGAATCCAGTGATGGGTCCTCCTTTCTCCATGATCTCTGTGGGCATTCTGGCTGGCGTCTCTCTTTGTGCTTCACCAAGAGATCTGGCCTGGGTGGCTGTGCATCTGAAGGCATGGGAACTGCAAGTGGGAGATGGGCAAAATGAATATGAAGAAACTAGGAGCACTGTTGTGTGAAGGAGATTGGGGGGCGGGGGGACGGCTGGAGAGGTAGAAGTGGAGGAGGAAGAGTGTAGGGGTGTATGGCCGGTCAGGGCAAGTCCAAAAGAAAGATTCTTGCCAACTAAGCGGACAGGTCCCACTGAACAGAAATTCAGTAAGAGATTGTGGGTCCAGCTGGGGTGATCAGTTGGTCAAAGGTCAGGAGAGTCCGTTCCTAAAACAAGGTCAAAACAAACATAGCCGGAACAGAATTCTAACCACCCCTGGTGATAATGCCAAGTGACCTGACCTAAGAATCCATGTTGGAATTTTCCCCAAGGGAATTGGTCAGCACAAAGATCTTTGTTGCAGATGATCCAGACCAGAAGGTTGATCTAATCACTTGAGAAGTATGGAGTTAAAAATCAAAGGCCACCCAGTGGAATGTCATGCAGCCATTAATTATTATAATCAACAAGACTGTCCAATAATATGGGAACCCTTTTATAAGAATCTGAATCAAAGATTGGCAGGTTTTTTTTTTCTGTAAAGGACCAGATGGTAATATTTTTGCTTTGCAGGCCAGGTCTTTGATGCAACTACCAACCCTGCCATAATGTGAAAGCAGCCACCGATAGTATGTAAATGAATGAGAGCGACTGTGGCTAATAAAACTTTATTTATAAAAATAGGTAGTGGGCCAGGTTTGGCCCAAGGGTTGCTTTAAATAACGAAAGCAGAGGTGCCTGAGTGGCTCAGTCGGTTAAGCTTCTGACTTCAGCTCAGGTCATGATCTCATGGTCAGTGAGTTCGATCCCTGCATCAGGCTCTGTGCTGATGGCTCAGAGCCTGGAGCCTGCTTCATATTCTGCATCTCCCTCTCTCTGCTCCTCTCCAGCTCGTGTTTTGTCTCTGTTTCTCAAAAATGAATAAATATTTAAAAAGTAATAAATGATAAAAGCAAAACAAAGTTGGAATATATTCATTATGATTGCAACTAATTAAATAAGAGTTTGAAAGGTCTAGAAGGAAATATGCAAACCTGGAATGGGGAGTTGAGCTAGGATAGTGGAATAATAGTGGGTTTTCTTTCTTATTTTGGGGTGAAGGCAAGACTCTTTGGTCACCTGAATACTCAGGACTCATATATATCCTCCAAGGACTGGGCATGGAGGGCCCTAAATCCCCATTTCCCAAACATGATACCATCCTAGGGGTTCTCAATAAATGCTTGGTGAGTCAGTGAACACCCAGAAGGCTGGGTCTCACAGTGCTACACCCTCAACCTGAGAACCCATTTTTTTTGTCTGCAGGTAGAGTCAGATCTGAAACTTTGTCCAGTTCAGCTGAAGAGGTTGTCCTAAACTGGGATCTGATGTCCCAGAGACAGAGTGGTGGGCAACTGTGGCAGCCCCAATGCCCAGGGCCCATGAGCCGACTCTGGTAGAAGCTGGGGCTGAAGACCACAGGTGTAGGGTCATAGGCTTCAGTAGATGTTCTAGGAGATGATGGGGTACACAGGCTGAACAGGTAAAGCAGGGGCAATTTCTTTATGGTTTGAAGCACTGGCTTTGGAGTCAGACAGTTGATCAGCCATGTGTCTTTGAACATGTCCTTTTATTTTGGGAGGCCTTTGTTTCCATGTTTGTATCGTAAGGATAGTACTACCCAGCCTGCAGAGTGTGGCAAGCATTAAATGAGATCATGTGACACTCCCTGGCTCAGCACACAGACTGGCTCAGAAGAAGCCCTCAGTAATAGTGACTCTTAGTTAACAAGGTCAGAGGCTGTGGGCCAGGCCCAAGAGTCAGACAGGGTCAGCCATGGCATCCTCACAGCATCCCAGCTCTGGACCTCTGGACCATCAGAACAATATGTGGTCCTCTGCTGGAGAGGCCAGAAAACTGAGGACATACTGGCCAAGGGTATCATCTCATCAGGCAGGGATTGGGGTTGTGACTCAGACATCTGGGTCAGACCAGAGGAAGGAGTCCCCAGACCAAAGGCTCAGAGGGGGCACAGGGTCAGATCTAAGAAAGAACACATGTGAAAAACCAAGTCTATGTCAAAGTCACCTCATGTAGGGACCGAGAGACATGGAGACAGAAAGAGCAATGCTGCAGGACATGGGAACTTCACTCTGAAGCAGGCTGGGCTACCCAAATATTTACACAAGGTGCTGACTGTGGGTGGGCAGGGCTGGGCAGAACTAAAAGCCCTGAGGTGGGCTTGGGCGTGACTTTTAGGAACGTGGTAGGATTGTGGAAGAATTCTTTACAGGAGAATCTTTTATTGTATATTTTTAAATGGTTAAGATGATAAATTTTGTTATGTATATTTTACCATGATTAAAAATAAAAAGCAAATACATTCACCAAATGTAGCAAAAGAACACAAGTATAAAAATAAACATGTTGGGGCTTGAAAGTAAAATGCATTAAAAATAAATATGTATCTAACCTTCAAAACAACAATGCTTACCAAATCTGACAGCAGCAGTGGCCCTGATGATAATGTCAGCAATAAAGGGTATGCACACTGTACTTTGTAAAGAGTTTGTGTATGTGTTGATGGGCCAGCAGAAAATAAGCAGGTTTCCCAAGACTATGTTATGGCCTGTGGAAAGGTGTGGAGGTAACAGTGTTATCACTGTCCCTGGAATGAAGGTGTCATAGGGAAGCAGGTTGGCATTTCAAGAGACCAACAGAACGAACCATTTGTGACCAAGTTGCACCAAGTTTCCAATATTGCCTCTGCCTCTTACTCTGTAAGTTGATACCTAACCTTTTACCTGATCTGCTATAGCATAAAGAGTTTGCCACTTACACTAGATCACATGCCAAGCTAGGATTGGAACTTGACCTTCTGATTCTGCTCTTAGTTGTCAGTGCTCTGAGCTATATGACCTTGGGTAGGTTTCTCAGCCTCTCTGGGCCTCAGCTTCAATGGCACCCCTCTCCTGGATCTGGCCTTGCAGGGTGGAACATGAGGTGATGACAGTAGAGGTACTGTTGGGGTACTTGGCATGCCTGGTGGCAGAAGGCTCTGAATTTAATCTCGTTGGCAAAACAAAACCACTGCAGGGTCTGGTGTTTAGCTTTTTAAACTTTTCTTCCTAGCCATAGGTAAAAAGGAATTCCTCTTTACCCAGAATGCTTGTCTGTAAGTGCCTGTCAAAGAAAGACTCGTACGGTCACATCAGACGCTTTTTGTGACACTCTCATAGGAAATGAAAAGAACCCCTTTCACTAGAGAGGGCTGGTTTCAAAAGCCAGTCTTTTCTATACCTGCATCTATCTAGGCCCTGCCTCGAACCAGGCCATGACCAGGACCGCGTGATCTCCTTCCTGACAGCTGGCCAGAGAGAGAAACAAAACTCAGCTTGGCCTTAGCCCTGTCCCTTCAGTGCTTGTCACTCTGACGCCAGAGCAGAGTGCCACAGCTGGCTGGAGAAGTGGGGGGGTTGGTGAAGCTGGCAAGTGAGGGGCAGAAGGAATCACAACAGCACCCCCTCCCGCACCTTCTGAGTCATTGCTCAGGAAACTGAGGAATTAGCATCCACGAGGCACATAGGTCAGCCAGAGAGTCCATCAGGATGATTTTCCTCCCCCAGGGCCCTGCTTTATCAAACCCATAAAGCAACTCTTCCATTCCTTCTGGAACTGGACCAGGCTTCAGGAATGTGCAAAAAGGTAATCTGATGCCACGAGTGAGTCAGGCTGAAGTCAGGCTGTGTCACTTCAAAGCTGACTCTTCCACAACAGCTGTGTGATCTCTCGAGTTACGTAACTTCTCTGTACCTCGGTGACATCTATAGTGGGATCATACAAGTCCCCATGACAAAGAGTCAGTACAGGCAAAGCCATTGGAACACTACCTGGTATGCATAAGCACTACTCAGGTGTCATCCAGGGCTTCTGGGATGGGGGTGAGGTGTAGAGATGATGTGAAAGGTTCCAGGGGTCAAGGAACAGGTAGTCAGCCTGAGTCAGTGGGAGCTACAGCACGTTCGGAAGGTGAAGAAAAGAGGAACTCTGAGCTGACAGGTAAAGCATGAGCCACAGGCTCTGCATGGAGTCTTGGGCAGAGCAGCAGCAAAGAGGGGGAGGCAGATCCATGTGCAGCAAACCAGACACAGCAGAGCCGGCTCTGGAGTGCGACCTTGGATGGCTCCAGTCAGGTCACCTCAGCCACGAATTATTAGGTTGCCTTCAAATTATTAGGTTCCCTTAGGACCAGGCGCCCACCGCATGCCAAGCTCTGGGTCAGGCGTTTCATACTGAATATTTAACCTCCCCCAAGTTCATGAATTCTGTTGTTCCTAGTCTGTCTCCCAGAAGACACTTGAAGCCAACTCCTGGTTATGATGAGGACCCTTGAGAAGCAGCAAGGATAAGAGTATGGAGTAGACTGGGCCCCATGCACAGAGGTGCCCAGTTGGGGCTCAGATTCCTTGTTGGCCCTAATGAAAGATGAAATGACCTAAATAAAGCTTTGTGGGAATATCTGGTAATTTTAATAGCACTTAAGTTTAAGTACTTAAAGAATATTGAAGGGTATGGGCTATATTAGCTGTGTATATCAGTAAGTAGTAGAGCCAAGTTTTAGAAGACTGTACGTAGTTGGAGCTTAACTGTTCTGCCCAGCCTCACCACTCCCCTTCTTGCCCTGGTCAGGGAGGCAGCACTCTGGGATTCTAGACCTGCTTCTCCCCAGCTACTGACTTGACCCTCGGTGACTATTCCTAATAGTGTCACCTGTACCTTCTATGAAGCCCTTCATGGCCATCACCTTCCCAAGGCCCATTGTCCACTCAGAGTCAGTTAGGAAGAGTCTGATGAACTGATCCACTCCTAGGAGTTGACATTCTTAACCTTTTAGAAATGTGCAGATTGCACGCAAGTACAAATCAGAGCCCTGCGTGGCTGGTCCACATTGAGATGTGCTATAAATGTAAAATACATACTCAATTCCAAAGACGTAGTACAGAAATAAAAGTAAAATGTCTCACTAAAATGTTTTATATTGGGTAGGGCTGAAACAATAATATTTTGCATATATTGGGTTGAATAAAATATATTACAAAAATAATTTTCACCTGCTTTAGTCATTTTAGTAAGACTACTAGAAAAATTGTTTAATTTTTGTTTAATGTTTGTTTATTTTTGAGAGACAGAGCACAAGCAAGGGAGGGTCAGAGAGACAGGGAGACACAGAATCTGAAGCAGGCTCCAGGCTGAGGTGTCTGAATGGAGCCTGGTTTGGGGCTCAAACTCACAAACCGTGAGATCATGACCTGAGGCAAAGTTGGATGCTTACCAGACTGAGCCTCCCAGGCACCCCTAGAAAATTTTTAATTACCTCTCTGGCTTGTGTGATATTTCTACAGCCAGTGCTCCTGTTGAGGGGAATCCATTTCAGAGGGATGTCACCACCTTGGCTCAAAGTAATGTCTCTAATAGGGTGTCCCCCAGAGTGTGGCTTTCGGACAGGATGGCCTCCCTATGTGCCTTGAATTAGGTCACCTAATCTTGCTCTTTTTGCTTACGCATGATTTCTCCTGCTATATGGGTTCCCTATTGCTGTTGGAGCACATTACCAGAAATAGTGGCTTATACAACACAAGTCCATTCTCTTCCAGTTCTGGAGGTCAGAAGTCTGAACTCAGCTCTGCTGGGCCCATGTCCAGATGCCGGCAGAGCTGGGACTTTCTGAAAGCTCTGAGAGGGCAATCTGACTCCCTTGCTTTTCTCAGCTTCCAGTGGCTGCCTGTGTTCTTTGGCTTGTAGTCTCTGCCTCTGTTTTCAAATCACATTACTCCAATATCTGTTTTTATCGTCACATCACTTCTTCCTTCCTGTTCACAGCCTTCCTCTTATAAGAACCCATGAGGCTATCTGGATAATCCAGGATAGTTTTGAAATTCTTAAGTTAGTCACACTTGCAAAGTTCCTATTGCGATATAAAGCAATGCCCATAGGTTCTGGGGATTAGAATGTAGACTTCTCAGGGGGGCATTATTCAGCCTACCAGGCCTGCCTCTTTCATCCCAGCCTCCAAGGAATATATCTATAAGATGGAGCACGAATAGTCACAGAACCCTAGCACCAAAGCCATAGCCTTGGAACAGGAAATGCACAGATATCCAGTCTGTTTCCTGGCTTCAGGACAGTGAAGTCTTGTAATCCCAGGCTTCATGCAGATGATACAGCAAAGGCCCAGAGAAGGTTTGTGATTTGGATGAGATCACCCAGCTGAGAAGAGTCCACACTGGGGAGAAGCCTCATCCTCCTTGCCGGCAGAGAACCCCACTGGGTCAGGAGACGCAGCCATGCCCTCCCTCCTGTGTAAGCCAGCGTTACCTTGTGACCTTGTCTAACCTTTTACTCTCACAGACCATCTTCATGTTAATGGCTCTCCAGTTCCTTTGGAAAAAGCCCACATGTGTGGCTGTACCAGGGGACCCATACTGACAAGACTCCAGCGAAACTGCTGTCAAAAGGGCAGCTGAAAACCGGTTCAAAAGCAGATGGTGGGCTTGACAGAGCCCACACCACCGAGCTGGCAATGTGCAGGCCTGGTGACACCGGTTTTATTAATCAGGGATGGAAGGAATCAGTTCAGCCTCCAGGCAGCTGGAAGCCTTGAGAATCTGTGTGGCGCAGAAACATAGAAGGCCCTGCTTGGCAGTGGTTTTTCTTCTCTGACATGTCTTCCTTCAGCCTAAAGACTTCCTGCCCACTCCCGCCTCCTTGCCCGCTCCCCACAGACCCCCACCCCATTCATCTCTGTCCTTCCTCGTCACTTATTTTTAGCCTTGTCAGCAGATGACCCACTGCACAGTGGGGAAATGGAGTCAAGGAAAGGAAAACATCTCAGCCTCAGGATTGAGAGGTTCTGTTGAGTGTCCCCACCGTCTTCTCGCTCTCAGTTTCCATTGCCAGGCCCACTGTGGCTGGGGCTCTGAGACGGGAAAGATTGTATGGGGATGGGAGGCCAGCACCCTCAGCTGGCCCTGGAGACCCAGTGCTGCCCTGTAAGGTCAAGTCCGGGTGTGGGGAGGGACTGTGGAAATGAGAGAGAGAATAAGCATACAGCCAGGGTGAAGCATCACAAGAGCTGGGTGCAGGCCCTAGACTCAAGGTCACTATAACATCCTGACCCCTGACTTCTTGTCTGTGGAATGGATGTAACAGTGACATCCCTGCCTCACAGGGCTATTGAGAGAATCCAATGAGAAGATGGGTGTGGCTGCACCTTGCAAGCTATAAAGCATGCCCTGAGAATGAAGGATATTACTAAGCATTGGCACAGGATTGGGAATGAAAAACTGGCTCGAGTTTAAGGCCAGCCCTAGACAGTGGAAGCTCTGAAACACCTAGGCCTGAGTTAGGGTTGTGATCTCCAAACCAAGCAAGCTGCTGCAGGAAAGTGATAGAGGGTCAGGTCACCAGAAGGGCTGGTGTGGGCAAAGGGCAGGAGGCCTCTAGTAGACTTGCACCTGCCTACCAGAGGTGAGTCTCCAGAATGATCATGGAGAGGTGGAGCAGGTTGAGTCTGACAACCACCTGGAAAGCATGTGGACATCATCCAGAGGACAGCAGAGCAATAGAAAAGGCTCAAGGGGAGTGCCAGGACCTGATCTGCATTAGAGACAGCTGGCTGGCTAGATAGAGCACAGAGTGATTTGGAGGAAGGAAAGGCCAGAGAGAGCAGCCCTGAGCATGATCGCAATTGTTGAGAGAAAGGGTGTATCCAAAGAAAGGAGACACAGCAGAGCCAACCACCGCCAGAGGTCAGGTACTCTGGGATATGAAAAGCATGCAAATGAGGTTATCATGGGGGCAGCAATTTCCTTGAGAAGGTGAATCCACATGGTGGGAACGGAGAGGTGAGTGGAAGGAGGAGCGGGACAGGGACTCTGGCTAGTTGGTCAAATGTGTGCTCAGTGAAGGAGACAAGACAGAGCTGTAGCCAGGGACAGAGTTGCACCATGTCAAGAGCTATTTGTTGTGGTTTGGGTTTGTTTGTGTTTTTTTAATGGTGAACAAGCCTTGAACAGGTTTAAATGCTGGTGCAGTAAATCAATAGAGAGACAGAGGTTGAAGGCAGAGAAGAGAGAAATCATTCAACAAATATTTCTCAGGCACCTGTTATGTGCCTGGTGGTGTTTCAGGCACAGGGGACACAGAAAGGACAAAGATTTATGGACTCTTCCTTCTTGTGAGTGGATAATCAATGGAGCAGCCTCTTCATGAAGGAAGAAAACTTTGGGATTCAGAGCACAGGTCGAGGATCAGCCACTGACAAAGGGAAAGGCGGAAAAGAGCACAAACACAGGTTAATTGGTAGGTGTTGTGCCAAGCAGTTGAGGGAATTCATGTCTGATGGCTTCTATTTTTGCCTCAAAGTAGGAAGTGAGGTCATCTGTTGAGAGGACAGGAAGAAGAAGTCTGGGGGAGAGGAATGAAGATTTGAAATAACCATTATGAAGAGTCAGCAAGCGTGGGAGAAAGGGACGATCAGGGTGGCCTAGAACAGGTAGCACTCCAGGCCTCAGAGGCATCAAAAAGCATGAATTCACGAAGGAGTACACCTGCAGCATTTGCCTTCAGCAGCCCAGGCCTCAGAGGACAGGAAAAGAGTCCAATTTGTGCACAATTGGAATTTTGCAGAAAAGGCACAGGGAGGTGAAGACATGGGCAAGGAAAGGTTGATGGCTGATGGGATAGACTAGTGAAGTCCAGGCCAGAAAGGGGGTTGATAGAGGATGGTTGGGAAGACAAGGACTGGGGGTCTTAAAGAGGTCAAAGAGCAACCTTGGAAGGAGAACCAAGTGAGGGACCAGGAGGGGAAGGAAAGAGGCTGAAAGAGGAGAGGAGGAAGTGTGGGTGTGAGATTCTACAGGTGGAACATTTCCTGGTGATGGCCAGATCCAAGTGCAGCCTTGGAAATGGGGGCCTGTAGGAGGGCATGGAGGGAAATCTTGGGAGTTGAGGGCTCCTCCAGTTGTTCATGAGGACAGCCGGGTTTGGGATGGAGAGCCAGGCTGAATGAGATGCCTAGACTCTCCCTGCAGCATCACCAGGAGACATTAATGGGAAGGGAGGAAGGATGGAAAGAAGGAAGGAAGAGAGGGAGGGAAGGAGGAAGAGAGGGTAGAGGGAAGGAAAAAAAGGAAGGGAGGAAGTGGCCAGTGGTCACTCCTTCCTATTGCCCACCTCCTCAGCCAGTTTTAGAAGGCATGACCTGCACCCAGCCTCCCTCCCTATTCTCATCTCTTGCTTTCTCGATCCTCTGTTGCTATGCTACACCCCCTCAGGACACTTTTCAGTTCCATGTGTATGAAGCCCTTTCTCCTTCATGCCTCCAGACATTTATTCCTCCAGAGGATCCACCTACTGTCTTCATTTGTGGCTCCTTCCTAGTCTTCGCATCCTAATTGGAATTTTCACTTCCTCAGGAAAGACTTAGCCCCACCCCCTTTAAAATAGTCCAACATTGGGGCACCTGGGTGGCTTAGTCGGTTAATCATCCGACTTTCGCTTAGGTCATGATCTCGCGGTTCGTGGGTTCAAGCCCCGCTTCGGGCTCTGTGCTGACTGCCAGCTCAGAGCCTGGAGCCTATTTCAGAGTCTGTGACTCCCTCTCTCTCTGACCCTCCCCTGCTCACGCTGTCTCTCTCTCCCTCTCTCTCCTAGAAATAAATAAAAATATTTTAAAAAAATAAATAAAATAAAATAAAATAGTCCAACACATTATTATCACTCATAGCACCCTGTTCCTTTCCTCAATACTTATTTCTCTGTGTGCTTAATGTCTGTCTCCCCAACTGGACAGAAAACTCCACCTGGGTAGGAACCATGTCATTTGTTCATCTTATATCCCAAGCTCCTAGCAGAGTGACTAGCATACAATGGCAACCAGTAAACACTATTGAATGAATTGAAAATGGAATGGGAAGGGGCACCTGGGTGGCCCAGTCAGTTAAGTGTCCATCTTCGGCTCAGATCATGATCTTGCAGTTCATAGGTTCGAGCCCTATGTTGGGCTCTGTGCTGACAGCTCAGAGCCTGGAACTTGATTCAGATTCTGTGTGTGTGTGTGTGTGTGTGTGTGTGTGTGTCTTCCTTGATCTTTGTCTCTCAAAATTAAATAAACATTTAAAAAATTAAAATAAATAAATAAATGATAAAAATGGAATAGGAAGATGACAACCATACCCTAATGGAAGAGCCTATCTATATTACTTAACATCCTAAATGTCCCAAGCCACCTCTTGCTTCCATGCCTTTTTCTGTCTGGAATGACCTTCCTTGGACTTTGCCCACCTGATGCCAACTCATCCCTAACACAAAGCATAACTTCCAACATGACACCCTTCTAGCCATACTGGGATACATGGCCAGAGCATCTCCCTTTGCTTGGCTGTCTCCTCCATTCAAGTGTGAGGTGCTTGAGGACAGGAACATGGTCATATTTCTATGGGTACTCAGTGTCTAGGATACAGTAGAACATGATGAGGGTCAGCTGAAGGAAGTCAATGCGAATGAGTGAATGCTCCCTTTACTCTTATTTCAGCCATTATTTAAAGAACAGATTACAAAAGGTTAAGGCTAGAAGGAACTAAAGAGACATCTTAGTCCATCCCCTCGATTTATAAATGAAGACAATGGGGTCCAGAGAGGGGAGTATATTTCTACCAGCCTTACAGCAAGACAAGGGCAGAGTCAGAACCAGAATCTCCTCATATTGTGACCCATAATTCAGGACTGTTTCTACTGCACCATGTGGCTTCCCAATAGATTTGTACAGCCCTGAAATTTGAATTTAGAAATTTTGAAAGGTGAAGTTCTAATAGGGTCTCCCAGATGTTACCGGCATGAATGTGAATGGACACCTCCATTCAGGGGAGAAACGTGGTAATATTTTAGATAGAGAAAAAGAAAGCACTTCCCATGTGATCTAGCAATTATACTTCTGAGTATATATATATATATCCTGTGGAACATTTTTTAACATGAGCTCAAGGATTTATTTGTATAACAGCACTGCTGATAATAGCAGAAGATTGAAAAGTTTAAATGTCCATCAATAAGAAAGTGGAGAAATAAGTTGTGATATGTTCATACAATGGTATGTGATTTAGCAAGTAAAATAAATGAAGTAGGTCTATATATATCACCACAGAGGTTGCTCAAAAGCATAATGTTGATTATAAATGTGATGATCTTGGTGGTGGTGCTGACGTATCTTTAAGGTCCCTGCAATTCATCATAAGAGAAGTCTTCCTGCCATGATATCCCAATAGGTCCCTCTGGGTAGATCTTTGTTGGAATGGCTCTGTGGCACAAACAGTTTTATGAGCTACATACTTCAGCATGCAGAGTGTGGAGTCTAAAGTCAAAGCTCCAGGATTGGATGACATTTGGTGATGGATCCATGCATTTCTTTATTTTGTGAACAGAGCTCCCAAATAAGAGCTCACAGCTTTCTACTCTGCCTCTCATTGGGAGGTAGTGTCCACATAAGTCTGGACAATTTGGTAAGTGTCATAATGATGCTAGATGTGGGAAAGAGATCAAGCTGCAAGAGAATGAGTAGTATTTATGAGCAGCTGCTGGAGATGGCCAGTGGGCACGTGGGAAAGTAGGAGGAGATGCAGGCAGCAGCAGCGGCCACCTTTCCCCCTTCTTTCTGGTAAGGTTACCCTCCCTCCCAACATCACTACTGGATGAGAAGAGCCACACAGTTACAGTGGGAAAGTGAGGAGGAGACTTGGAAGTCACTGTAATTTTTAGTGCTTATGAAATCTCTGTGAAGGCCACTCTTAAGTCAAGTCTGGGCCAGACATCACTGCTTGACCCTCATCATTCGAGGGAAGCCATTCACCAATAAACTCTCTTAAGACAATGTCCAATCAACAAAGCCACAACAAAACACCCACATAATATTGTGTGAAAGAAGCAAATTATAAAAGGATGTCTGTAAAACAATGGTAATTATATACATTTTCAAAGCAGAGCTATCTAACAAACATGTAAAAGCATGGATGGATAGGGTACTCATTAACTTCAAAATAGTGTTACAGGAGGGGAAGAAGTATAATAGATGCTTCCATTGTATCTACAATGTTTTCTTGTTTAAAAAATCTGAAGCAAATGTGGCAAAACTTCAACATTTATTAAGTACAGGTACGTGGGTATCTGATTTTTATTCTCTATACCTTTTGGGATGTTTAAGTAGGTCATGATTTCTTAAGGTCAGCTAGGAGTTAGCCAGGCAAAGAGGAAAGAGAAAGAATATCTCAGGGGTCCAGGTGGAGAGGAAAAAGGCAGAGCTGTGGACCAAATCAATGAACGCATTGCCCTTGAGTGTCTAATCACGTAAGCTAATGGGGAGCATAGGAGAAGTTTTGAGAGAGGGGAGAGCCATCACGTTCCCTTCCTGGAAGGTTACCTTGGGTGGAAGGTTAAAGCTAGACAGACGGTCAAAGCTCCTCTCAAGGTAGGCTGCTGTGCACAGCTCTCTCCTGCTGGGTTCAGAGGTTGGTTCCCTTCCTTCTTCTTGGCCCTGGAGGTGGTGACAGCCTTGCCACCAGTGACTCCACTCATTCCTCTTTAATTAGTCCCTTTGTGGATAAACCCTCCTTGGATTACCATGATCTGAGTGTGCCATCTTCTCTGTTGGGCCCCTGTCTGATATAATGCAACTATCCTCCATTAACCTCTGAACACCTAAAGGGCTGGGGAGAGGTCTGATTATTTGTTCTGTGAGGATCCCTGGTTAGGACCTGGCACACTGTGCATGATCTAAACATAATTGATGAATGAATGGGAAAATAGTACTAACGTGGGTGAACAGGGTGCACTCTTGAATTTGTGAATGAGGTATGGACAGTTCTTGGGCACTGAGAGCAAAGAAAGAGGTGATTCCAGGAGAAAGGAAAAAAAAATATGAAAGGAAAAGGGACCTAAGAGTTTTGGAGCTCTGGAAGTTCTGCAGTAACAGTCCCAGGTTATTCATTTATTCCTCTCATTTTTCTCATGCCCAAAGCATCATGGTGCTCCACTCACAGGCATAAACCAGAGGTTCAGGGAGGTTACGTAACTTGCCCAGCATAGCGTTCTTTCCACTTCATGTCATGGGCAAATCTGATCCACTTCCGGAAGCCCCACGTGGTGCTCAGCCCTACCTGCTGCACCTCCCCAAGCCCCCACCTCACCCAGGATGGCTGGCATTTCCTGCCTCAGGGGGTGCCTTGTCTGGGCTGTCATTCATGGCAGGGAACCTGGGGTCTGACTGCCGTTCATCCTCCATCCTTCATGTCAGGCATAAATGTCACTGGCATTATTACAGCGGTGGGCTGATGGGATGTTTATCTACCCCATGCTTTTCAAAGCAATTAGGTAGATTTAGTGCTTGGATGAAGGCCCCTGAAACCAGCGTTCTGGCCTAAAGAAAGAACCAAATAGGTGGGTGTTATGCCAGAATCCCCCATGCCAATCTGTGTCCCTGGGCCTCCCTACTGGAATCAGATCTTTCTGCTCAAGAAATGAACCTCTTTTCTTCTTAGCCTGATCAGAGCCAGCAGGAGCCAAAGTAAACAGGCCAGCAAGAAGGTACTTACTGAGTATTGCATGCCCATTGGCCAGACTCTGTGCTCCAGGCTGACTCATTTATTCTTAAACACAATACTGCAAGAGAGGTGTTAGCATTCCCATTCTACGGTTGAAAAATATGGGACTCAGAAAGGAAAGTAGTCCAAAGTCCCCCAGGACTTCTGGGACCCCGAGCCCCAGGCTGCCTGCAGCACACCTCACCATCTCACCAAACCCAACCTGTGGTATATGCCTCACCTCCTGGCTGGTCCCTGTGAATGCATGCTTCCTTGTTTCTTTCCTTCTCTGGGCAATCGTTCATGCCACTTGCACCTCCAACGCTAAGCAAGTGTGGAGCCATCATTCCATTACAAAAGTGCACACCCATGTTTACCACCACCCCTTTGGGTTAAGGATCCAGTGAAGGAGCAAGAACCTGGCAAGGTCAAAAAAAGATGGGCTTGGGAGTTCAGACAGACCTGGTTTCCAAGTCTTTTCATTTAATGACTGCATAAATGTGCAAAATTCCTCCTGTCACGTTTGTCTTCCTCAGTGAAACGGTGCTGTGACACCTGCTTTAGAGGATTGTTTTAAAGATGAAAAAGATGTCTTATGCACGATGGGTGTTCAACAAGTAATACCAGCTAATAGTCTCTGGTGTAAATTTCTGGGCTCACTTTCCAGCACTGTAAGACCCTGAACAAGTTATCTCATCTCTCCAAGCCTCGGTGTACTCATCTGTAAAATGGGGAAATACCATCACTTCATAGGCTGTTGGGAGGATTTCATTAAACAAGGTAATGCATATATATTGTTTAACACAGTATTTGGCACATAGAAAGTACTCATAGGACATTTATTGTTACTGTAATTAGTATTAGCAAGATCTTCATTGTGGTTACCTAACAGATGTGATACATTTGCATCTCCATAATTACCATATACTTCCTGTGTTATTTTCATATATGGTTATCCTCTCAGCCAGACAATTTCTGACCTTTCCATACAGAAAAGGCAGTGTTTCTTTCCATAAAGCTTCCTTCTTTTCTTTAGCCAAAAATGAACACTCCCTTTTCTGTACTTCCACTGCTCCCATTGCCTAACAACACGTAGTATTGTAGAGGTAGCTATTTGTGGTACACGTCTCCTCTACCCTGTGATTCGAGGACAGGTGATCAAATCTAATTCACTTCCTCATTGCCCCCTCTCATGCAGTATGTTCCTAGCACAAAAGACTTGATTTTTAAAAAGGAGAAAAAGGAAAGAATATTTTTAAAAGAAAATTAAAACAGGGGCACCTGGGTGGCTGTTATTTAAGCATCGGACTTCGGCTCAGGTCATGATCTTGTGGTCTGTGAGTCAGAGCCTCTGGTCAGGCTCTGTGCTGACAGCTCAGAACCTAGAGCCTGCTTCAGCTTCTGTGTCTCCCTCTCTCTTTGCCCCTTCCCCGCTCATGCTCTGTCTCTCTCTCACTTCTCTATCAAAACTAAAAAGTAAAAAAAAAGAAAACTCAAACAAAATGTTTATATGATTTAATTGAAATGTACGTGGATGTTGCTCCCCAAAGGCAATTCTGGTGAGTGGTGAGGTTAAGACTTTTCTCAGAGCTGAAAGCGGGGGAACCAGCCAAGATCCACTGAATTAACAAGAATCCACAATGCAAGGCCCTGTTCTGCCAGGTTTCTAAAAGACAAGTGTCATCTGTCAACAGCTAACTCGTTCAAATGACCAAATCCCAGGGTTGGTCAGCCAGCTCGATGGTCCCATCCAGGTAATTTCTCCTAACACAAAAAGGAAGCTTTTGAAGAGTTCTCTCGCTCTGCTGATCACAAATTGCTCCCATGAGCAATATTTTTCAAAAATGAAGCTGATCAAAAACATGGAAAGGACAAATGTGATCCAGAGTCATCATACCAATCTTTCCAGAACTGGTGTCAGAGAGAAGGCGTGCCTAATGCAGTCAGTCCTGAGAGGTCGTCTGAGCCAGCCAGTCTGGTAGGACCAAACCATCTCTTTGCCACTCATCAGGTGGACTGGCCAGGGGTTGGAGTCTCAGGGGGAAGAGAAAAAGATCCAAAACATATTTTTGAAATCTCTGGGCAGGGGCAGGATGCACAAGTCCTGGGAGAGTTATACAGAGCAGGTGTGGACGCAGGAACAAAACTGAGACGCAAGGGCCAGAGGGAGAGTAGAGTCAAGGGAAAGCAGGCACAGAGGCCACAAGCAGTGCTGTGAACCCTTCTTGGGTGTCTTTTTTTTTTTTTTTTTTAACCTGTGTGGGAAGGTGGTTTCAAGGTGATTGGGTATGTGCAAATTCTTAAAGGCCCAGGATGGAAAAGCCTCAATTTGCTTTCAAATTAAGGGAACCTTTTAACTCTGCAAGAAACAAGGAGCCAGCTGATTGTTTACAGCCCTGTTAGTCACAGTGTGGTCCACAGATGTGTAGCATCAGCCTCACCTGAGTCTATTAGAAATGCAAACTCTCCAGTCTCATCCCAAACCGCTGAATCTGAATCTTTGAAGAAAGGGTGATGAGTATGTATTTTAACAAGATCTCCAGGTGTTTCTGGCTTGGGACTGGTCTAGGACACTGACTCTTAACCAAAGGTACTCACAGGCTCACCTTGGATGGCGTTGGGGGTGGTGAATTTCTTCAATATGCAAACACCCCAGCCCCACTACTGGAGCTGCTGAAACAGGTGGTCCTAAAGGGATCTGGTTATTTGCAAATTATCTAAAAGATCCCTGCGTGCCTCAGAAGGACAATCTTGATCTTCAAGCATCAGTTTAGAACTGGGTGTTATATGGAAACCAACTTGACAATAAACTATTTGTAAAAAAATAAATGAATAAAATAAAATAAAACATTAAAAAATAAATATCTAAAAAAAAAGTTGATTTAAGACCGAGACCCATGGTTGATGATTTCCCCACTAGATTCTGCTATTACCCTCAATTATAGCTCTCTTCCATGGTCTAGTTCAGACACGAGCTGCTCCATGAGCTCCTTCCTGACCATCCCCCCACCCCCCCCAGTTAAAATGAATCATTCCTTGCTCTGAGTTCCTGTGGCCACTCCATGCAAAAACCCCCTTTCAGGGGCGCCTGGGTGGCTTAGTCGGTTAAGCGTCCGACTTTCGCTTAGGTCATGATCTCGCGGTTCGTGGGTTCAAGCCCCGCGTCGGGCTCTGTGCTGACTGACAGCTCAGAGCCTGGAGCCTATTCCAGAGTCTGCATCTCCCTCTCTCACTGACCCTCCCCTGTTCACGCTGTCTCTCTCTCTCTCTGAGAAATAAATAAAAATATTAAAAAAAAAACAAAACCCTTTCAGCTCTTACTCCATTCTGCCTAGCATTGTATATTACAATTTGTTGTGCATTTGCTCTTTGACTAGATGTTAGTTACCTGCTCTGGTCCCCAAAGCCCAAGCTTTTATTTATTTTTTTAAATTTTTTTAATGTTTTGTTTATTTCTGAGAGAGAGAAAGACACCATGAGCAGGGGAGGGTCAGAGAGAGAGGGGGACACAGAATCTGAAACAGGCTCCAGGCTCTGAGCTAGCTGTCAGCACAGAGCCCGACGCGGGGCTCGAACCCACGAACTGTGAGATCCAGACCTGAGCCAAAGTCGGATGCTTAACTGACTGAGCCACCCAGGCACCCCAAAACCCAAGCTTTTAGTCCTCTTTGTTTTCCTATCACACTTAGCTCAGTGCCTGGTACATTGTAGATACATATTACCTTAGCTGCTGTATTAAAAATATTGAAAAATTCTAATTCCCCAGTTTCCATCCTCAAAGTTAAGTAGACAACAGAAAGCTGACCATACTTTTTACTTCAAAGGATATACTATCATATACTTTCATTCATGGCACCCGGCCAGATGCCTCAACTAACCCCAAAAGGAAAGATGGGTGCTATTATTATCGCCGTATTGTTCAGTGAGATCATATATTTGGTTCACGGCCACAGCTAACAAGTGAGAATCTAAAGTCCGTAACTGTGACTCTCCACCACCCTATCTCCAGACAATGTGCATGGTGTCTGCTGTTCTCCAAAGGGCAGCAGGGGGGGTGGGAGGATGGGGGACAGACTGTATCCAGGTGCTGGTGTGCTGGAGAAATCTGCAAGGGCATTCCGCAAGATGCACAGGCCAGGCTGGCAGCCCTGCCTACTGCCCTGGTTCCTAATGGTCTCTGCACTTTTGCTTGGCCTGGCTCACTTCCCTAAACCCCAACCCCACCTGACCTAGACCCATATACTGTGCCTTATCTACCCTAATCTATAACCTGTGGGCCTAGACCCTGCTCCCTACCCCACAGAAGCCCAGCCTCTGGCTGGGGTCTGGCCCCAAGCCATTCAAGTCAACCATAAGCACTTGTCTCAGAGCATCATTCCTGCTAAGAGCTACCTTCTGCCAGGCCCTGCCTACTTCTCGGGTGTTCCTGGCTTGGCAATGCCAGAAGGCATCCAGCCAACTTTTCACACCCATCTGGGCACAGACATTGATGGTTGGCAGCCTCACTTCTCTGGGGTCCAGACCTCGAACCAGTCTCTTTCCCCCTACTATCCTGGCCTCCTCCTCTTACTCACCATCCTCTCCAGTCTGCAATGCCCATGTTTCTAGCAGACCCTTGATCCTTCCATTGGCCATGCCCTGAGAAGGAGTCAAGACCACTGACTCTTTCAGCATAAGCAGAAGGTCTGCAATCAGAAAATAAGGATTTGATTCTTGACTTCGACTCTTACTGGCTGTGTGACTTTGAAAAGATGAATTCTTATTTTGTTTGACCCTCAGCTTTTCTGCATAAATGAGGAGAACATGTATATGTACATATAACATGTAAGTATGTACATATACATAATTTATCTCATAAAGTTGTTGTGAGGATTGAATGAGACAATGTACGTAAAGTTACACTGTAATTATAAAGCAATTATGCCATAATTATAAAGTGCCCTAGAAAACTGTATCATGCGGGTCGCCTGGGTGGCTCAGTCAGTTAAGCGTCCGACTTCAGCTCAGATCATTGGTCTCAGGTTCATGGGTTTGAGCCCCACGTTGGACTCTGTGCTGACAGCTAGCTCAGAGCCTGGAGCCTGTTTCAGATTCTGTATGTCCCTCTCTCTATCTGACCCTCCTCTGTTCACACTGTCTCTCTCTCTCTCAGAAATACATAAAACATTAAAAAAATTTTTTTAAATAAAAAAAGAAAACTGCATCATGGTATTATTATTTTATTAAGTTCTGAAACAGAAAAAGATGATGTTTCTGTTTAGTAAGCCCTGGTTTAGAACTAGACAACATGGTTAAAGTGTTTTCAAATAAAAAAAGAACCAAAACAAAATGTTTTTCTGCTTAGAGGAGCTGACTTCAGTTCCTGGAAAATTAATCCATTTCAGAAACCTCATTCCTGGATGAATTAGTTGTGACTATATTTTGCCATCTGGGATCTGGAACAGAGAACATTGATGTGGTCTTTGCCTTCCCAACTGTTCCACCATCTCTATCTTCAGTTGTTCTTTGATCAACTGATTTATTCATTGATTTGTCCAACAATGTCTGGAAGTTCAGAATCTACCCTGGCTGGCGAGAGATGAGGAAAGTACAATATGGAGGCCATATCCCAGAGCTTCTGGTCCTCAATGACACAGATGCTTTATACCTAGCCAAAAAAAAAAAAATCTAGAAGGCCACGGTTGAAAAATCCTAGTCCTGGGTGAGAACTTCTCAGCTCTCTGATCTTGTTTCTCCACCATTTGGAGTGTTTAACCTGCCCCCAGACCATTCATGGCTTTCTTACCTTTAAAAAGTTCTCAGAAGATGTCCCTCATGTTACCTGTTACATTAGCAGATAATCCTTTGATAGTCCTTTCCAAATTCACCCTTATTTTTAAGCATTCTTTAAAAAGTATGATCCAGTTAGTACAAAGAATCCATGCTCCATGCAAATCTTCCATCCCAGAATCCCCGTGTCCTGATACTCAAGGTGTTCTTCCATAAATCTGACTACATTCTTCCTGGTTTCAGCCTAAGGGCACTTTCTTTGGCACTTTCTTTATGAGATAAAGTCCTTCCAAGTCTTTAAGGATTGATTCCAATAGCAACAAGAATACTTGGATATATAACTTTCCTACACATCCCTGCACCAATCAGGCACAAGAGAAGGTGCACAACACAAGACCACAGTCAGAAGTCTACATTCTGGCCTGGCCTCTGCTACCACTTTCTGTGTGGCTAGACATTCATGTCCTCCCTTATCTAGGTCCAAGATCGTGCATATTTCAAGTGAAGCTTCCGACCCTTCTAACTCCAGAATTTTTAAGCTGAGTTTTATTATCAAAGCCCACCGTCAAAGACCTCCCACTTTCTACCTTTCCCGAGGTGATTTAATAATTTACATTTTCAGCCCTAGGAAAAATTTTCCTATTGAACAATTATGAAAATTCAGCATTTGGGAGAAAGCACTATAAACCAGCCTGGTGTATTACTGCTCTAACAGTCCCCTGTGCTCCTAATAAAAACAGCCAGGGGAGGCTGGAAGCCAGCATGAAATATGGGCCACTTGTTTTCTTAACAGCCTGCTTCCCTAGGTTATCCAGGAACTGTCAGCTCCAAGTAGAGGGTTGCATAAAGAATTGGGCAATTTCCTGTCTTTTATCCTGGTGTCTCAGGCCCCAGACATTAATTTAATGGAATTCCATTGTATTTTTGTATTCAAATGGACTTGGAGGCAAACAAAACATTTAAAGGGAGAAGTTTCCTCCTAAGCAGAAAAAGTGCCTTGCTGGTGCTCCTGAACTGTGGAAAGTCCTGAGTCAGGGAATCTGGTGATTCAGGGGGTCTGGGGATGACACCTTGAGCTTAGTCCAAATGCTTGTGGGGAAGCTGGGGGTGGGTAGGGTGGTGTGAGGGATCAGTGTGAAGCTCCAGGTAATGGACTCAGTAGGAGAGTTTATTTCCAGGCACTTACCTGCTAATGTTATAAAAACATTTTAAAAAGAAAGAAACAAAGGGAGAAAAGGCACAGGTAGAGCCAATTAATCTGTCTGGAATCAAAGATGAGGGTCTCTTTGAAATGTTCTATTTGGATATCTTCCTCTAAATGTCAGTAACAAGTAGCACCCCCCATTTGGGTTCAAATCCCTCCCCAACACCCCAAAGGGGTCTTAGGCTAGTCAGAGGCTTTGTAGAATCTTCCCATAAATGGAAAGTGCATCCCCTAAGACTCTGAGCAAGCAGAATCAAGAACTACCAAAATCTGAAGACCTGTCGAAATGCAAAGAAAGCAGAGAGGAAAGCACAGTCTCACTGACTGAAAAGCAGGCTTCAGAGCCAGGGACCCTCAGGACCGGGGAAAAATGAGCATCAACAGGTAAAGAGCATTTGGTGACAAACAGTGGGGTGTGGCATGCGGAGGCCAGGCAGGAATGGAACGCCAGATGTATTCAGAATATCAGAACTGAGCTGTTTTGCGCTTTGGTGTTCAGATGCCTCTCAGAACAATCTATAACCAGTATGTCAACGGTGCTTTCTGAGGATTCATTTATTGTATAAACCCTTCCCATATGCTGGGTGTTGTGCTGATTTCTGGAGACATGACGACATATGATTCTTGTTGAAAGGAAGAGAGGCACATCTGCAAGTCATGACTGTTTGGTGTGTGCTGTGGGACCAGAGACATGCACCAGGGCTGGGAGAACACAGAGGGGTAAGAGAGAAACCAGCGAGGCTGGGGACTCCCAGCCATCTGGGGCTTAGACAGCAGATGCCTGAGAGTTTACCCCTGGTTTCACAGACGATTTCCCATGAATCCTGCAATTGCCCCTTTAGGGTCCATAGGGGCTGGAGCTTATATAGACAGATTGCATGGAGTAGAGAACCTCCAGCAGACTGTGTCCTACCTGCCCAATTGTCTGTAGATATATTCTGAGAGAGTCAGCAGACTGCCCTCTAGTTCACTGACTGACAGCAAATGGGAACTACTGGAAGATAGTAAAAACATTTCTTTGTCCATGGTATTCTTCATTTGCTAATATTTAGTCTTTGTTTAATATATTTTTTAATTTATTTCTAGGACAGAGAGAGAGAGACAGCGTGAGCAGGGGAGGGTCAGAGAGAGAGGGAGTCACAGACTGAAACAGGCTCCAGGCTCTGAGCTGTCAGCCAGCACAGAGCCCGACGCGGGGCTCGAACCCACGAACCACGAGATCATGACCTAAGTGAAAGTCGGACGCTTAACCAACTAAGCCACCCAGGCGCTCCTGCTAATGTTTAGTCTTAATAAGAGTAGCTTTGGAAGCAGTCTTGGTCATGTGGTTAGGTAGAATAAGAAAAAGATCGTATGTGTAAAGATGGTCCTATAGTTCCAGCGGTCAGGGGACAATGGCAACAGGGCACTGAGTGGGACAAGTACAGGTAGACAGATCCTGGGCCAGACTAACCCAGCCCAATGAGTTGGATTAATTTGAGCATGAGAACTGAGGATGATAATACAGACTGAGTCCAATGCCAGGTACTTAAAATATGAACTGAATGCACATGCAATTAGGAAAGACCCAGGATATGGGGTCCTCAAGAGGACTGAATGGAATACAACTTCAAGACCACTGTGTCTTAGGAAATCTCAGCCGCAGGAATAGGAATCTATATTTGAATTGAAGAAGTTCAAGATGATATATAACATTACCGAGAGCAGTGGCAGGCCCAAGGAGACGAGTGTGGCAGGAAGTAGGTGGGAGGCAGAGGCAGTCCAAAGCACAGGCTGCGAAGCAGAGCAAGGCTCCTGCCACCTGTCCCCTCCCTTTAAGCCAGGCCACCTCTAAACATTCAGCAGAGAAGAGGCCTGATAGAAAGTCTGGTAGGGAATACTGGCTGTACATGCTGGGGTTTTCGCTGGGGCTATAGCTCAATACTTTCAGTGGAATCCAGTGTTTTATTCTTCCCTAGATCCTCCAGAAATATCAAGACACATTGACCACCAACTATTTATAGATCACAGTTACCCAAGAGAGAGGGGACATTTTCATATCTAATCAGGCTGAATTTCTTGTGCAGAGTTGAGCCTGCCGGTGGTTGGTTATTTTGTAAAGTAGAAGTCAAGCTACTATTTTCAAAAGGGGGGCAAACACAGTAGCTGTAGTGAGAGGTGGGTGGGAGGTCCAGGGCTGGTGGGTGCCTCTGCTCCTGTTTTATGACTCTGTCATCCATTAGGGTATGATCCATATGGCCCGAACTAGATCACTTCTACATTATCCACATTCAAATCCCAGGAGAGTGGGAAAGAGGAAGCAGAGGACAAGTTAACCTTTTTAAAGGTTGCAACCAAACTGTACACATCTCTTCCACTCACATCCTATTGGCTAGAATTTAGTCCCATGGATGCATCAAGATGTAAGAGAAGCTGGAAATGAGTCTTTGGCCATTAATCCCATCTAAAACCTGAAGGAAGTTTCTACTGCCAGAAGGAAGAGAGGGCAGATATTGGAAAGCCATTAGCAGTGTCTACGACTGTGATTCCCAGCTGCTATTCTCAGCTGTCACCTTTCCTAGGAAATCTTTTCTGACTCCCAAAGCCTGAGCCTTCTTCTAGGCTCCTATAACAGTGATTAATGCTGTTAAAATACTTACCTAAATGTACAAACATACTCTGTTTACTTCTCTCTCTTCCACTAAAGTATGAGCTCCAAGGACAGAAAATATGTATTTTTCACCTGTGTCCTCAATGCCTTACACAGTGGTACATGTCAGTGTTCAATAAAGTTTTGTTAAATGAATGGGTAGATGGGTAAATCAATACATTATTCACCTGATGAGTGAATGGAGCTAGAGTATAATTGGTATAGTCAGGGATCAGGGATCTGAGGGTTTTCTTAGGTGAATTATAAAAGTCACCCTCTAATATATAATCCTGTGTATGTGTGTATTCAAATAGATAACCCAATGACTCCTTGATATGGATGGGATAGATAAGAGATATGATGATTGATATATATATATATACACACACACACATACAGAAACATAGACACACACACAATACATATATGTGATATATATACATGTGATATATGTGTAAGTGTGACATGTGTGCTATATACACACATGTAATATATGTGTGTGATATATACATATGATATATATGCATTTTTATATATCCTATCATGTGTGTGATAGACATATGTACATATATATATATCATATATATCATACCTTCCTGGTGTGTTTGACAATAGATTCTAAAGGTGAGCATTTAGAAAGCCTGGGCATCAGTCAACTCTCAAAAGTGTGCTCCTATGGACAGTTTCCCCACTGTTTGCCAACAGGTGCCCATTTTCATTACTTTGTTAATGCCCTTGATTGTACCAGGCAGAATCTATCTTGAGTCCTTTCCTCTGCATTGCATAAAAGGGTGGGTCACCTCACAGCACCAAGAAACAGCACCCTGGGGAATATCAAACTGTGGGAAGAGTGGATGTGAGCATGTGAAAGGCTCCCTGAGTGGGAATTGCAAGAGGGGTTATTTATATGGCTGAGGTTGTGCCTGGAGGATGGAACTGGCAGAGAGTAGAGAGGAGCAATGAGACCACATTCCATAACTTCCTACCTCCACTCCCCCTGGGACCTGGGCAAAACTAACACGTCACCAACTCAACAAGATTTCAGAGTGTGGATCTAAACCTGGAGGAGTGTTACATGTTCCTTCCCAAGGATCTAATCCCATGGAGCACTTCCTTGGGCTCTCAAACTTGCATCTGGGACTATTCTGGTAAATCAAGAGTGGAAGGGCAGGTGGAAGTAGGTTGGTTACACTCTCATATAGCACTGTGGAGAAGTGTGTTACAAAAACCGGAGTTTCAGACTTGTAGGAGGAGGCAGATGATTTAAGGATGCAACTGGCAATTATCATTCAGGCAAAGGAGATGGAATTGAAAAAAGCCGAGAAAGCTCTAGGCGATGAAATTGGCTGGATGGTTGATAGTTCCCAGTAGGAAGAGTCATTGGCTCTGTTTCTGGAAACTGTAGAGTCATAGAATCTTAGAATTGTGAGGAGGATATGAAGTCTAATGTCAGACTAAATCATGGCTCTGTCATTGTCTGATTCTGTGACCTTAGACAAATTACTTAACTTCTGCATTACCTCTGTTTCCTCATCTATAAAATGGATAAAATAACTGTACATCATTTACTGGGTCACTTGGGGGTTGAAACCAGTCATGGCATATAAGTGAGTGTCTAGCATATATTTTCCATATGTACTAGAGAATCTTATAGTATTCTCTATAAGATTGAAACAGAATCCTTTCTGTTGAAACAGAAAGGAATCAATTTGGTGGGTAAGACTCAAACCCATGGTCTTTGGCCATGGGTTTTCTCCATTTCTGTAGTTGATATGACCATCTGTTCCAAAACTTATCTTTGCAACTAAGAGAAAAACTGGCCCAAAACAAAGTAATTGGCTTACATAAGTGAAGAATCCAGAAGTGGGCTTGGCTTCACTTGTGGTTTCTTCCAGAGATTCACATGGTCACCAGGGAACCAACCATGATTTTCTCCATTCTGGCCTCCTTTGCACACCAATGTCATCCTCAGGATACCCTTCATCAAGGAAGCCAAAAGGGCTGCACCAAGTGCAACCTTGTGTCCCCAGAGCACACCATCCAGGTCCAAGGTGCCTCTTCCACTCTTGGATGGGAGAACAGTAGATCACTCACCCTTTGCCTTGTGTATTATTTGCCCAAACTGTGTCACATGCCCAGGAACAGTACATGCTGATTGACTCAAGCCAATCTAAACTCACCCCTAATGTTGACAATGGGGGTCCATACCCAAGGCTAATGCTAGGGAGAAGTTGTTCTGCCAAAGCAAATCTGGACATTGTGGACAGAATGAAGTGGGGCATAGTTATGTTGGAGGCAAGCAAAATAAAGCCACAACAGAGCTAAGTAAGACATTAGCTGGGCTCTCAACTACAGAAATCTGAGTAAGACTCTGCATATACTGAAAAGCCTGGGATTTTTAAAAAATCATTTCCCAGTCCCCAGAAGATTTTTGGATCATGGGAAATGTAACCACAAACCAAGGACTAAATGAACTTAGTGCCACCTAATACCCTTACCACTCCAATGAAGACTAACCCAGAGATAGTCACTTCCCAGCTGTCATCAGGCCACAGTGAGGTGGCAGCCCACAGGCAAGCATTCCTTACACAGCAAAGGGAAAGCCTGGACAGACCATGTCGTCAGGCCAGCTGCTGACCCTGAGACCAGCAGGGACCATGACCTTGTCCTCACAGGTACAACCAGCCCTGTCTGACATGGTGATGAAGGGATGCTCCAGCCCCCACAGAGCAGCTTATTATGTAGAAATATAGTTCCACCACCACTGACTTCTTGCAAGGAGGGATATTGCTTGGAGCCAATCTTCTTTTATCTCTCTGCCTGGATGTTTTCAGCTTCTCACCCCAGTTCCAGCAATGAGGCTGTCACCATGCAGAGCTCCTTACATTTCCCTTCAGAAAATAAAACTAAGACAAAGGAAGGAAATGTGTTTACCTCTAATGATGTGCATGGTTCCATTTTTCTGTTTGAATCTACTGCTGTTTAATGAGCTAAATATCCACTGGGTGAATTAGATACACTGATCCTGTGTGTGTCTCCTGGGAGGCAGCCTCTCAGTGGCAGGATGTGCCTCAGACACAGCACACAGGAACCACATGGCCTGCCTGACAAACACGCCACATACAAGAGCCCAGGTGATGAGGACGTGGACAAGTAGCAGGTGATGAGTCACTCACAGCTGACCCCCTGGCCAGCCTAGCAGGCAAAAGACTTAGCAAAGACAAAACTGTGTCTTGATCAAAATGCTTGAATAATGGTAGGACCCCTGCAGGGGTCATCAGAAAAAAATTTAAAAAAATAAAACAACAACAACGTAAACTGATGAACAACCTAAGGTAATAAGGTCGCTGGAATTCACAGGTTGTTTCAATTGTCTAGCCAGAAGAGGCCTTTTGTATCTCCCCATTGACAACGTGGAGACTGAATCATGATGAAGCCCTCAGACTCTAATATTGTCAACTCTGAGAAGGCTCTGTTAGACAGGAGTCTCATACTGCATGGACTGAATTATTCCAGTTCTTCATTTTTATCAGAAAAGGAAAGCTCTAAAGTTGTTTTGTTCTTAACCTTCTTCACCAAAGGAGCCATTTGGAATGAATCCATTTTAGAGGGCCCTAGAAATATTTAATCCCTTCATTAATTGATAAGGATTTTGAGACTCAGAGAAAATCGTGTGGCCAACTGGTTGTTGACCCATGGCCAATAACACTGATGCTATTTTAGGAGTTTTGTAAGAAGGCACTGTTCTAATTGCTTTCTCTATATTAATCTGTCCAAGTCTGTCAACAAACCCATTTTGTGGAGGGTAAGACTGAGGTTCTGGAGTGTTAACTAATATGCTCAAAGTCACGTAGCCAGGAAGTGATAGAGATGGGATCCAAACTCAGGGGACTTCAGAGCCCATTATGGTTTTGGCTTTTCAATAAAATCCAATTTTCCTGGCTCCTAGGTCAAACATATGAGGAAGCTCAAAAATTAAAATGAAAAAATGTCATTCCCTGTGGATCTTGAATAAATTTAGTTGAGCTGCCCAAATAAAATAAGTAACATGAAGCCTCCTAGACTGTGTTGCCTCTCATAGACTCAGCCTCCAAAGACCTCCAAGCTACACCCACCTGGGCTTTACTTGAAAGCTTTCCCCCAAGAACTCCCCTTCCTACATACCACCTGCTTCCTATTTCCCAACCACACCCACAATTCAGAGTCCCCTTCATACTGGTCAGGCCAGTCCTTCCACCTGGAATCCTCTTCTCCTCCATCCTTTACCACTGATTCCTGCTTATTCCTTAAGACCCAGCACTAAAGACACCTCAGCTATGACGACTTTAGCCATCTCCCCAGTCAGAATCCGGATTCTCCACTCCTCTCCTCCAGTGCACTCTGCCCTCTACCACATTCACATGACTGTTTCCTCCATTATAATTGGTCATAGAAGGGCACACATGGTGATTGGGTGCAAGGTCTTTGACACCAGTAAGACTTGAGTTTGAAATCTAAGAGTACGACTTAAAATCTGTGTGGCATTATGAACTCTCTGACCTTCCTTTTCTTTACCTGTATGAGGATAAGATTACTTATTTCAAAAGATTTTAGTGAGAATTTAATGAGATAATTCACGTAATGCCCTTATCCAGTGTCTATCTTATAATAAGCTCTTTATACATCTTAGCTTTTGTTGTTGAAGTATGGCCACCATCATCACCATCATCATCAATCATCATCATCTACATATTAATAGTATTGCTATGGACTGTAAGCTCCTGGAGGCCTTGCTCATCTCTATGCATGGCCTGTAGTAACCGCTTACTAAATGGATGTAGAATTGAATTGTTGAAGCAGCTGTTCAATTTGCAATGGATTGTTTTGGCTCTGTGATAAATTGTTTTCAAATCATTTGCCCAATGGCTTGCCACTCAGTTAGGTTTTGAGCTCCATAGAGTTTGATATTTCTCCCTACAGAGTATGCACTCAGTAAATATCAGTATATGCAAAAGTATTTAATGGATGCTTAACTCACAAACTTCTCAAAGTTCATAGGATGTTCAAGATGTGCACCCACTTGTTTATTTTTAAAGGCCGAGGGCTACATTTACAAGGAAGAAGGAAGTAGCATTTATTGAACACTTACAAATAGCTAACATTTATTGAGCACTTCCTTTACACCAGGCACTGCACTGAGTACTTTACATACTTTTGTGTACTTATCCTTACAGTC
Organism: Proteles cristata cristata; assembly: GCA_017311185.1. Classification (NCBI taxonomy): domain Eukaryota; kingdom Metazoa; phylum Chordata; class Mammalia; order Carnivora; family Hyaenidae; genus Proteles; species Proteles cristata. Next base: position 182,699 of record JAESUZ010002885.1, on the reverse strand, counting down.
AGTTTATTAGGTAGGCAGGCATTTTCCCCACATTACAGTTAAGTAAACAGAAGCTGAAAGTGATTCAGGAGCCTGCCTAGGATGTACAGCTATGGAGCAGGGAACCCAGGTGTGAACCCATCCCTTTCTGACTCCAGTAGAAAGTTCTGGCTCTGGGTTAAGCAGTTTAGGCCCTTTGCTACATTTAGTACTCCCCCCAAAACTTACAGTGGTTGACTGTCACCCCCATTTTACAGATGAGGAAACTCAGTCTTGCCTGTATCAGTGACAGAGCTGGGCTTTGAAAGAAGGGTCGTCTGACTCTTCCCCTTTTTCCCTTTCTTTCTGATTCTCCAGAAACTTGGCGTCTGGGATGATGCTCATCAGTTCAGCTCTCTTTCCATCTATACACACAACCCCCAAGCCATCCATACTCCAGTAGCTAGTGCCTGTGAGCACCTGGCAGGCTCCCCACCCACCACATAGTTAAGAGAGAAGGGATCATTCAAGATAGAGGCTTCTACACATGGTAAAAACATGGCGGAGAAAAGAAACGCCATCAGAAAGATGTATTGGTAGTCACTACCCCGTGGCTGGTGCAGCCTTGAATTATCACTGAAGGATGAGCTCCGAGGGTTGTCGTTATGATCCGATTTTGTAAGCTAGGAATAGACTGAAGCGGGTTGGGAGAGTGCATGATGGCAAATAGCAGCGTCTTGGGGACTGCAAAGGAGTCGGTAGATGGGGTTAAGGGGTCTTAGGGGCTGTCCTGTTTTATAGCCCCACAGAAAGACAATACAGGGTGGGGAGGAAACAGAACGTTAATGAAAGCCAGAGACCCTGGGGTGGGAAGTGCCGCCAACCTCAGTAAAGCCTGGGAAATCAGTCTGCAAAATCAAAGAGTTAGAGAGGAACACCAAAAATAACCTTGAAGGTAAAGGATGAGGCAGAGGAGAAAAATCAATTCAAGAAAAACATATTAAGTGCAGAAAAACTAAATGAGAACTGGGGATTGGGAGAGTTGGGACAGAGACAGCAGGACCCGGAGCCTGGAGGCCAGGTTCCTAGTGCAGCCCGGCCCCAGCCACTAATGAGCTCCGTGACTCTGGGCAGGGCGCCTCACCTCTCTGAGCTGCTGCCAGCTCCCCTTGAAAATGACACAGTTGGACAACGTGGCCTGCAAAGCCCCCCCGCAATTCTGACAGTCTGCGATAAAGACTTGTACAAAAGCTTACTTTCATGGAGACAGCCCTGAGCAACTAGATGAAAGTGAGCACACTTAGTGAGTCCTCCAGATTTCCAAATATCCGGGTGCTTGTGAGACGTAAATGAAACCCCACCAGTGTGAGTGTCACTGCTCCTTAGCCTTCTGGGGGATTCTGAAATTGATGAGGAAGGAAACTCATGGCCTAAGTTAGCAACCATCAAAGAGGCTACTTGAAAGGGGTGCAGAGAATACATTTAAATGCAGGCACCATGAGAAATATGGTAATTGTGTGAGAGTATAGAGGGGTCAACTAAACTTAACTGCTGTAATCATTTTGCAATATATGTGTGTATCAAATCATCACGTTGTATGCCTTAAACTTACATTTGTTGCATGTCGATGAGATCCCAATAAAGCAAGAAAAAGAAAAAAAGGGAAAGGCCCAGTTCTCACCCTGTAGGACACATTAGGATACCTATCTGCAACAAGAGCCCTCCCCCCAAAGAGGGCTTATAAATAAGAATGAAACTCCAAGACCTCTCAGACACGAGACCAGTGTATATTGTGATATTAACATGTGGCCCAAGGTTGTTAACAAATAACAGAGTGATGTTTCCCTTACCCAGTGGTTATTTACTGACAAACCCCAGTTATCAAGAAAATAACCTTGGACCTGTGAGCAAAGCAATCAAGAAAGCAAATATAGCAGAAGAGAATTTAGATGTATGGGGTGCCTGCAAAGGTTTAGCATCTTTATACACATCTCAGGTGTCAGCCTGTCCCCACCAATGTGTCCACCTGAAGATACAGCAATCTAACTGCTGTGCCTTGATTCAAGTCCTTGGTGTAGAGGCTTCTCTGGGCTACCTTCAGTTCTGCGATAGGCCACTGATTATTATGCCATTGGTCACCACACAGAACTAGCACTGTGGATGGTGAACATGAGGAAGCCATGCCACCCCTTCCTGTCCCTGTATGTCCCACAATACCACCATGTAAGGCTGGTTGGTTGGGTCAGGCTTCACAGAGGTTGGAGACAACGAAAAGAAATGTCACCACAAAAGGAGAGAAAGGTTTAATACTGTGTATTTAAGCATATATTCACACAAAGACTTGTATGCAAATGCTCACAGCAGATTCATTTGTGATAGCCAACAATTGGAAACAACCCAAATGTCCATCAACAGGTGAATGGGCAAACAAACTGTGGTATAAGCCCAGAGGGGAAAAAAATGAATGGACTCTTATTGCATGCAAGAGTACAGTTGAACTTCAGAATAATTACACTGAGTAAAAGGAGGTAGACCAGAAAAAAAAAAATTACGTGCTGTAGGATTACATTTATATGCACTTGTGGAAAATGCAATCTTATCTATAGTGACGAGAAGCAGATCACTGGTTACCTGGGTATGGTGTTGGGGGATGGGGGTGAATTACAAGGGAGCATAAGTCAACTTTAGGGAGTGATAAATATTATCTTAACTGTGATGACAGTGTCACAGGTGTATATATATGTCAAGGTGCATTAAACCACATGCTTTAAATATATGCAATTTACTATAGATCGATTGTTTCTCAATAAAGCTTTTATAGAAAAAAAACTGCAAATATCCTGAGTGTCATCATAGACGAAGGTAATGAATACAAAATTTTAAAACCCTCATGGGGAGCTGGAGGTGCCCTCGTCACCATACATGTTGCCCTCTTTTTCTCTGAGAGCACATCCTGCTTTGCCTGTCCACATGGACACCCCACCCCTTTTCAGAAAGTCCTCCCCCATCCATAAGGGGTTTCTGGCCCTAGATTTCATCACCCTCCCTTGGAGAAATCTGTGGCATAGGGAGATTTCCCAAAGTATGAGATACTGTAGAAAAACAAGAGCATAGACTCAGAATGTAAAATCTGGCTTTGTTTGTCCATAGAAAATTGCTTTGCAAGGAGGAAGAAGAGGGTTTCCCCAAGGAGGGGCTAGGAAAACCCACATACACCACTGCATCCAAGTCACAGGCTTTCTATTACACATGAGTATAACACAAAACCCTCTCCCCCATGCCCTTATTTCCACACTCTGAGAACTGGGGGGTCAGGGGGAGGAGGGGAATGGGAAAGAAGGCTGCATGATGCTCAGCAGACAAGGGAAGGCAAATCGCATATGTGTAAGTTAGCAACCTTTCGTGAGCCTATTTGAAAGGCATGCTAATAACACGCCCTTGAAAGGAGTTATGATATTTGTGCAGTGAGACATGAAGGCCCTGATATTTCATGAGACTTTACCTTTCTTGTGCTAAATACTGACAGGTAGAGTTATCTAGTTGGGAGGGGCATCATTAATAAAGAATAAAGAGCTCAATGGTTTTCACAAAAAGCCTTAGTTGGGTTCTAGCCCAGGAAACCTGAGCCCTTTGCAGGTGTACCACACACATAACCTCTTGGTTCTTCCTTGCTGGCTAAAAGCCACTGCAAACACACACACACACACACACACACACACACACACACACACCTCCCATCATAGAAAACATCAATTCTCAGCGCCAAATAACATATAAAACCTAGCTCCACCATCAGGCTTTTCATTTCCTTTGATTTTGAGCAGGTCAAATCACTGCGGAAGAGGGGCAGCATGAGGATATGTGAACTCCTGACCAGACTCCCAGGAGAAAGGCCCTCTGATTTAAACTTCACAGCAGCCCTCTGATAGATATTAATGTATCCATTTTGTAGATTAGGAAACAGAGGCTCAAAGAAACCAAGAACGTGCCCAAGATTTACAACCAGCAACCAGGGACAGGGCCAGAAGTAAGGCTCCTTCTATTAGACCTCTACCTCCTAACAAGTAGATGGTAGAAAATTTGAATACTAATGTGCATATAGGCCAGCAGTTAGTGGGGTTTTTTGGTCTTAGTTTACATGCAGCTCAAACTTGATTTTCCAGGTTTTCATGTCACAGCAGATTAAAATCTGCTAACTGCAAGATTTTGCGTTAATTCTTCTGTGTATTCATTCATCTAACAAATGTGTTTTAAGCACTGTGCAGGTGAGGTGGGACAGGTTCTGATAGAGCAGTAACTAATACCATCAAAGTCCCCACCTTCATGGACTTCTAGGAGAGAATGGCAGTCAGCAAACATGTGTGTGAATCACTCTGTGGTGACAATTATGAGAAGTACTCAGAAGGGAAAAGAAAGATTGGTGTGGGGGTGTAGAACAGAAGACCTAACCCAGCCCGGGGGGTATGAAAGACATCAAGGATAGAAAGGAACAAACCATTGCGGATAAGCCATTGAGAATTTTAAGCAAGAAACTGATACAATTGGATGGGTTTCAAAGTTCAAACCAAAGCTACTCTGAGTAAAAATGGATTAAAGAGAGGGCAAGAGGGACATAATTAGAAGGCAATCGCAACAATCCAAGAAAGAAATGTTGGTGGCTTAGAACGGAGGATGGCAGCAACGGAGAAATGGAGAGGAGTCAATGGATTCGATTATTTTTAAGACAAAATGAACAGCTGTGGGGGGAAGAGGAAGATGGAGGCATGTCAAACAACTCCCAGGTGAGATCAACAAAGTTTATAGGGGTGCTGAGGACTGAAAGACGGAGCCCTGGAAAAGCGCAGATTCCAGGCAGGAGGGATGGGGGAGGGAGTAAAATTTTCCATTTGATATGACAAAAAGTTAACAGTTGATAAATCCTGGGGAAGGATATTCAAGCGTTTATTGTATGACTAGAAAATTTTCTGCAAGTTTGATACTTTTCCAAAATAGAAAAAATATTAGTTTGAGGACATGTTAATTTTAAATATCCTAGGGACACATCAGGATAGCAGTTGTATGTGTGGGTATAGAGCTTTGATGATAAATCATAAGAAGGAGAAAAATATATTTAGAAGAAATATCTATATAGGTATTTTATATATGTGATACATATTTTATATATAATGTATATGTTACACATATATATGCTATATATATAATAGATACCTAAATATTGTTTCTAGTGTCTTCAAAATAGTTATTAGTTGCTTGCCACAATTTATTAAGCAACCCCCTTATTTTGGATGGTTCCGCTGTTTTGAAGCTGAACTTATTCAGAAAATGCAGCAGTAAGGTTATTTTGTGAATCCATTTATGTAGCTTTGGAACCCAAGTGTGAAATTCCTGATCCAAAGAGTAAGAAGGTCTTTAATGCTCTATGTCTGGAAAACTTTCCATTAGAATCAGCAACTCTGATTTTTTTTTCATACTAAAAAAGTGGTTTCCAATTACCTAGAGCACAAATTCGTATGGACCACTATATTTTCCTGGGACTCTGATAAGTTGATAGAGGGAGATGCTTTGACAACACAGTTGTGTCCAGGTAACTGTAACAGGGATTCTTAACAGGAATCAGGTCTCTGGAATCATCTACATCAGGACAAGAAGCAAACATGTGATAAGATGGTGGTGTCAGGAACCTACCCACAAGAAAGAATGGGGAGACAGAGGAGAGGCATCAGCATGGTAGCCCAGAAGACTGCAGATGGTGACTGCCTTGGAGCAGGTCTTTGCCCCTCACCACAAATAATTTCTAAAGCTAGTTGGTAGGAAGAAGACAGTTGGTTCTAGGGAGATCATGATGAGCTGAGCCCACCACTTGGAGGCATCATCAAGCTCTTCCTTATCCGGACACACTGTGGTTTGGACACAGGTGTTTACTGGCACAGAAATAGTTTAGTTGTATTAGTTGTGTCATCCTTAGTCTGGGGCAGGAAGGGCCACACAGGAAGGAGGAGAAAAACAGTAGTGTTCTGCTTTCAGTGTTCTACTTTCCTACCCATCATTCCATTTAACCTACCAAACCATACTATTGGGCAGATAGGATTGCTTTACCTTAATGATGGGGCAGCTGGGTTGCTGGGAAATGGAGATGACTGAGAGAACCAAGAACTGACCCAGATCACTGATATGCCTTATCTTCTGACTAGGTTCAAAGATTGCCCTCTAAGGTATTGAACAACCACTGCACACATAGTCCATATGGACATGTGCAAGGTACTGGGATGAAGAGTCATGGTCCCTACTAGTGTTCATGTCCTACATCTGCTGTAACAAATTACCATGAACTTGGTGGCTGAAAACAATAGACATTTCTTATCTCCCAGTTATGGAAGCCAGAAATCTGAAATCAGCTTCAGTGGGCCAAAATCAGTGTTGGCAGAACCACACTCCCTCCATAGGCTCTAGGGCAGAAATTTAATCCTGATCTCTTCCAGCTTCTGGTGGCTACCAGCATTCCTTGGCTTATAGCCACATCATTTTAATCTCTGCCCCATCTTCACATTGCCCTCTCCTCTGTGTGTTCTGGTTATCTCATCTAAGGACACTTATCCTGGCATTTGGGACCCATATGGATAATCCAGAATCATTCATCTCAAAATCCTCAATTTATTCATATATGCATAAAACTTTACCATATCTAGATTAGGACCTGATATCTTTCAGGTCACCATTCAGCCCACTACACTGCCCTCACAGCATTCATGGTCTGATGGAGGAAACAGCAACACATATGAGCAATTACAATATAATGGATTAAGTACTGTAATGCAAGTGCATTATGGGAGGAAGAGTGTCAGGAGGGCTTCCCAGAGGAGGCAACATTTGAGCTGAGACATAAGGATGAGTGGAAATGAGTCAGGAAGATCAGTGGAGTGGGGTCTTTGGGAGTGGGGTATCAGACCTTTTCAGGCAGCGTGAATGACATGCATGGAGTTCTCTTTACATGGCATTAATGTGTTTGATTACAGTCAAGTTATGAATCATTTAATAAAAGAGCTAGGGTACTGCAGAACAAAAGTAAAATGGCTTCTGTCTTCTGAAAGTCGGGGGAAAATGGTGATGCCCAGAGGAGGAAAGGGAATTCATCCCACACATATAGTTACAACAAGGCATCTAATGCTCCAAGAGTTCCTCTCCATGTGCTTTCAAAGTGGTCTCCACGTGGTTCCTTCAGCACTGCTCACCTGTGCCTTGCCCAGGAATCAGGCAGCTCTAGTGGATGCACATTAGCAAAGGAATCCTTACCCTGTGGGACAACACAGAAGACATCAGGGCAAATAGACACACTCTTTTTTAACCAGGACCCCCATGGCCCCAATCCTGGTCCGTTTCCCTCTATGCTGAACTAGGCTGGACAAGGTCACCTTCACCCACTCCCTGGAAGCCTCCTGCCACTAGAGCCAGCTCTCAGCATCCAGCTTCCCGCTGTCTTTTCCTTGGTCCCCATGTGGTCCTCTCAACTCCCCAAGGTCCAAGGTAATGCTAGAACCAAAATACACAGCCCCACATCTATTCCAGAAAGGGGAGGTGAAAAAAGAAAAGAGCCCAATTCCAAACATTCTTCTACCTGTATCCTAGATCATCATTTCTGCATCCTTCTGACCCAATTCTCCATCCTCAGTCTTAAGGTTCCTAGAAATAACGTTTGATGGATGGAGCATGAGTGGGGAAGGATTGGCCACATCCTGCCTTGCTCCAGGCCAGGGCACGGCTCTACTGACTCTAGAGTTCATCATTTCCAGAGCGGCCCCTCCTCACTGCATCCTTGGCATGGACTTGCTGCCCACTGGGTTGTTCTTTGAGGAGGCTGGGGAAGGAGACAGGAAGGAGTAGAACAGAACGCCCACCACATTATGCCTTTCTGCTTAGCCTTTTAAAAATTCTGCCCTCATTTTCTTGAAGCCTAGCAGGGCGTAGATAGAAAAATCACCGTGCAGGACACCTGGTGTCACTGACAGCTATTGTTCTTTCTCTACAGCACTTTCCTCTTTCCTAGAAGCTTGCTTGCTTGGGGAACTGTTACTACGCCAGCCCCTCCTCTAACCACTGGAGCTGTGCACTTCTTCAGTGTGACCCTAACCACAGGTGATTGGTCCAGCAGTGGTCACCTGACCAGAACTGGGCCAATCAGAGCCCTTCAAAGGTGGTTTCCACCCTGAGAAAAGGAACTCGCTCTCCCCAGGTAGCCAGAACTGAGGACATGATAACTCAGTGGCTAATAGCAACCACAAACCGATTAGAAAAAAAAAAAAAGTCATTTTCTTAATAAAAATTAAGAAAACATAAAAAGAAGTAGGAGGCAAGAGAGGAAAATGTCTGGTTTCTTCATGGTAATCCAACTCCCAGTGCTGATTTATCTTTGCAGGCATCTCCACCCTTCAATTCTACTAGATGCTTCAGTTAGTTATCCCTTTAGTAAATGTCTCCCAACATCTTTTTCCCTAATTCAGGCTGCCCAGAACCAGTTTCTGTTATTTTCAACCAAAGGGGAACTAGCTAATTACAGCCAATGTTCATAGGCCCAGCTCTAAATGACCCTGACTTGCCCATTCACAACTACTTCTATTGTTTTCCTCTCCCTAATGACCCTCACTCATCTCTCTGTCCCTCATGCCTAGTCCCTCTCATTACAAGATCTGACCATTCACACCTGCCTCTGGCTATTTAGTTCCAGTCTCCTAACTTCTCCATTTCCGGTAGTACTTTGACAAATAGTTATACCAATAAGCACACTCTCCTTTGACAGGCCCCCTTGACTTCTCTTGGTTAATGGCATCTCGAGGCAGGCCACCCAGGACACATCCGCCACCGGGAACAGACTCTGATTCTGCTTTTCTTCAGATGCATTTAGTCTTAACCTCGCTGGCCCCATCAGGCTCTCAGAAGTCCTCCCTTGCCATCTGATTGTAGGCAATTACATGCAATCAACACTCCCCTGAGTCCTGTGCATTCACACACCAGGATCTGAACTCATAGGGCAGGCAGAAAATGAACAGGGATCACAGCTCATTCTGTAGTAATTCACCTGCAGACACCAAAGTGGGGGAGAAGATATGGCCTTTATCTCCTGAACCTGGAGACTGGCAACCTCCCCCACTGAGAAGGTCTGCCAGATTACAGATGGCTTCAGCATTGCAGTAGGGAATCCACACGGAGAATTCTAATCTTTCTAATTTGGCCAAGTGCCTGAAAGGAATCATTTTCTTGCTGTAGCCACAGAGGCTGGGAATTCCAGGCTCTGAGTTACAACTCAGGCTTACAATTATTAATAAACTCTCACCTAAAATTCAGTTTCATGTCAACCATTGAAATTAACCTTGCTGGTGTAATAGGGTTTACTATGTTCAGGCTCTTGAAAGGAAAAGAAATAATTCATTAGATTAAGCCTCAAATGCTTGTCCTCCTCAGCAGGGACATCCTTGGGAAGAAAAGTGGCCGTCGGACCATTCTTTTGCAGCATGCCTATGACACAAGGGGGTTTGTTTTCTGAGAGTCCTCTTGTCCTATCTTTCTCTCTTCTGTAATAGAAATGGTCTTCTGATCCCTCTTCAAGTCAAGGAAAGTGCCTAAGAAAATACTACATCATAGACTTCACATGAAAAGTACATAAGGCAGGGATGCCTGGGTGGATCAGTTGGTTAAGGATCCAACTTTGGCTCAGGTCATGATCCCATAGCTTGTGAGATCAAGCCCCACATTCGACTCTGCTGAGAACTCAGAGTCTGGAGCCTGCTTTGGATTCTGTCTCCCTCTCTCTTTGCCCTCCCCCCAACTCATGCTCTCTCTCTCTCTCTCAAAATAAATAAACATTTAAAAAAATTTTTAAAGTACATAAAGCAGCATTCAGTCCACAAGAAGAATGAATCCAAACAGGGGATTTAGAAGGTCAATATGAGTGTCTCCAGTAAACATCAAGACAAACAGCATATGTATGGAGATACACAGTTTGCAACATAGTAGTTTTGTTTGAACAACAACCCCAAATGATAGAAAGAGTCCTCTGATTCCTATCTTCCAGGGAATTGGTGCCAAGAGAGAGCCAATGCTTGCCTTGGGTGTCACTGCTGATTGATATGTAACATAGCCCAGACTTAACCTCCTATCTTCTGATTGTATGCATTATGCTCTATCCATGTTGTCATGCCTTACTGAGGTAAGCGACTGCAGTTTTAATTTAAAAGAGGAGTGGCAAGGTTTTTTTTTCTGTAAAGGGCCAGATAGTAAATATGTTATACCTGTAGGCCATGCAGTCTCTGTCATAATTACCCAATGCCATTCATTTAGTGCAAAAGCAGCCATAGATATGGAGACAATGGGGAGCCAAGTACCAATAAAACTGTGTTTATAAAAACAGATGGCAAACCAGATTTGGGCTGCATGCTAAAATCTGCCCACCTCTGGTTTAAAAGTATCAGGACCAGGAGGGCCTTGGTGGCTCAGTTGGTTAAGCGTTCGACTCTTGATTTGGACTCAGGTCATGATCTCATGGTTCATGGGATCAGGCCCCATGTGGGGTGCTGTGCTGACAATCTGGAGCCTACTAGGGATTCTCTCTCTCCCTCTCTTTCTGCCCCTCTCCTATCCAGACCAAATCTTTATGTGAAAGTTAGAACTAAGATTGAAGTCACCAACTCCAGCCCACCTAACTGATGCTGATATGCACACCATTTCCACCTCTCAGTGGCGCACACTTTCCTGCCACCCTACCTTCTTCAGGGCATTTTCAGCACATTCCCATCCCTATCCTAACACCTACCCACACCCCAGAGGACTGGAAGTTCAAACCAAGGAGTCTGGTAGAAACACTCATAGAAACAGTGGCAGTTAGCTTGGGCATTCAGAGTAGGAAAGGTAGGCTTTTAAGGTTTTTAAATTCCATATTTTCCAATACACCATGAAATCATGCTTCTACCTCTTGTCCCTGCCCTATTCACTCCTCACTCTCTCCAGCACCTCCTGGTCTCTCTCCACCTCTCAGTCTCTCCAGTGCCCCATGTTCCATCTTCCCTGGCATCACTTCTATTTCTAACTTTTTTAAAAAAAAAATTTAAACGTTTTATTTATTTCTGAGAGAGAGAGTGTGTGTGTGAGCAGGAGAGGGTCAGAGAGAGAGGGAGACACAGAATCTGAAGCAGGCTCCAGGCTGTGAGCTAGCTGTCAGCACAGAGCCCAACGCGGGGCTCAAACCCACGAACCATGAAATCATGACCTGAGCCGAAGTCGGATGCTTAACCGACTGAACCACCCAGGAGCCCCTATTTCCGACTATTAAAAAAGAAAAAGCTGATACTGTTTGGTTTCCTATTGCCCAATAGCACTACAAAACAAGGAGAAGCTTAGCTGACAAGTCACACACCCAGCCTTTTAAAAGACTAAAGGAACTTCCGGCTGTAGAGAAGTGAAGAAGTCGACACATTGTCTCTGCAAAAAACAACTATAAAACTAGGCAAAATTGTCAAAAACAACCATTTTCAGGCCTCTGGAAATTGGCCAAAGGCAAACAACACATTTGGAAACTTTGGAACTTCAGGTAAGAACAGCAGGAGTCTAGGGCATGCTTGCTGGCCATAAAAACTGGCAGCTTCTCTGCCAGAGGGGGCTGACTTGATTGAGAGGGAAGGCAGAGCCTGTGCCAGAATGGGGAAACTACACCTCTCCTAGTCTCAGGTGGAGATCCCAGGTGAGGTGAACCACAGACCTGAGGACTAGCTGGAAGTTTAACAGAGAGATCCTGGAAATAAGAGATGAGAAACTACAGGGGGCTTGATAAGCTCTCCACACATCCATACGTGACCTGGCTGTTCAAACATCAGGGACCTGCGAGTGCTTGGTGGAAAGTAAAAACCATGGCAAAGCTGAAAATTGCATGACCTTTAAATGCACTCTCCAGCCCACAAACAGATCCACTGACAGAAAGCGGATGCCCTGTTGGCTAGAGGCGTTTGTTTGAGCACAAATGCTGCCCAATACTTGGATGACCGCTAAGCTAGGTGGAAACAAAGACCCTAGGATGGCAAGCTAAAATAAAAATAAGAAATGTCTAAGAAACTTAGCAGAGACATAAGCAGCTGCACGGCACATGGCAAAAAAAATATGCAGATTAAGTCCAGGCAAATGGGTACAGATGACCAAAACTGATTCAAAAAAAGATGCAAAATGTGAATAGGCCTCTAACAAGTAAAGAAATTGAATTAATAATTAAAAATCTTCCACACACATAAAAAGCTCAGCCCCAGATGGCCTCACTATTGAATTCTTTCATATTTCTAAAGAGGAAATAATACCAATCCTCCATAAACTCATTCAGGAAATAGAGGAGTGGGGAACACTTCCCAACTCATTAGATAACACTAGTATTACCCTAATACCAAAGGCAGACAAAGGCATCACAGTAAAGAAGACCCGCAGATCAATATTCTTTATAAATATAAATGCAAAGTGTCTTAAATATTAACAAACTGAATTAATATATTTAAACGATTATATGCATCATGACCAAGTGGGATTTGTCCCAGGGATGCAAGGTTGGCTTTAACATATGAAAATCAATTCATGTAATATACCATGTTAGTAGAATAAAGGGCAAAAAACACATAATCACAATAGGTGCAAAAAGCATTTCACAAAATCTAACATTCATTCATGATCAAACTTTTTCAACAAAATAAGAATAGTAGGGAACTTCCTCACTGGATAAAGAATACCTATGAAAACTCTACAGCTTACATAATATTTAGTAATGAAAGTAATGAATGTTTCCCCATGAAGATTAGGAAAAAAGTAAGCATATTGACTCTCATTACTCCTCTTCAGCACTATACTGAAGGTTCTAACCAGTGTAATAAGGCAAGAAAAGAAAACTGAGGCACACAAACAGGAAAAGAAAAAGTAAAACTTTTTTATTCTGATACAGCATGATCCTATATGTAGAAAAACCTATATGTAGAAAAACCAAGAAAAGAAAATTGAGGCACACAAACAGGAAAAGAAAAAGTATAACTTTTTTATTCTGATACAGCATGATCCTATATGTAGAAAAATCTATTAAAAATAAAACCACTGCTAAAAGTAATGAACATATTTTACAAAAGTGCAAGATACAAGGTCAAATTTTGAAAATCAGGTGTATGATAGCAATGAAAAATCCAAAACTAAAATTATGAAAATAATCTCATTCACAATGGCATCAGAAAGGGCAAAATACTAAAAATAAATTCAACAAAAGAAGTGCAAACCCCGATCACTGAAAAAACTAAAATGCTGAGAGAAATTTTTAAATACCTAAGTAAATGGAGACAGAGTCCAAGTTCATGGATTGGAGGACTCAGTATTCCTCCAAATTGATCTATAGATTCAACTCAAACCAGTAAAGTTATCAAAGTTCTTTTTTAGGAAATTGACAAGCTGTTTATAAAATTTATATAGAAATGCAAAAGCTGTCAAATGAACAGAACTATTTTGTGAAAGTACAAATTTGGAGGATTTAACTACCCAATTTCAAAACTTACTATAAATCTATAGAAATTAAGAAAGTTTGGTAATATGCCACACCAAGAATAGACTTATAGATAAATAGAGCAGAAATGGAAGTTTCAAAATAAATTCTTTTATTGATGGTCAATTAATTTTTGACAAAGGTGTCAAGTCAACTCAGTGGAGTAAGGATGGTTTTTTCAACCAATGGTGCTGGGACCACAGGATATTAATATATAAAAAATAACAAACTTATACCCTTATATCATATCATTCACAAAAAATAGCCCAAAATGGATGCAGACCTAAATGTAAGAGTTAAAACTATAAAACTTCTTTATAAGAGAAAATCTTTCTAACTTTGTATTAGGCAAAGACTTCATAGGTACAACACCAAAAGTATAGTCCATAAAAGAAACAATTTGACAAATTAGATTTCATCTAAATAAAAAATAATCATTCTTCAAAAAGCACTATTAAGAAAATGAAAAAATAAGCCACAGAATAGGAAGTAATATTTGCAAGTAATACAAATATTACAAGTAACATAAATATTTGCAAATGATATAAAGGACTTATATTTAGAATATGTAAAGAACCCTTACAACTCCATTATAAAAGATAAAGAATTCTTTGAAATAAGTTGAAGAAGGGCTCCTGGCTGCCTCAGTCAGTGGATCATTTGACTCCTGATCCCAGGGTTGTGAGTTTGAGCCCCACATTGAGCATAGAGATTGATTTAAGAAAAAAAAAAAAGTAGGGGCACTTGGGTGGCTCAGTCAGTTAAACACACAACTCTTGACTTTGGCTCAGATCATGATCTCACAGTTTGTGGGTTTGAGCCCTGCATCAAGCTCTGTGCTGACAGTGATGAGGCTGTTTGGTATTCTCTTTCTCTCTCTCTTTCTCGGTCCTTCCCCCCTCAAAATAAATAAACTTAAAAAAAAAAAAAGGAAATAGGCAGAAGACTGGGATAGACACTATACCAAAGAAACAACATGAATGTTACAAAGCTCATGAAAAGGTACTGCATGTCATTAGGAAAATGCAAATTGAAACCGAGATACCACTACATATCTACTAAAATATTTCTAATCAAAAAGACCAACAAGAGCTAATCTCAGTGACTATGTAAAGAAATTGGAACCCTCATTCATTGCTGATGGAAATGTAAAATAAAGCCACTTTAAAAAACAGTTTGGCAATTCTTCAAAAGGTTAAACATAGGGTTACCACATGACCCAGCAATGAGACCCAAGAGAAATGAAAACATGAAGCCTTGTATGCAAATGTTTATAGTGGCCTTACTCTTAATAGCCAAGATGTGGAAGCAATCCAGTTGCTTATTAACTGTTGAATGGATAAGCAAAATGTGATACACATGCAATAGAGTATTATCCAGCAATAAAACAGAGCAAACTGCTGAGACATGCTATACAGTGGAAGAACCTCAAAATCATGATGCTAAGTGAAAGAAGCCATATCCAAAAGACTCCATCTTATATTATTTTGTTTATATGGGATTTCCAGAAAAGGCAAATTTATAGAGACAGAAGGTAGATCAGTGTTTGCTTAGGGCTGGGAATGGGAATGTGAACTGGGAGCAAAAAGGCACAAAAGAACCTTCTAAAGAAATTAAAATTATCTAAAGCTGGCTTATGATGGTGGTTGCACAACTCAAAAATCATTGACTTGCACTTTTACAAGGGATGAATTTTATGGTATGTAACTTATACCTGGAAATATCTAATTAAAAATAAAAGGACTAAAACCCACCAGAATTCAGTTGCCCTGCTTTGTATCTTCTTTCCCCAGTTGTACATAGCCTCATTTGTCTTCACCATTTCTTACCCTTTACTCCAATCCACACACCCATCTCTGAAGTTTACTGGCTTCTTCACTGGAATAAGCAGTAATGCTTCCTCGACTACTCCTAAGTAGATCTATAGGCCCGCCAGGGTCTTGTAACCACTTCAACCCTGTCATCACTCTGTAGCATTCCCTCTTGAAAATGTTTGAAAACATCCAAAGGACTTAAATTCTCCCATGTTCCTCTGGCTCTGGGCTCCTGATTTTTCTCTTAAATCCTCTGTCTGACTTCATAAAAGCCATTTGTGAAACTCACCCCCTCTTGCTTCCTGTGTGCCCAAAACCCCACTCACACAAAGCACTGAGGAGTATGGAGTATACTTTATTCTAGACACTTGTGTAGCTGAGAAAGAGGGGAATAATTTATACTAGAGCACTTAAATCAACTTTACATAGAACATTAGATTTTCCTAAATCCTCTTAAGCCACCTCAGAGAATATTCACGGGTCCTTCACTCTATCTTGTTTCAACTCCCTATCTCCTCTTCTTCTTTCCATCCTTCTCTCCACTCTTTCTTCAACCCCCCAAAATATATATATTCCTCTTTCTCATAAAGATCAGTTTATCTGCCTTCTATGAGGTCTTATCACCTTTCATGCCAAGTAACTTATCATAGCATTGCCTCAAACCATGGTATCAGCCAGATTTCTAAATTGAAAGTTACAAAAAAAGATTCCAGGTGATTTAAACAGAGCAGACCTTTGTTGAAAGATATTGCGTTCCTCAAAGAATTGGTGAGAAGATTGTAGATAAGAATAGTCCCCAGAAAATAAGCAGGAACTCAGATAGGTTGTGGAATATAGCCCACACCTTAGAACAAGACCAGTGAAAAACACTGCTTCTGCCACTATTGAACCCAAAACACTGAAGTTCACGCAAATGAGTCCGCCACCCCTACCATAATAACAGGACACCGCTACACCCCTTCACTACTGCTTCCAGAATTCCCTGCCATTATTGTTTCTTGGCCACAACGTCTAGAGTGAATTGGCTGAACTCCTCGCCACAGAGGAGACGGGGAAGATGAGTAATTGGCCTTCTCTGCGGTTACAGTGAAAGATCGTCTCTTCTTCTCACTAAAATCCGTATCACAGAGAAGTCTCCAAACATAGGAAAGGAACTCAGATGCTAAAGAGCCCCAAAATAGCAAAAACAGCCTTTATGACTAATTCAAACAATTACAAAATATGCTCAACAAAATGATTCAGAAATCCTAAATGCACTGATTTTCTTAACATAGTAGTTCTGGGGGTTATCCAGTAGAAAATGAAGGATATTCCCTAATTGTTTGTATTTTCATACACATCTTGGCCCTCCCAACCGTGGGTCCCCTCTGTGTAACTGCCTTGTTTGCCCATGGGCTGGCACTATCATTGAACCGCCCACACCTCTCTCCACACTGTTAAGCAATTACAGTTCTGTAAACAAATGCATACCTTATCCTGCCAGGTGCCATTTAAAGGAATCTTGAAGCCAACCCCATCTTTAAAGGGAAGAATCCTAATTGTGATGGAAATATATATTGTGATGGAAATATCACAATTACCATGAAATTCTGCATATTGGATGTTAAGGGAGAATTCCTCTAACAATATTGAGCCACCATTATAAATATACATTTCTCATGACATTTTCTGGAACTGTCCCAGAGAGCTCCTGGTTAGAATAAAGTAGAAATGTCAAATGCAAGGAGCCCTCTACTCTGGGCCAAGTTTTATTTTATTATTCAGCTCATTCTTGGCTGCCTAATAAAAGCCCATAGTTTACACTCATGACTTCTACGTGTTCTTTGGATAATCTCTTTAAATGTCTAAAAGGTAGAGGAATATGCATTTGGGGATCTATGTTAGATCCAGTACCCAGTGTCCTCTCAGGCAGAATTGGGACCAAAGGGTTACAGTAGATATGTTACCTTTGGCCTACATAGATACACACATTAAAACACAAACCTTCTGGGGGGAGCCTGGGTGGCTCAGTGGATTAAGCATCAATTAAGCATCGACTCTTGGTTTCAGCTCAGGTCATGATCTCACAGTTTCGGTTTCTTGGGATTGAGCCCACATCAGGCTCTGCACTGGCTGGGATACTCCATCTACCTCTCTGTCTGCACCTCCCCCACTCATGCTGTCTCTGTCTGTCTCAAAATAAAGAAATAAGCTTTAAACAAACAAAACAAAAATCTTTTTATCTAAAATAAAACAAATACAGAAAAACACACAAAATAAATGTATAGCTTGAAGGAAACATTACAATATTGTGATAAGACCCTAATAACCATTATCCAGGTCAAGAAATACAACTTCACCAGTGATCCCAGAAGTCCCTTCCATGTGCCTCCTTCCAGTCATCAGCCTCTCTCCTTCACCCCAAAGGAATTATACTCTGACTTTTGTAGTAAGCCATCCTTTGTGTTTTCCCCAAGTGATCAGAGTGACCAGAGTCTAGCCTTGCCCATTTAAAAACTTTGGTGTGTGCTTTAAGGCACTACAGGCTGCTCTCCCGCCCTTCCTGTCTCTAACAATGTATACTGTCTGGGGTCTGCCCACTGCTCACTCGTGTTGCAGTTCAACACACTCAACTGTCCCCTGCATTTCCTGCAAATGAGTAACTGGGTCCAGAGGCCTGATCACACTCAGGTTTGACCCCTTTGGCCAGACCACAAGTGGTACATCAGGAGGCAACAGATGTCTTTCTTCCTTTCTTGATGCTTCCAGCCACTGATACTCATTGTGTAGAGTCAATCATTTGTTAGAGGTTACAATGACATTGAAATGTAATCACTTCTTTTCCATTTATTATTTCAAAGACTTCTATAAAGAGACCCTTTCCCTATAAGAAAAGCAGAATAAATGCTTGATCCATTCTCTTTCTTTTTTTTTTTTTTAAACATTCATACACTTATTTTTGAAAGGCGGGGGGTGGGGGTGGGTGGCAGAGGGCACAGAGAGAATCCCAAGCAGGCTCAATGCTGTCAGCACAGAGCCTGACATGGGACTCAAACCATGAGATCTTGATCTGAGCAGAAGTGTCCAAGGGTTGGACACATAACAGAGCGAGCCACCCAAGAGCCCTCATTCTCTTTCTTCATCAGATTTCAAGATAATGAACTGTTACTTATTATTTTCCCAAGCTGACCAATTATATATATGTTTATATATACATGTATCAATATATACACTTTATATATTTATAAATGTGTAGGTATGATTATGAACACAAGTATTCATATATGATGTGTTTTAATCTATTTCAATATGCTTACTGAAGTTCAGATAGATTCATTTTTGGTCAGTGGGAGTTCTTTAAGTTGGTCTTGGATAACCTCTTTGCCATCCAGTATGACAAAATATTCCAGACTTATCTTGCACGTTTCCAGCCTCAAATCTGAAATCAGACATTTCTTAAGAAGCCCCAATTCCTTCTATTGAGAAATTAGACCACCATTTATGTCCTAGGGATGCTCACTGCTGCTAGTTTTGCCATGGTTTGTAGGCTTTTTCAGTGGACAGTGCTAGAAATTATACATACCTACAGACAATGACACTTTCAACTCAAATTCTGAAATCTCTTCCCTATTGCATCTGTATCTCCTTTCTGCCAAACTGAGCCTCCTGGTTTCTTGAGGATGCAGGAGACAATAAGTTATAATGATTAATTGTGATTCATCATTTGTTTTACCTCCCATTACCCACTCAACAGTCTCAGAAAAAAAAATACAAATGCTACCACCCAAATATGATTACCAAAAATGATTAGAAAAAAACATATGCGTATGTTCCACTCCTTGTCCCCCGAATTTTTGTAATTGTATTGTATCTATATTTTCAAATCATATAGCTTGAAGACTATACTTTCTGCCTTTTGGTCCTCATTCGGTCTTACTTTTATATTAGCACTGTGTAGTAATGTTTGCCACTAATCTTCATATCAATGTCTTTTTGATTATTTTGCTTATGTGAAGCTTATTATCTAGTAAATCCCTTGGGGAGAGCTCTTACAAATAAAATTCCTTAGTTCTTACATGCAGATAATACTTACCTACGCCCTTTGTACACGAAAGCCAGTTTTTCTGGATATAAAACTCCTGAATTATATTTGCTTTCCTTAGGTACCTTAAATATGTCACTTCATTTTCTTCTAACATAAAGCATTATTGTCAGAAAGTCTGATAACCTAATTTTTCTTCCCTGTATAAGTCGTTTCCTGGTTTTTGGCTAGATGCTTGAATAATTTTCTTCTGCCTTTTTAAATTTTCTTCTTAAAAGTGCAGCGATTTTACCAAAACATCTTGCTATCGATCATTCCACTCAATATTTCAGATATGCTGTGTGAGTGTGTTCTTTCAATGTGTAGGTTCAGGTCTTTAATTATTGTTGTTATTTTGGGAAAGTTCCCTTAAATTATCATTTTTAGTATTTGCTCTGCCCCCCTTGCTTTGGTTTCCTTTTTCAGGGACCACGCTTGCCACATACAAAATATTCCATGCATCTCTCAAATTCCTTTTATCTTCTCTTTTTTTCCTCTACTTCTTTTGAGTCTTATAAATGTCTTCCTTTTTACCTTCTGTTATCTTAAGGCATTATTTATTATATCTATTTACTCTTGTGCTCCCTCTAGTTTGGGTCTTCCTTTCTGAAATGACTTTGTTCTTCTAATTCCTTCCTGTGATTTGTCATGTAATCTCTGAGGTTATGATTATTATTCTCATTCATGTGGGTGATGATGTCATTTCCTTAATGTCTTTTAGCTCATTTTGAAGTAATAGGTTGCAGTTTTGATTTATTTTGTAGGTACCTCTCTCTGGCATACTTTCACCATCTATAAAGATGGCGTTCTGTTTCTTAGTCTCTTTGTTCTAATAATAATTCTGTGTGGGTTTCACCCTCGACATTTTTATGATGTTTATTTTTATGTAAATCCAATGTTCCTGAACTTGTGAATGAGGCATTCATTCAGGGTAGTTTTTCTAACTCCATGGCGCTCCCTTTTTGGTTGTGTTTCTGTAGTATTTAAAAAACATGGGGCAGCTCACTTTCTGAGATATCCTGGCTCTACTGCCCTATCCCATTTTTATATGGACTCTTTCTTTTTATGCTATTATCCCTATTCCACTCAATTCTGATCCCACACCCAGCAGTTTCTCATCAGTATGAGGACCCTGGGTTGGACATCCCTGGCTGGTCAGTTTTAAACATTTATAGAGTCTGGAATGCTCCATCCCTTCAGACCTTGCCACAGTCCCCTTGCATTCACCCACTAGTAGATTGGGGAGAACTTCTAGTTTCTTCTTTTTTTTTTAAACTCATATTTAATGTTGGTTAACCCTACTTAGCATCTTATTTAGAATGTAATCTCACAGCATTTGTACAAAAAATTTTTTAATTAAACACATTGTCATTGATAGTTCTTTAAAAGCATTTTTTGTTGCACCTGGGTGGCTCAGTTGTTTGAAGATCCGACTTTGGCTCAGGGCATGATCTCATGGTTGGTGGGTTCAAGCCCCACATCCGGCTCTGTGCTGACAGCTCAGAACCTAGAGCAGGCTTCAGATTCTGTCTCTATCTCTCTCTGCCTCTCCCCAACTCACACACTCTCTCTCTCTCTCGCTCTCAAATATAAATAAACATTTAAAAAATTTTAAGCATCTTTTAATGTTTGTTTGTTTGTTTGTTTGTTTATTTTTGAGTGACACAGTGTGAGAGAACTGGCAAGAGATGGAGACAGAGAATCCCAAGCAAGCCTCACACTGCTAGGACAGAATTGATGTGGGATTCAAACCCACAAACCGTGAGATTATGACTTGAGCCGAAATCAAGAGTCAGATGCTCACCCAACTGAGCCACTCAGGTGCCCCAAAAGTAGTTTTAAGAGACACAAACACAAAACACCTTGCAAACATACAATTTCCTAGCAAATTTACTTTAAATCCATAATTCTCATATAAGACATTTCCATTCCTTTTCAAATAAAAGTTTCATAAAAAGTTTTCAATTTTTGTAATCAAGTCTTCATAAATTACATAATAATAATGTAGTAAAACTTTATGAAATACCCAATTTTGGCATAATTTCCTTAAATATTTTTTACCTTTGAATAGAATGAAGGACTGGCATCAAGCTCTCTGTAGGTTAGTTTTACGTGAAGGTACTCTTGGCTTGTTTTACAGAATTGGTAATGTTTTATCTTGTTGGTCTTGTCCAGGAATCTTAAAATCTTCCAAGGGAAAACCACTTAAGGCAGTTGGTAAAATGTTTTCTGCTGTGTCCTTGGGTAATATGTTCTTTGCTTCCAGAGTCTCCACCAATGACTTTGATCCGTCCTCGTGTTGCTCTGCGTTCTTTTCGTAAGCAAATTTTCGTGTTTCTTAAGCTTGTTATTTCTTTTTTCAGTATAATTATCCTCTTTTTTATTTTTTTGCCTTCAAAAGGTTTCTAAAAGCATAACTGCGTTCAAGTACTACTTGCTGACTACTAATGTTTGATCTTAAACTAGGTGGTCCTGTTGAAGTACCAGTGTTGTTTTCCTTCAAAAGACTCCTTGATTTGAGTTTCATAGACTTTCAACGGGTACACCAATCAAAAACAGTTGGAACGGCGTCCATTTTAAGTGGCTGAGTTTGTCCTGTGAAGTCAAAACGGAGGCTTCAAAGTGCTTTGAACAAAGAAAAGTGTGTTTTCCTGGCACAGAATTGTTGCACCTAAGCGGGAGAACCCATTCTTTTCTTCTTTTAGGATCCAGGGGAGGAAATCTGTGGAAGCTGATGTTAACATGCCTGGAATAGGAGTAGCACAGCCCGCTGCTGCACAGTTGGCTGGCCTTTCCCTTCCCCTCGGTCTGTGCTGTCCTGAGTCTGTTCTGAAGCCCTAGCTGCTTCACCTCCTTTTGGCAAAGGCTGGGCCCATGGAGAGGAGTCGTGAAAGCCGGGTGGGAAGAACATATTAGGGATGATGGTGCTAACCTTCCCTGTCTCTTTATTAATATGGCGGACTTGAGCCAGTGCAGCAGACAGTTCTGGAGCTCCGGTGGGATACAAACCACCCCCTCTTAGCCCCTGAAAGGAAATAGGACTACTGGCCCTCTTTGGCAGCCATCCTTGGAGCAATTAAAAATGTGTCTTTCCCTTCCTCCCATCACTATGAAACCCTCCCGCCTCCATAGAACTTTTCCAGGGAGTCTCAGTTGGCTATTTGGGTATTGTTCTTTTCTTTTCTTTTCTCAGGTCCATCAAACACCTGACCACTCCTTCTGCTTCCTGCCACATAGCTGCTGAGACCATGGAGGCTTAGAGTTGTTAGTGATTTGTCCCCACCTGCTCATGTGTTAGGCTTTGTGGGGGTACCCCATCACCTGGTTTACTGTCAATGTCTGTATTTTGGAAGGTTTGGTCTCTAGGTGCCTGTCTTTTATGTGGGGGAATCACTGAAATTCAAAAACCATGCTGCCTTCATCTTTCCTATGTGCAGGTGTTTTTTGTTTGTTTTTATTCGAATTAACTGCCAACTTTTTTCCATTAAAATCCATATTTTGGGTTTATCTTGAGAAACTCCAATGCCTAGCTATACTGCACCTGCGTTCCCAAGTGGAATGGGAAACAGTGGAACTAAGTAGCAGCACCCCCCATTAGATGGGTGTGGGCTCTCCTATTAGCTATGCTCCAGCACCCTCCATTTTTTCACTGACTAGTTGACCTATTTAAGCAATCTTCCTGGCCCTATATCCACAGAACACATCTACACTGTGATTCCTGTTCTAGGGCCAGTGACAGGAAGCAGGAAATACTCAGGAGCCCCTTACCTTCTTACCCAGGGTTTTCCTTCCAGGTATGTCTCCTGGAACCCCCTTGGGCATTTGGGTTTCTCCCTTCTCAGGCATCCTCTGTCCAGCTCCTGATCCAGGAAAAACACTTACAAATGCCTATGGACACAGCTCATAAGAGAAACCACTGAGGCCCATCTGAGAGTCAGAAAGGTTGATCACATGGAAGCCAATTTCAAGAAGACTAGGCAGGAGACAGGAGGAAGAAACAGGACAGTAGCCAGGGTTCTGGTGGATCAGGCAACAGAGGACAAAGAAGATCAAAGTATGGGTTCTGGAGGTGGGGCTGAAGCAAACATTTGGCTGGGGCAGTGAACGGGAGGGTTATCCATGGTTGATGAAAAGAAGAGTAGGATCTGGGAATGCAGCAGGGTGGGGTGATGGAAAATGGTGAATTCTGCCTGCTGGATGCCTTTTGTATACAGCCTTGTACTCAGCCTAAAGAGGAGCTGCTTGCCAGCTGCCTTTGGGCCACCCCCCTAAGCTATAAAGCCCGGGAAAGCATTCAGACCCTCAGGGAGATGCTTACAATTCCCTGAAGAGCCTCAAGCTCCTACACCTGTACATTGTATCTGCCATTCCTCTTATACTGACTTCCTTCCATCTTTTCCCTGGCAATAAAACACCTCAGATCTGACCTCCTCCAAAGACTTCTTGGGCCAAGTGCAATACTTCCTCTGGGCTTCCACGGGTCCCTGAGTGCAGTACTCATCACATTTTATTGTCTCTTCCCTTATTTGTTTCTACTAAGCTAAGATCTCCTTAAGAACAAGAAGAGGATCTTACTACATTCTCTATCTCTGACACCTAGCATGTTCCATGTGCTCAAAAAACTCTATCAATACTTCTGAGCATCTTAGATATCACAGGGACGCAGCTGGTACCAGTGCCCATTCTCAGGAGACTCACAGGAAAGCAGCCCAGTCACCCCTGGTGTGCTGAGATAGCTGGGCGAGCTCACAGCATCTGACTGTCTCATCAGCATCTTTCATCTCCTAGGGTTCCCTTTATAATCATTTTAATTACTTTATTGCTGGTTTCATCAGTCAAGTAATATGAAGGAGAGCAAAGAGACTATTGGGCCCCTGACTTATTATTCAGAGACGGGAACAATGTCCCGTTAACCATGGAAACTTGAAGATGCACAAAGGATTTCAGAATCAGCTGTCATCATTGCTCATAAAGTTTGCAAAGAGAATATTCAGAGGCAGGAATGGGGTCTGGGCAGAAAATACAATGGCAGGTGGGAGGAAGCAGGAGAGCTGTCCATCACTGGAATACTGGGCATCCTGCACACCTTCATCTCCAAAGTGTAGGACTGCAGAGAGCATTTATGGGTCAAAGCTGTGGTCTGTAGAAGGTGCACTTATCTGCCTGGTGCTGGACTTCTCTTCTCCCTTCAGCAAAAGCCACTGATTTCCTTTCTATAGGCCTGTATCCTTATGGGAATTTAGGTATCCTGTGGTCAGAAGCTGTGGACACTGAGACAACCTGACTGTAAGTCCACAGTGACCCAGGGCTCTGATCCACAAACTGGGCTTTTGCCTTCGCTCCAGGATAGAACCCTCAACATAAATTGAGTTCTAGCTCTGGGAATTGAGGCAATACCCTGTACCTAAGCTTTCTTTGTTGACCTACCCAGTACCCTAGTCAGTGGTTCTCAATCTTGGTTGTACATTAGAGTCATATGAGGGCTTTTAGACATACCAATGCCTGTAATTTACCCTAGACCAAAAGAATCAGAATCTCTGGGGATGGAGCTGAGCATCAATTATTTTTTTGAAGCCCGTAGGAACACTGATTGCTTAATGCTATGCAGCAGATCACTTTATGACTTAAAGTGATAGATAGGCATCCTCTTACACCTTCTGTGTGTCAGGGATCTAGGAGTGGCTTAGTGTTTCTGACCCAGAGTCCTTCGTGAGGTTATAGTGAAGATATTAGCTGGAACTGGAAGACCTGTTTCCAAGAGAGCTCTTCTACATGGCTATTGACTGGAGGCCTTGGCAGCTTGCCACATGGATCTCCCTATAGGGTTGTTTGGTCATCCTTACAACAGGGCAGCTGGCTGGCTTTCTCTGGAGCAAGCAATGGAAGAAAGTGGGAGCAAGACAGAAACCACCATGTCTTTGTGGCGTTGCCTTGGAATTCACACTCCATCATCTCCACGATGCCTTCTTGGGTTACATGGAATAGGATGGTCCTATTTGATGTGGGGGGGGGCCGCCTAGGGACATGTATACCAGGAGGGTAAGGCTTTTGGGGGGCCCTTTTGGAATCTGGCTATCATAGTAGGTGTCTTTAAAGTGCAGTCAAGGTTAAGAATCATTGTTTCTGGTCCCTTTGGGGCTGAGGACCTCCCTCTGTCTTGCTTAGCTCAAAGCAAACACTAGAGATTTATTAGTGTTTATTATCTTCACACAACAGCCAGAGTGGTTTTGGTCTTTTTAACTATAATGAATATTTTTGTACATAATTCTTTGCTTTGCTAGTAGATTATTCCCATGGGGGTGAATGCTATAACATGAAAATACTTGTTCAAATCTCTTTTTTTCCCCTGCAGGGAGGCCCAAGTATATTTTGTTTTGTTGGTTTCTTTCCATCTATAATTGTTTATTTTATTTTTAGCATGCGAATCTAGTCATCACATTCCTCTTCAAAACTGAGCAATGACTTCCCAACAATCTGGCGTAAAGTCTCTAATCTTTCTTAGAGTTGAAGGGCTCCTGTGTGACTGGCCCCTCTCTGGCCCTCCACCCCCAGCCTCATGTCATTCCACTTTTTCCTTTGCTCACTGCAATCTGGCCACACAAGTTTAACTTCAGCTCCTAGGACATATTACTATGTTCTGCTCCTCAGAACCTTTGCACAAGCTGTTCCTCCAAGTCTGACTCAAATAACTTGTACTTACCCTTCAGGTATCAGTTCCCAGACCAGCCTAATGGGTTCTCCCATGGGACCCACTACCTTTGCCTCAGAGCATTTATTGTGATGCATTATGATGCACTTGTTTGTGTGATTGCTTGATTACTTCCACTAAACTGGAGGCTCCATGGGAACAGAGATCATTTACTTTTCTCAGCTGCCTGCTCCCTTGTACCTAACACAGCACTTCACGTACAGCAGGTGCTCACTAGGTACTTGCTGAATGAATGTTACAAAATCAAGGCCCAGAGACATTTAGAAACATTCCCAAAGCCACCCAGGATACCTGCCTGGGCTTGACGGCAGATAGGCTACAGTCAGAATCCTTGCCTTGTATTTAGTGTCACTAGAATCTTTTGCAAACCTCCCCCCCCCAATCCCTCTAATCCCATCCTGTGGAGAATTATCTACACTACCTGTTCTAAAGCTGGATTCAAGGGCTCCCCAACAACGGAACAGCCAGGCTTTTGTGGCAGTCAGGGGACTACTTTCCTACCTGAAAGCAACAGCTGTATGTGGCCAGCTCTTGTCTTGTGCTGGGGAGAGCTCTTAGCAGGGTCTGTCTGCCTCAGCTCTTCTCATTTTGAGCATCCATGCCTCTTGAAACAGCCCTGGGAGTTTCCATTTGGCCTTTGGGGATGCTGCCAGGCGTCCTGTCCACAAAGGTGAAGTCCACTGGCTATCATTATTTAATGATCCCCTAAACCAGTGAACTGTTTGTTCTTGTGACCTATGTTCCTACCACTCTCAGAGAAATGTCTAGCAGAAGCGAGGGACAGCTCAGCAATAGCTTCGAAAAGCCATCACTGTCCCCAGGCACTAGGCCAGGTGTTCTATGCTGGTGGCAGGTTGCAGGATGGTGGGGAGAGATGAAGAGAGGTGAAGTCAGAGCCCTTATCCATGACTAGCTACCACCAGTTCCCAAGTCCCTGTACTACACCCTCTACCTCCCAAACCACCTGTGTTGTGCCACACTTGACCCTATCTCCTAGGGGCAGAACAGGGCCTAAGTCCTCTACCCACTGGAATATGCCCATCCTGGGAATCACTCCACACCTTTTCTGCTGGTGTAGAACCCATCATATATCTCTGTGAATCCCCAGATAGAGCTTAGTGGCAGACTGGTATGTGACAGACCCACTGAGAAAACAGAAGACAAATTTTCACTTGCGCCAGACCCACTGAGAAAACAGAAGACAAATTTTCACTTGAGCCTAATGGCACCTAAGCTCAGGGGAAAGTACCAATCAACCCTTTGGCATATGCATACACACACACACACACACACACACACACACACACACACGTACCCACAGACTCAGGCTCACTCAGCCTGGACTCCCTTTACCCTGGGCACCTCTCCCTCACCCATGGCATTGCCAGATTAGTCCTATGCACCTCACCAGGACACCATGAAGCTCAGGTTCCAACCCAGGTGGCTCCCAGATGCCCTGACCATTGGTCTATCTCTTCCTTGATAGATTATTTATGATTCTCCCCAGTCTCTTCTGTCTGGTCAGCCTACCTGATGTTCATTTCTCAATGTCCAAATCTCACTTATCTTTCAAGATTCAAATTTGGCCTCCTCCATGAAGTCCCCCATTCCTGCAGCTGGAAGTCATGCCTTGATCCTCTGAACACCCATAACATTTTAGCTCCACCTCCTCTACGACCCTTGAAACCAAATTCCTGCTTCCTAATCATGTTTTTTTTTTAATATATTTTTTTATTTATTTCTAGGAGAGAGATAGAGAGACAGCGTGAGCAAGGGAGGGTCAGAGAGAGAGGGAGACACAGACTCTGAAACAGGCTCCAGGTTCTGAGCTGGCAGTCAGCACAGAGCCCGACGCGGGGCTCGAACCCACGAACCGCGAGATCATGACCTAAGCGAAAGTCGGACACTTAACTGACTAAGCCACCCAGGCGCCCCCTAATCATGTTGTTTTTATATGCATTTTAGCAACTCCTTTTCCTAAACTATTTTATACACTTAACTGGTTTATACCTGCCTGCCTGTGCTTTCCAGAGACAATGCCATGATAGACAGGTTGTTGGCTCTAGTATATGACAAAACTGAATCGGTCCCCTCTTTCCCCCTTCTCTCCCTTCCTTTCCTCCTTTCATAAGTATTTCTCCAGTTCTACATGTGCCAGATACCTTGCAGATACTACACAAGATATTACACAAGACAATACACAAAAGATATTGTTTGCAGGCTTCTGGGTGTTCTATAATAATTAAATGGAGTAATATACATAAAACATCTAGCACTTAATACATACTCAATAAGTATGCATTTCTTCTCCATATTCCTCTTTATTAGATAGAACTCTCAAACATTTTAGAGATTCAAGAGTATGTGTTGAAAGAGAGGAAGGAGGGACCAAAAACAGGGAGAGGAAGAGGGAAGCAATCATGAAAGTTCATCTGAGAATGGTCTCTGGATTGCCAGCACCCACCCTGCCTTCTACTTTCCCATCTGGATTGTAAAAGGGAATACCAATTGCAGCCTGGGAGAAGCAGCTGTTTGACAAAGACCCCAGTTTGCCCAGTTATTTTCAGGTTATTCCAGGTGCACATGAAGTCACAGAGCCAGGGCTAAGAGCCCTTCAATGGACTAATCACATATTCTAAAAAATCCTTCAGTGGCTTTCAGGGTGCCTAAAACTTTTGCCCCTCCCCCAGGCTCCCCACTGAACTTCGTCTTCATATTTATAACCCACTAGTTTCTCCTTCCTGGCTTCCCAGACAGTGGTGCAGACAAAAGGACCGTTTATAACAGCTTTTCTGACAGCTGGACATTATTTAATTAAAACTTCTGGCACCCACATAGTGTGCTGGAGGCTATTTAAAGTTCTCAATGGCAGGAGGAGAAATGGGGAAACTTACAACCCTTGGGGGGTGAGTCTGAAGGGATCTCAGGTGGGCAGCAGCCAGGGCAGCCCTTACAGTGAAGGGCATCTCTCAGAGCCCTGACTTTGACATTGGAATCTGTGGGAAAAGGCAGACATGATGTCAGCCCCCAAGGCATCTGCTTGGTGTAGGGAAGGTGGTTGTTTGGACAAATGAGCAGCACCAAACTGAGCAGAATATTCATTTTTCCAGATCAGCCACCCCTATTTTTTGGAGCAAGAAAGTGAGACACCGAGAGGAAAAGGGAACTTGTTCAAAGCTGCATAGTAACTGGTGCAATTCCAGGGAAATCATTTAAGTATCCCTGGGCCTTATTGCTACCCTTATGCATGAGCAACACCCATCTTTCTTACTTTTCCACACAGCAGCCACATGCCTGCCAGTGTCATCTTGAAGGGCTGAACTGCTGCACGTGTTATTCTAGGTATAAGCAGAAGCGTAACCATGGATACCAACATTTGATCATCTGGTCAACCCCAGCAAAGACAGTGAGTTTCCACTAGCTGCTGTAGCTACAGTTTGCTGGACTGCAGGTAGTGACAACTATGATAAGGAGACAGGTCTCCCCCATAATAGAGCAAGAGCTAAGAAAGACAAGTCTACCATAAGGTGCCGTACCTTGGAGGAGGAGGAGTATAAGGTCAAGTAGGAACACAAATTGTAATAACAATGATCATGATAATAGCCCTACTGATTGAAGGCTACCATTACCATCATTGCTATTACTATTAGCCTATTTACCTGTCAATATTTCTATAAAATATGATTTACAGGATTTTACAAATGAAGAAATGGAAGCTCAGAAAATTAACTACATTCAAACATAACTCCGTCTGATTTCAGAGTGTATCATCCTTCTACCATATTGGTAGTTCTCAACCAGAAAACCGACTCTTTACAACAGTCAAGGACTTACTTATGCCTTACTGCAGACCAATGAAGCCTTGAGAAAATCTCAAATTCAAGACTTTGGATCAGTACTTTTGAAGTGAGTCTAAGGTGTAGCCATGGTTGAGAGCACCCTGTAAGACAGAAGCACCCTGAAAGCTCCTGCCAATGCTATATCAGAAGTGTGACCCACTCCCACTGTCATGTCATTGCTCCTGCTAAAGTCCCAGACATCCATTGTGGGCTACTGCTTGGGGTCCAGGGCTAAGCACTGCTCTGATGACATCTGTTGACCTCAGTCCTTACTGTGGCTCCTGTGGTGGTCCTGATGGGGTCACCATCCTGTTTGTAGTCTCAGTTCCTGCCCCTGTCCCAAGAGATCATCACCCAGACTTACCAACTCTGGCCACTCTGCTGACCTCAACAGCCCTTAACAGCAGGCTGATACTACCCAGTAGGATAAGTTCTTCAGGAAGAACTTATCCTGGACAAGTGTTGGCATGTAGGATGTTTATTGGGGCCTGCTCTGGAGATCAGTATCCATGGAAGGTGAAGGGAGGTGGGTGGAGTAAATCCCTCAGTCCTTCAGCTGAAAGAGGACCTGGGTGACACGTCACAGCATCCACTCCAGCTCTCAGCAGTGGCATAGATTTGCATGGGAGCTGAGGAAAGATCTTCTCCTCCAGAGAGAGAATGACTTTATTGGAGCCCAGCATGAAGCTGCCTTGAACAAGGCTTTTGTTAACCTTGCTCTGCAGTACCATTACAGCCCTCCTGCCCCCCTGGGAGCTTCACTTAATTTCCCTTAAGGGCTCTGTTAAAAACAAGTAGAGGAACTGGGTAGATTAGCACTCCCATCTGGCCTTCAGCAAAAGTCTGCATCTGGCTGGCACACACTGACTCTCTCTCCATGGTGGTGCTCTAGGGGGCTACAGGACCAGCTTTATTCCCCTTCTCTTTTCGGTTTTACCAGCATTTGGGAGTTAGTCATCAGCTCCAACAGCTGTCATTGTTTCAACCTCAGGAGCCAAGACAGGAGTTACCTGACCTCCTGAGCTCAGAGTGAAGTAAGGGAGATAAAAACAAAAATTTGCAATGCAACTGCCATATTGCCATTAAAATGGCATGCACACAGAATGGCTACCAGACAAGGAAGGGAGTGATTTTCTCTACCTGGAGGCAGGGCAGGGGAAGGCTGCCATGTAAGAAAGAATTATGGAAAGGCATTGGAATGCTGGAGCAAGATTTCAAAGAAGGAGTAGATGTCTGCCCAGCAGATATTATGGGGAGAGCATTCCAGGAGGGGTTCTATGCAAAGGCTGAGGACCAAACCACAGCATGTTAGCTAGCAATGTGTGCACCTGGGCAATTAAGAGGGGTAGACTGGGGGACTCAGAAGAGGAGACTGAAAAGATAAGCAAGGGCAGAAAATGGATCTTCCTTCTACCCATGCAAAGGAATTTGGACCTCACTTTGAAAGTAATGAGTCCCCACTGAAGAGCTTTCAGGGTGGACTGTCACATCTTTTTAAAGTATGACATGATCAAGAGGAACCTCCATCCTGTTTTTCTTTAATCTATCTTCTGTTCCCTGGACCAGCCATAAACTCAAAAACAAACCTCATTTTTCCTTCTATTGCTTTGATTTCTCTTTGTCTATCTCAGATTGGGTATATATAACTAAGCCCAGCAGGCTGTACCAACCCTTCCCCCACTTCTCACATTATGGTTGCTGGGGCTTCTTCACTGAGTGGCTGATTCACAGGCTCTGAGACTGACACACTGGAAGGGTCCTGAGAAGCCATCTTCTAACCCCACCACCTGACCCCCCTTTAAGGGGGAAGGCTCTGACCCCACAGAGGGGAAATAACTTGCCCCCCACATGCACACAGATCCTAAGGACATGGATAGGACTTGCTCAGTTTTTCTTTTCCATACATCAGGTCAGCATATTATGTTCCTGTCCTAAGAAGAAAAGTCAGTCCCGAACAAAACTGTGCTGTTGGAGTTTTGTCTTCCAAGTCTTCCCCCTAAAATCTCTTCCAACTGTGACTCTTCCTCCCATCTGTAGTCATTTCATATAACCCCTAGCACACAGACTCTTCCTGTTGACCAAGACACATTCCAGAATCCTACCCACCTCTGCTCTCTAGGAGGAACGTCTCTGCTTTTCTTTATACACTCTTGTTCCCTCAAAACAACACAATTCCATGTTCCATCTATTATATTAGTGAGTTCCAAGGAGAAGCAGAAATTTCACTAAACTAAAAGGTAGAAGATAATGTGCTTCCTCTGACATTGTGCAAACACCTTCATTTTCCCATGTGTTCATTTTAAAAATTTCTTCAGCAGCACCTATAAACTTTTCTTAAAAGGTGGGAAGTGCCTGGGTGGTTCAGCCAGTTAAGGGTCTGACTCTCAATTTTGGCTCAGGTCATGATCTCACGATTTATGAGTTCAGGCTCCACGTGGGACACTGACAGCGTGGAGCCTGCTTGGGATTCTCTCTCTCTTCCGATCTCTCTGCCTCTCCCCCACCCCCCCAAAATAAATAAATAAACTTAAAAAAAATTCCTCAGGGGCCCCTGGCTGGCTCAGTCAGTTAAGCTGACTATTGATTTTGGTTCAATTCATGATCTCTTGGTTTGTGGGATCAAGCCTCAAGTTGGCTCTGGAGTCCTAGGAACTCTCTCTCTCTCTCTCTGCCCCTCCCCTACTTGCTCACACACATATGCATGCTGTCTCTCTTTCTCTGTCTCAAAATAAACTTTAAAAAATATTTACATAAAAAATAAATAAGTAAATAATTTCTTCAACTTTTTTTTTTTAGCTCTGATACACTTTTTGAGAGACAGAGAGAGACCAAGTGTGAGTTGGGGAGGGGCAGAGAGAGACACACACACACAGCAAAGCAGGCTCCAGGCTCTGAGCTGTCAGCACAGAGCCCCACACGGGGCTCAAACCCATGCACCACAAGATCATGACCTGAGCTGAAGTCAGACGCTTAACCGACTGAGTCACCTAGGTGCCCCTGATACTCTGGGATGCTAATGTATCCAGTGACTTGTTGGAGCGAGCTCTGTCCAACTTAAAAGTGTGGATTATGTGTGTCTCTTCCTAACTTCCATTTTGTATGAGTAGCTTGAAGGCAACCATGGTGGAAATATTTATACCATGGAAATTGGCAAATGCTAAAAATCCAGTCATTTTTGTGGGGAAAGGTAGGAGCTGGTTTATTAGTATTCCCACTAATTCTATTTTCTTATATCTCAATCAAAAGCAAGTGTTTGCATGCTGACAAAGACTCTTGAAAGCAAATGATACCATAACCCAAAAGAAGGAATTTCTGATAGTAAAGCAAGCAGATGAGCAGGCACAACGTGGCTGTCCATTGCCTGTTCTGTATCTTTGGCTCCTGTTGCTCTCTTGGCCTGGAATTCCATGTCCCATTCATCCATCTCGAGGTCTCAAATTTTTACTACCAATACCTTACAAACCAGCTCCATAAAATCTTCCCCAGCTCCCTGGAGAAGGTTAAATTTTCCCTCTGACTTGTAGAATAAGTATGTCAACACAGTTTCCTTCCCACCTGGACAGTGAGTTCTCCGAAAGCATCTTCCCCACTTCCTCCCTGAATTGGGCTAGCACAGTGTGCTGCAAACAATATGTGTTCAATAAATATCTGGGGCAATGAGAAGCTCAGCATTTGGCAGATGTGCAGAAGGCATACGCTTCCTTTTTTATTACACACTATTTTTGTTGGGAATAGAATACAAGCTTATGATAATGAATTTAAATATGCAAAATTTTACATAAAGAAAACCAAGCCTCCTTCCTTCTCCATTCCTTATTCCCTCACCACCATTTCCAACCCAAAGTAAAGCAGTATTACCATTCTTATATATACCCTTCCAGAAGTAGTTTAAATATACACAAGCATGTATGTCTGTGAATAGGCCTTTGTATTTTGCACAAATAGAAGCACACTGTTGTTCTATAAGATTTCTTTCTTAATATGTCCCAAAGACGGTTTCATCTCAGCACAACTAGATCAGCCTCATTCTTTTTCAAGGCTGTGTGGTAGTCTATCATATAGATAGATCATATGTTATGTAACTAGTGCTCTGCTGATGAATATGTAAGTTCCTTCTTTTCTTGAATATTGCCAAGAATTAATATCCATGTTCATATACCTTTACCTACCTGTACCAGTATATCTGTAGGGGAAGAAAACTGAAAATGGAATTTCTGGATCAAAGAGTAGACACGTCTTTAATTTTGATAGATGTTGCTACATTTTCTTCCAAAAGAGAATATAGAAACTTGAATACCATTATTTCTCTAGCAGTCTTTATCTGCTTTTTCATTCTTACGCATTGCTCACTTCCAGCTTTTCTGGCATTAGAAACTGCCATCATTATTTTAACAATCATTTCAGCAAGCACCTGAAGGAGACAGAGCCAACCACCTTTGTGGTGCCCATCGCATGAGATTGGACAAATCACTCATCCCTCAGATGAACAAAGCCCCAGCCTCTGTGGGCGTACTTCTGGACATTATTTCTTCTGAGCACAGCCAGTTCAATCTCTCTGAGCTGCTTTTCATCTTTACCCAGAGACCAAGAGCCAAGATAGGGAGGAGACCCAACACACATTTATCACCACCTTTGCCCTTCTCTCCAAGACAAGGAGGAGAGAGACCAATGGATACAGCAATGCTACCCCATCACTCTCTGGCAGGCAAGGCGTAAGTCTCCCATGTCCAACTTGTTTACATCTTTATTTTCTAAGGTAGGTTTTCAGTTTAGTTCTGGATATCACACTTCAAGAGGTATAAGGAAACTAAAGATTAGCATGAAGTTTGGTACTATCCAAATGGTGTGAAGCCAAAGGCTTGGGAATTCCTGAATTGTACCCTCCTGATAGTCCTTCAACTAGGAAGTTATTCCAAAAGAAGAATAACAAGATAAGTGAGGAACATTCTTTTCATAGCTAAGCAAGGCTCGAATTCCCTTGACATAGGATTTCTCTAGTTAGTCATTGCCTCCATCACACACACATACACACAGACACACACACACACAAGCATTCCAGTAGCTTCTGATTCTAAGATGATGGAGTCAACAAAATAGGCCTGACCTGGTTGTAGGCACAGAAGAGGCAGAACAGAGAAAGCATGGTTGAGTCTATCCTAAGTAGTCTGGCCTGCTTGGCTTCCTTACTTCCTGGGGGCCAGACTACAAAGGGGAGATGACACTTGTATTTATGGTAGGAACTCTTTACCCACAGTGGCCCTATCCACTCGTCATCAAACATGGCCCAATGAGCATCCTGGATCCTGAACTGTCAACCCTCCCTTCTCAGGTGTGAGTTAGGAAGGAAATGAGCAGAGTGGTGAAAATGTTGGAATAATCATGCACAGGCTCCCTCCTCAACGGCCGTCATGGTAAAGGGATTTGAAAGTGTGTCCTGTGAGATACTTGTCCCCAATCTCAGTAGACTTATTTATCTGTGTATCCCCAGTGCCTAGCATGAAAGGGCCCTCTGAGGAGACTTAGCCTGGAGGAAAGAAGTCTCAAAGAGAAATCGGTTACTTTCTTTCTGCTGGAGGCTGTTAAAAAATAAAATTCAACCAGTAAATCTGAAGATCTAATTGACTTTGTTAAGTGATTCATGAATCAGATAGCATCCAATCTAGCAAGTGAAGGAGCTCTGAAAAGCTGTACAAAATGGAAGGTTTTTATTAGAAGGGCAATGGGCAAGAAGCTATTAACAAAAGAAAGGAAAGGGTTGTTTCAGGCAAGGTCACCTTCCCTTACAGGAAAAGACAGTGGGGGTCTTACCTTGCTGATTAACTCATTTTCCTTTGGGTGGGGGGAAATGGAGAAAGCCCATGTCTGATTACCTCATTGGTGCTAATCAGAAAATTCAGATTGATTCACTAAAAATTCCCCTTCTAGAGAGGTTGCAACTGCAATTAAGCCTTGGTTTGCTGTCCTGGGGGCAGGTGATTCCACTTTGACCTGTGGTTTTCTTTTTACCAAAGCCCTTAAGGAGAAGAGGGAATGGATGTGGTCTGTGTGCTTCCTGAGCTAATCCTGATTCAGTGGGTAGAACTTGCAGAGAAAGACAGATGTCAATTCAGCATTTAAAAAAAAAATGCTTTCAACAGACAGACTATTCCAAACAGAGGATCATCTGCTTTGAGAACTTGTGATTTCGCCATCACCGTAAGCACTCAAATATAGGGAGAAATGTTCTAGTGGGGATTCAAGGATTTGAGGTTTGGACTAGTTTTAAGATTTCACAACTCCTGGGAATTAAAGATTCTGTCAAGTGTCCCCTCCTGCCTAAGAAAATGGTGCTTTATTCCCTCAAACACCCTGTTCCTTTTGCACCCTACTCTAG
Organism: Proteles cristata cristata; assembly: GCA_017311185.1. Classification (NCBI taxonomy): domain Eukaryota; kingdom Metazoa; phylum Chordata; class Mammalia; order Carnivora; family Hyaenidae; genus Proteles; species Proteles cristata. The sequence continues at coordinate 146,406 of JAESUZ010002885.1, read as the reverse complement.
CCTGAGTGTGCTGTAGGGCCATCTGTGGCAGCCACAGGAAATGCATACCCCCATATACAGCTATCTCCATTCAATGAATACCCATTCTCCAGAGGACTGGAATCTTTTTTTTTCCTTTCCTCCCTTTGGCAAAACGGAAACCAGGGTTGAGCCATTAAGCCGCCTGCTCGTTTCAGAGCTTACTCACTGTCTAGCACAGGCAGGGAGGCAGCTGTGGTATATTGGTTAGATCCCAAATAAATATTTTATCTCTGGCCTCAGCAGAGGTGGAGAAATGGGCCTTTCAGAGATGAGCGGGCGATGGGGCTTCCTATTGGCAGTGCCGTCTATTTAGAAGAGAAGGGGGACCTGTCATTCACTCGGGTCATCAATCTTGAAGCCCGAACCACTCCAGACCCAGGTCCCCTAGAGTCAGAATTTGACAAATGGTAAAATAAACTCAGCATGTGCAGATGAATGAGGGGGGGCCCCAGCTATTAAAAAGCCATTGCCATCTTCCTGCAACAGCATAGCCGCACCATCCTCAGCTGCCTGTGTGGGCAAGGCACCCAGAGGGGTGCACAGACAGGCACCTGCAGTAATTAGCAGCTCATCACAGGCACCGAAGGCTGGCTTGCTTCTCAGCCCCCGGCACCCCTGTGTGAGGCTGTACTCCAGGAGTCACGAGACCCCCAAAATTAAAACAGAATAATCAAACAGCAAAGATGAAGGCCCTTGGGAGAAGACAGAGATTGGTGATGCCAAGAGCTAGTTACTCACTGGCAAGGACCCCAGAGTGCAAATGGAAAACAGAGTAAGTGAGAATGTCAACTGCTGTGAGGAATGGCCCAAGGTTGGTCCATTTGTGCAGTGATGGGAGGACAATGAGGAAATTAATGAATTGTGCTTCTGTTAAGACTTCCAAGTCCTGTCTTGATTTTGGCCTCAGAAAATGGGTTTGTTGAGTTACCTCCAGAGTGGGACCCCTGGGTGGCTCAGTCGGATAAGTGTCTGACTTTGGCTCAGGTCATGATCTCACAGCTCGAAGGTTCAAGCCCACATCAGGCTCTGTGCTGACAGCTTGGAGCCTGGAGCCTGCTTCACATTTTGTGTCTCCCTCTCTCTTTGTCCCTCCCCCGCTCACATTCTATAATCTCTCTCCTTCAAAAATAAATAAACATTAAAAATTTTTTAAAAATAAAGTTACTAGAGCAATAGAGTTATTGCTCTAGAGCAATAACATCTCAAAATGCATGTGTGAGTCAGAGCAGAGGGCTGGGTTCAGCCAGCTCTCAGGTGCTAGCAGCTAGTGCAAAGCAGAAGGTGTGCAGTCCAGGTACAATTGGTGTGTCTGGAGATTCTGGAGTGCGGACAGCTCCTCCCCGCGACCTGCACTACCTAGAGGTGGACTCGCATCACTATGGAAATGATTTTCCTTATTGAATGTGCTGCACCCTACAGGGCCCACACAGGTTTCGGCAGGAACAGGAAGGAGCACAGTCTTCTTTTTAATATTCTGGGCTTTCAGAAGTCAAAATAAGGTGCAACCTTAGTATCTTGGGGACAAAATGTGATCAGACTCCTTTCTCACCCACGTCCGTCTCTATACTCTATTATTCCTTACCTAAGTATCTCTCTCTGTCTCTCCCTCTTTCTGTCTCTTTTTCTCATCCCTGCCTCTGTATTTCCCTCCAGGATGCCATATGAGGCCCCTACAGCTCCCACCACATCAACTCCCACAGGCGTGAGGTCAGTGGGCAGTGAGGAGGGCTTGGGCCACCTTGAACTGAAGGAATTCTCTACCATCTGCCCCTGTCTTTGTCTTCCTCTCCCAGACTAATCCAAGGGCACTCAAATGAAAGTCTTGAAAGTCTGTCTTATTTCCTAATCCAAGCCTGCTCTGTTTTCGCTGAGTGCTAGAGTGGGTAAGTGACTCGCCCAAAGTCACAGAGTAAATCAGTGCAGTTAAGGGAAAGGCTGGGATTCTAACAGACACCAAGTCCCTGGAGGGTGGTCTAAGGCAGAAAGGCAGGGGAGGGGAAGTTGGTGGAGAGGGGCCAGAAGACAGAAAGGAGGACTTTGAAATCTGTTTGATCTCAGGATGTATCTGGGACATTCAAGACAGTGGGGACTATTGTGATAGTCATGGAAGCAAATTAAAATGTAAAAGAGAAACGTGTTTGGCACCCTCAGTGTAAATAGACCTTGACAAGTCCTGGGAAGTCCCTGCCTTCAGATTCACCATGGCCTCCGGGGTGAGGAGGTGAGCCCCAGAGCTAACAGAGGATGGGGAGAGCTCCCCTAGGCAGATTCCCCGGTCCCCAGAGCAGGCGGGGTCAAGCCTACACTGTAGCCCCTGAGGTGGGAGCAGGAAGGAAATCATCGCAGTGGACATCTCCACCCCTCCTCCCCTCTCCATGGGCACTGCCAGCCACCCAGCCTAGAAACACCCGCTTCTTTATCCTCCCCACCCAAATCGTCCCGACGTCCTCTCTGCTCTACCCACCAGATTCTCCCACAGCTGCTGCCTCCAGTCTCCTGGCTGCCACTGATGGCTTAAACCTCTCCAGTTCCCTCCCCTGCCTCAGGCATAGCTGCCAACAAGCTCCAGTCCTTGCATCTCCTGCCTCCAATGTTATTAGTTCCATAAGCAAGAGTGAACCTTCCATGCGTGGAGTTTCAGGCTGGGGCTTGGAAAACTAAGCAGGGGCAGGACTGGGATAGGTAAGAACTGACAGGCGGGTGGGGAGCTTGGACCAGAGTGGCAGCTGTGGAGGGTAAGATAAGTGGGCAGCTGGGAGAGATGCTTAAGAGGTGTAATCCACTATATTCATGCTGCAGAGAAGACCAAATTGGGGGCATTTACAAAAGCCTGTTGATTGATCTGTGGTTACTCATTGGTGCTAATGGTTTTAATCAAGGGAAGAGATCTCAATAAAAACAAATGATTACTCTCTATAATACATGTGTCAATGGGCACTTAATGAATGAATTTGCTAATTCCTCTTCCTGCTGAGACATTCAGTCTTGGGTGAGAATATTTAAGACCTTAACCCTGGAGTCCTGCTTTTTGGGCTGTTCCCCACTTTGCTTGATTTTGGGAACCTTGGAAATGCACCCCAAGGGACTCAGCATAGTGCTCCCTTATCACCTGCTTCCCATGTCCCCATTTCTGGAGAACCTGCCCATCGACCCCTGTCTTGCAGAAGCCAAGTGCCTTTCAGGCAAAGGGACAGAAGCATTTCACCAGGAATGAGAAAGAATCAATAGCAGCCTGCCCATAGCACCTTGTATGATACTGAAGAGAGCATGCTGTCCTCACCTCCACTGGCCCTTAGCTCCCTCTCAGCACCCTTCCACACCCTGGTCTCTCTCAGGGCCAGCTTTTGACCTGCTATTGGCCACATAGAGCCCATTCTTCACATCCAAATTCATGATCCCTTTCATCACTGTATGGACCTATCACAGGTCCAAACTTCTCTCTCCTCTCACTCCCAGAAGCAGCAAAGATGATCCAGGCAGCCTTTCCCTAAGCCTGTGCTAACCTACCCCATCCCCAAAGATATGGCCCATATCCAGCACAGAGACCACAGGAAAAACAGACTGTTGCCCCCTCTAACAGATATTTCACGGCTCTGATCTCTCCAAGACCACGATTTTCATTCTGACTCTACCTCTGCCTCACTGTCTGACCTTGGGCAAAATAGTCTGACTTCTCTGGGTCTGCATTTTTGCAAAGCAAGATCTATGTTGAGCTCAAGGACTGTCATGGTGAGGAAATGCCTAGCAAGGTGCCATAGGAGGCACTTTGCTCTGTTCAGTGAATGTTCCTCTCCCCTTGCCTCTCTGCAGTACCACGAACTGTGGGACGGCAGGTAAGGAACATCATCCATGGCATCCTGGTTATCAACAGCATTCCAAGAACCACAGAAGCTGTGGGGCCTGCACTGTCAGACAGGTGGGTGGGCTGGGCAGCTGCACACTGAACCCTCCAGCCCCCGCTCCTTTCTTTTCAGCCCCGCAGATAGTGATAGAACCAAAGAGAGCTGAAAAGTGGCCCAATCAAGGTTTGAGTTGAACAAATCAAAAGCAGTAAGCAAGAGGAGCGGGTGCCTAATGCAGCTTAGAGTTACAAATGGTAACAATCTTACAATCCAATAAGGTGGAATCTTACAATCCAATAGGGTGGAATCCAATAGGGTGAAACAATAGGGTGGAAAATTGCTATTCTAATGAAGATTCTGAGGAGAATTGCTGGCAAGCAATGTGCACTAGCCCAGGCCAGGTTGGCCACGCCAGAGAAGCAGCCTCTGTTCACTGCAGCATTGACTTAACTCTGGCCATTCATGCATCATTTATCCATTATTTCATCCAATCACTTGTTCGCATATTCTTTCACCTATTCAAATTGCTATACATGCTTCCATTTCTTATGTATTCATTGACTTACCCTCCATTCATTTATTCACTCTTCTGTTCTTTCATTTATTCACTCACACATCTGTTCAACAAATATCTTATGAACATCTTTGTGCCAGGCACAAGTTGCCTATAAGTATCTGCTGATATCCATTTCGATCCTAGACATCACTGGCTGGATACAAAGGAAACTATTGCACTTGCAGAGTTTAAGAAACCACTGTCAGCCCAAGAAGAACTAGGAAGGGAAATGTGCTATGCTGAATGTCCTTCACCTGCTCCTCAGAGATGATACAGTAATATAGGCATGGAGCCAGGGAAGAATATTCAGAGAGCAGCCCATTTAGGGAAGGGCCTTGACAAAGACAGGGTCTAAGAAAAGGGAATGAGCAAATGGAGGGATGGACAGACATTTAAGTCCCATGAGGAGGACAAGCACTGTGAACACAACCTGACCTGATGGGCACGTGGTAGGAGACTGAAGGTGAGGCACAGGAAGGGACAGGTGCTCACTCAGGGATCTTGAATCTCAGGTGAGTGTGTCCCTCGAAACCAGTAGTTCTCAAACTGTGACCTGCACTAGAATGTGTTACTGAGCTAACCTGGATTGTTAACTTTTCCTCAACCCAGAGAAGAAAATAAGCTAACAGATAGGGTGTTCTCAATTAATACTTTCCTTCTCTCATGTATGGTTCCAAACTGTTAGTGCCTCTTATTCATCTAGACCAGGGTCTACTCGGAGAGACTATCCAATCAAGCGCAAAATTATGTATCTATTATTTTGAGTTGCCTGGTCCAGAACTCCATAGCTTCTGGATGCCGTGGCCCCCTCATCACATTTGCCTACAAAAGCATTGTAATTCTGATGGAGAGAGGAGACAAAAGGGGCTGGTTATTGTAAGTCTGTGTTATCAGGCATTTAATGCACACTAAATAGTTACTCAAATTGAGTTTTCTACTCTACCATTTTTTTCACATATGACTTGAACTTCAAAGTTAATATCTAATGCACATTTTAAGATGAGCAAACTGAGATTCATACAGCAAGTACCAGAGCCATATTCAAACCTTGATCTGGCTTCTTTTCTTCACACTACACCAGAATATCCTGCCCTCCCTGCCACCCATACCCAGAGATGGGCCCAGACCTGCCTGTTGCCTGCTGTTCCCTCCACTGTATCCACATTGCCATGACATTTGTTGGAGAATGAAATTCAGGCAAAACAGAAAATTAGGGCTACAAATGAAACAAAAGTTAGTTATTGAATTCAACTATTTTCTCTTTTTTAACATAATTCACTCAAATTGATTTATGTGCATAGGCTCAGCAGGTGCCCTCTGAGTATTAAACTCTGCCCAGAATCTTGAAAAAGAAAGGAAGCTCATCGGAAACTATTCTTTGGGGTTGCTATTGCACATGTCACTGTTTTATTTATTTATTTATTTATTTATTTATTTATTTATTTATTTATAAGAGAGAGAGAGAGACAGCGTGAGCAGGGGAGGGTCAGAGAGAGAGGGAGACACAGACTCTGAAATAGGCTCCAGGCTCTGAGCCTGTCAGTCATCACAGAGCCCGACGCGGGGCTGGAACCCACAAACCGCGAGATCATGACCTAAGCAAAAGTTGGACACTTAAGCGACTAAACCACCCAGACGCCCCCACATGTCACTGTTTTTATAAAGGATGGGAGTCACAGCCTTGGACAGGAAGGATTTGAAAGTGATGTCATCATGCTGATGTCAGATGACATTAGGGACCTTCTGATGGCTGAGTTGCGAACCAACTCCCTCCTTGCCTTAGCCTGGCATTTGATCCAATACCTAAATTGACCTGGCTGTAGACTGTGTGGTTGCTATCAGGCCAAGCCAGTCCCAACTTGGCTCCCAGAATTCCTTGGGCTCTGCAGATCCTGGTGTTATTGCATTCAATCCATTAGGAGTAAATCATTTATCCAATCTAATGTTCTCCATCTGCAAAGACCCACAGTTCAAATTGTTTCTGTAATTGGACTGTTTCATTACTAACTTTATTGGATTAATTTTTTAATTAATGTGCCTAGGACCCGATAGGACTTTTCCTTATTTCCTTATCACTTGAAAAATATATATAAAGTTGAGAATCTTAGGATAATTTGGTATATACATGCCAAGAACAATGCATCATGGGCGTATCACTAGGTTGGAGATGAGAAGAAAATATAATACTTGGAAAGAGTCTTAAATGATCCATGGCTATTATTCCAATAGATCAAGGATATTACACAGTTAATAATAACAACTGTTGTCATTATTTGAGGACCTATTGGTTTCAGCACAGCTCTGAGAGATTTAGCATAAAATAACAGTTATTACAACAGTCACTGGGTTCAAATCCCAGCTCAGCCACTTTTTGCTGAGTGACTTTGGGACTGAGTTACTGAATTTTCTCTAAGCCAATTTCCTCACAAGACTCACAGTCCAGTGCCCAGCATCTATCAAGTGCTCAATAAATGTCAGCTATTATTATTATTATTTGTTTCTTTCCCATCTGCTAAAGAATTATATACATTGTACAACTGAGAAAACTAAGACTCAGAGAAATTAACTAACTAGCCATGTAATGGTTAGGAAATAGCAGAGCTGGGAAGCCAGTTTGTCCAGATTTTGAACCCAGGTCTGGCATACTTAAAACTCAATGACATTTCACTTTCTCTTTTTCCCCTTTTTCTATTTGAGAGTGATTAAAGGCCAAAATATTAGTCTCTTACCACCTTCAACATATTAATCATCTCATGCTCAAACAGTCTCATGAGCAGAACTTTGACCTCCCAGAATGCTCTAAGCTCCTGTTATACTCATTAACTCTTCAGGGGTAGGAACATATCTTTCCCTTCTTTACAGATTCTGAAGTCTTCCACATAGCAGGATTCAGAAAATAATTTAGCGGAGCGCCTGGGTGGCTCAGTCGGTTAAGCACCCGACTTTGGCTCAGGTCATGATCTCACAGTTTGTAGGTTCGAACCCCATATCAGGCTCTGTGCTGACAGCTGTTTCAGATTCTGTGTCTCCCTCTCTGACCCTACCCTGTTCATGCTGTCTCTCTCTCAGAAATTAAAAAAAAAAAAAAAACTTAAAAAAAAAAAAAAAGAATTTAGCAAAGACTTGCATAATCCTAACTCTGTGTTGGTCACTGTTCTAAGTGCTACACAAATATTTATCCTTGTAATCCTCATAGCCACTCTCTGAGGGGGCTACTGGTATTATTATTTCCACTTATGGATGAGGAAACTAAAGCACAGAAAGTTTAAAAACTTGAAAAAGGACATGCAGCTAATAAGAGAGTCAAGATTCAAAGTCTACGCTGTGTTATGTTTGTGTGATAGAACAAAAGAAAGAATAGTCAGAACTAGACCTTGACAAAAATTCAATCTTATATAGGTAAGACTTGGCCCAGACTTGATTATTTATAATTTATGCCTCATCTCCATTGCAAAAGGAATGTTAACAAACTTTAAAGAGCTAAAAGTATACGCCAGACAGAGCACCCTAAAGGTTCTGTCTCACCGAGTCTCACCGAGTGGGCCAATGCACAAGCTAGTTTTACTTCTGGAATACCCTTCCACCTGGAAAATGTCCAGTCATTCATCAAGCTTTACCTACCTGTATCAACTGGACTATCAAGATTTTTATTTATGGAGGTGACAGAGTGATGATGTAGAGAGGCTAATGCCACTGAAAGACAGATTTTTATTACTTATATTTCCTGAGAGAAGAGAGTACCAATCTGGTCAGGGGGCAGAGGGGGTGAGGAGAAAGCATGGCCCAGTGCCTTTATTGCATTTTCTATGGCAAAGGCAAGTCAGAGCAGGGAGAGCAGCTGAGGACTGACTAGTGTGTGTAATGCTGGGGGGTTCTGGACTCCAGGGGTGGTCTCTGGTTGTGTAGGCCTGGCTCTAGGAAGATTTAGGGCAGAACAATATTGATTGCCTCCTGGAATATAAGAGCCAGAGAGAGGAAGAGTTTCAAAGTTTGGGTTCTGGATTGGTTAGTTTACATATAAAAGGTGGAGCCCTAAGAGCTGGCTAGCCCTGGGAGAAGCAGTCACTCCCCAGTCAGTAGGTCACAAATGCCAGGACACTGAGAATACAGAAAACAAGGAAATATAATTAATATACTATCCTGGAAAGTCATCCCCTATTTCTCTATTCCTACTGTTTCCTCCTTTCTCTACTGCCATAGTATCTAGACCAGGCCCCTATTTTGGAATTCTATTTGCAATTATTCCCATGAATAATTCTCCTTTTGTGTTTTATCAATCATTTAAACCCTAGTGCCTAGAATGGTTTCTGGTCCATGCTGTGTGCTTAAGAGACACTTGATGATTGAATAAATGTGAGAGAAGGACCAGAAGTGGACCAGAGAGCAGAGAAAAATTTACATCAGAGATGACACTATCTATTTCACTCTTGCTCTAACGTGGAGTGTCCTGGCAATCTAGATAAGAAGGAGGAGAAGAAAGAGGAGGAACAGAGGAAGAAGGAGAAGGAGGAGAAGGAAAAGTAGAAGCTGACACAATGGGCTCAGTGCTCCCACTGCTTATCAAATAAGTCATTCACTTTTTTGTCAGGGCACTAAATTCTATGGAGTACTTGCTAAATTAGGTCTCATGGGAAGAACGTTGAGTAGTTATACAATGGCCAGCAGTACCTGTATAGTGTTCATGTGGTCATTTTATTCATTGAACTTGGATAAAATAGAAAGGATAGTATTGTAACAACTGAAAAAGCATTTCCATGGGTATCTAGGCTACTGAAGTACAAGCATCCTGCTTTCTGGGAATCTAACAGGACATCCACAGCCCAGAGGATTATATGGCCAACATAATACATATGTTGTCTTTCTTAAATGTCACCCAATTCAATATGCATTTGACAGAAGCTGAAGAGCTTTCAGGTCAAGACTGAGCTCTGAGACAAGGGTCTGGAGTATGATTAATTGGAAATTGAGCCATCTACTTCAGATGTTGCCCATGGGTCCTGGGGTAGACGGCCATTAAGAGTCTAAACACAAACAGGGATTAATTAGCCAAAGGAATTGATGAGATGGTTCTAATTTCTATGATTTCATTTAAAACATTGCTAGTTCTTTAATGCTTTGTTTTCCAGATTTAAAGAACCCCCTTTTCTCCTTTCTTTCATGCTTTCCATAACTTATAGCAATTTGGTAAAATGTCTTTGGGACCAAGGTTAAAACATTTATCTTTTTCTCCCTACCTGATCCCTCCAGTATTCAGAAATTCCTATTAAATATTCTTGTTTTTATGGAAAAAAAAAGAGTCTAAACACAAACTTACGTGGAGCCCCAGAATTTATAGTTGACCTCTGCTCTGGTCCTGAAAGTGTTGTCTGAGCCCTCACTCTGGGTCCTTTTTCTTTCTTTCTTTCTTTCTTTCTTTCTTTCTTTCTTTCTACTTTTTAAAATTTAAGGTATAATTTACATGCCACAAAATTTATTCATTTTAAGTGTACAATTGAAAAAATGTTAGTAAATTTACAGAGTTAGTAGATTGACAGAGTGCAACTACCACCACAATCTAGTTTTAGAACATTTCTATAGCCCCAGAAAGAAACCTCATGTCCATATACAGTCACTCCTAGTTCCCGCCTCTTGAGTATAGGCAAACACTAAGTACCCTCATCTTTTCCTTTTATCATTTAAATCCTTTCCCACCCAAACATGACATCCTCAGGCTCTTGAGGTCTTTTAAGCAAGAATATTTCTTTGCTTTTTATGGAAGTCAGTGTAAAAGAATGAAATTTGTTTTCACTTAGCAGGCGACTTGGCAAAACTGTAGTTTTGCACAAAGTGAGAAATACCAATAGCCAAAAATAATAAGCATCTCTCTGTAAGTTCTCGTTATCCAGAGGAAGCCGTCTTTCTGACTGCCCAGCCACCATCCCATTTCAGCACTCACACAAGTCACTTCCTCTCTTTAAGGCTTGGCTTCTTCACCCTGTTGATTGCCAAGGTTTGCTCAAGCTGTAGGTTTACAAGATTCTTTAATGGAAGTGAAAAGGGGACAGCAAATGATGATGGTTGTTTCCTTCCTTGACACTAACTCTTTCTTGTTCAAAGGTCAGCAAATCCCATACCTGCCTGAGAGATCATTTTCACCTACTCAGGTGTTTGTAGCCAGATGAGGCTTTTCACGGAAGGATAAATTACCTTTAAACATATTTTAGTTTCTTTCCATGTTTAAAATACTGTGGGGGGTTTTCCTGTGCAAAAGAGATAGGCAGCCTTAGTTTAACTAAAGCAGCATGTGGCAGCCACACATAAGTAAATTCCTGTTGAATGCAAGGATAAGATCAACGCAACTAGACAACTAATGGGGGTAGAGATGTGAAAGAGTAACCTTTCTAAATGGAAATGGAAATGTGGTCTCTTCTGACTGGAACAAAGAACACTAGAGAGTGGGACCTGTGTGCCTGCCTTCTTTCTCCTCCAAATCTTCACCTCCTATATAGTGCATTTATTAATATGTTGAGACAACTGTATTCTGTTAAGAGCGCTGGGAATAGTAACCAGATAACCTTCCTAGAGGCTCTCCCTCAATCTCCCCATCAACTCTGGGTGAGCCCTGCATGGTCATTGACAAAGAGGTCTACAGCCAGGCTGGACTTTCTGCGTCTATTAACCTACAGTAGGTAAAGGTGGCAGAACCAGGGGAACATCTAAATCTTAGCAGAAGTGAAAATATGTTGGCCATAGAAAGTCATGGTCAAAAAGCATATCTAAAGGTAAGGCAAGACCATACAATGGAAGAAAGAATTGAGGCCAAAGAACCATGCTGTGCAGTTCACCAGAACCAATCCCCCTAACCTCCCTAACCCCAGCCTTCCATCAGCTTTCCCAGTGGACTTAGGGCTTATAAGAAGGTTGGTCCGGAAAGAGTCAAACACGTACCCAAAAAGGGAGGAATGCAAAGATCCCCAAAACATCCGGGGTCAACAGCTTTCTTGCTCTGTGAAATATAGGGCTCTGGAGGAAATTAGAGTCAGAGAAGAGAATCAATTCTCTCAGAATCTTTTGGGTCAGGCAGCATTTGAAGCTCCCAGAAAGGTCACTCTAAGGAAAGAGACCTTCCATAACTTAATTTCCTTTTGTTACATTGTGAGCTTTATTTTCTCCCACTCTCACCTCCCTTCTATCTCTTTCCCAGGCCTGCCAAGTTCTGTTTATTAAAAGTGTTGTGTCCAATTTACCCAGCTTTTAATTAAGCTGTCAAGTTGAAATGGGATTGTCTCCTGGGAAGCGAACAAAGATTTTATGGTCATTTAATTTTTGCTTAAGATTAAAAATCCTACTTCTGGCATGCTTAAAATTATTAATGAGATCCAGGAATTCTTGCCCATTTGTGTCCATTATAAGACATAAATCATTAAGCTCAATTAGGGGCAAGGGAAACGTGTGAGGTTACAGCTGGAGGTTGTGTTTAGTCACGGCTATCCAAAGCAGACAAATGATGAAGATATGACCATCAGGGGGCAGGTGGCAATGGAAGGATGGAAGGGGGAGACAGCAGATGACAGAGTTACGGATAAGGAATGGACACGAAGGGAAGAATGGAAGGAGAGACCATTAGAATAGCCAAGGAGTCAAGGAATGAATTTCCTATAGAAGATCAGGGTGAACAGAAGGAAGGTAAGGAATTAGGGAGGTGAATTACAGGAAGTGAGGGACACATTTGTAGTTCTCACCAGTATTGCTGATTCTCCTCTTCTTCCAAACACAAGGGAAGATGATATATCCCCGGTCCCATGAATTTGGCATGACTATGTGACTTCCTTTGGCCACTCAACTGAAACAGAAGTGATATGCCTCTCTTCCTAGTGAAAGCAGGTGAAAGCGGGTAGGTAATTCCCCTTGTTTCCTCCTCTGGTAGAGTGTTGAGATTGTGGTGTCATTCACCTAGTTTACTCTCTGTCAGTCTGGGCTCCTGAGTGATTAAATGGTCAGAACCTTCCAGTGACTTGCTTTAAATATGCAATATGAGTGATAAATAAACCTGTATTGTTTTAGGCCACTAAGATAACGAAGTATTTGTTCCTTCATCATAATTCAACTATTGAGACTGATATAGATGGGTTGAAAGCAGAGTTCAAGGAGAAAAGATACAGAAGTTGATGGAAAGTTTCAGCTTCAACCCAGACCAGGCTTTTTATGATCAACAGAGAAATTAATAATGCAGGGTCCAGAACGGACTTCTGGCTGAGACTCATGCAGATGGATCTCTAAAGTAGCTCAAGTCTGCTTATTTTGTCCCTTGTTAAGACAAAATTCAGGGGAGGTTAACTAGTGAGGTAGATAGGGTCCCAGGCTTATCTGAAAATGGCTCATTTTTTTCTATTCCTCAAAGACACAAGTTCTCAAGTGTTGGATGGGGCAGAGTGATGGCCATAAACAGAGGTCACTTTTTGGCACTGCCTACTACTGTCATGGACATGCATGCATGTACACACACACATTTGCACACACACCTCAGGAAAGCTCAATCATGGGATTTCTACCCATGGCTGTCTCTCCAATAGAAACTCCTGAAAGCTGGAGAAGGGACACATATAGAATGTAGCAAAAATGTAATCACACTGGAGACAGAAGGTGCTTCTCAGTCACTGTTGGGGCCCCAGCACTGTCCCTTCACATGATGGCCAGTATGAACTGCAGAAATGGTAAGACTGGGATCTAGATGGGATTTTTAAAATCTAACTCCACCTAAGGATGGAGAGTGGACTTTCTGGGTCAGAAGAGAGTGAAGACAATGGGGGTGGAGTGGGAGTAGGGGTGTAATCACTTGGGAATGCAAGGGCAAGCCTCTCACCTTATTGCCTCTCTCCTCACACTCCAGTGTGCCTCTGGTTGACCTCAAGTACAGAGGTCTCAGGTGGGTGATTTCTTGAAGACTGAGCAAACAGGCTGTCAGAGATGCTTTGTTTGAAGAGAACAGATTCCTAATAGTGCCAGGTTAGACAAGGTGAGGTTTATTTTACAAATCCCAACATCAGTAGATAGAGAAGGGCCTCATGAAGACAAGACTTCTGACCCAGAAAGGCATCAGGAACCATAGTGCCTATGGTCCCAACTTACTTTCCCTGGGCCCACCTCATCCCTCATCTCTGCCCATCTCTGTGTATCTGTTTTATTTCTCCCTACAGCCTTGCAATCTCCATTTTCCTGGGTAAACAGTGGAAGGTGGCCACCACAAAATGGCACCATCACTCTTTGAACCTGCATCATCTGCAAGTGAGGCATCTGCAGTGAGGTGTTCAAGTCTCTGACTCCCAAATTCCCAGGGGAGAGGAATGTAGGGCCCTTAGTTCTGGCACATAGGAGGAGATCAGTAAATGGTGGCTTATTATGGACAATAATACTTGAGTTGCAGTCTTTGTTCTGCCTCTGATGGCTGTGCAGCTCTGGATGAGTTACTTCATTACTGAAATCTCTGAAAATGGTGGCAACAATGTTGGCCTCTGTTACCTCTCAAGGATGTTGTGAGTATCAATGTTAAAAGTGCTCTGTAAACTCTGAAGTTCAGTGGATGTGAAGGAGCTTATGCCCTCTTTATTATGAACATCATCATCATCATCATCATCACCACCACCACTACCATCATCACCACCACCACCATCATCATTGCCTCTACCATTATCATCGTTACCACTACCACCGCCATTATCATCATCATCACTACTACTACCATCATCACCATCCTACCACCACTATCATCACTCCACGGTCATCATCACTATGACTACCACCACCACCAATCAGGTCAATGCCATCTTGGTTTCCACAGGCTTCTGGAAGTCATGAGCCTGAAACTCTGTTTGTAAGCTAATCTCTCTCTCTTCACTCAGAGTGGCTTCCAAACCTTGGATTGCATTAACCTACACTACTTTTTAAATTTACTCCTTTATTTATTCAACAAATATTCATTGAGCACCTACTATATTCCAGGCTCTGTTCTAGATGTAGAGATATATCACTGAATAAAATAAAGAAATATTCCTAATCTCATGAATTTTACATTCTCCCATGGGAGAGGAAGAGAAATAATGAATAAGAGGCATGATATATAAGTAAATTACATGATGTGTTAGAAGGTGGTCAAGCCAAGGAAAAACAAAAACATATCAGGTGCCCAAGGAAAGAGAGCAGACAGAGGTGACTCCCTGTGTCTTCTCCACAGCCTGAACTATTCCCCAACATTGTGGAAAACTTCCTAGCCTAAGATTTCTTTTTTCACTGTGATCTTCATTGAGAAAGTCATTATTTAGCAAATATAAATCTCTGTGACAAAAAAAAAAAAGATCCGATTAAAGGGAGATTTAAAAATAAGGTACAATGAATTAGTAAATCATTCACAATAAAGCTGGGACCTCAATCAATATGAGCCTAAATGAAAAAGTTATAGAGCCAGAGAAATGTCTAAAGGGGCTCCTCTAGTGAGACCTTGAGTTGTTCCTCGAGCTGTCTCACTCCCTGACCAGATGCCAGCAGGGCAATGGGAAGATCATTGTTTCTTTTCCTCAGGGGCCCAAGGGTCTTCCCTGGGATTTGGCCTATCCCAGACCCCCAGGGCCATCTCCAGTCAAAACAGAAAGTAGGTCCAATGTGTCCTTGCAGCCCTATATCCCTCACCTCACTTTCTCTAGTTGTCTTTCCTTTGTTTTCTTTACCCTTCCTACAGCCCTGTTACCTCTTATCTTTAGTCTGTCTCTTATTTCCACCTATACTTATATTTTGCTAACATTTATTGAGCACCTACTATGTACCAGCCTCCATTTTAGCCACAGGGAAAACACAGCTGAGTAACATGGGGCCCCTACTGAAGGAGCTCACATCCTAAGATGGACAAGTAAATAGACCCTCACAAATGGCCAAGATTAATGCTTTGACAGGGGCCATGCAAAATATGAGGTGAGAACTATGGGTGGAGAAAGTATATTCCAGAAAAAAATTGGTAACAGATGGTGACCCTGACCCAACCCTCTCTGGAAGTGGGTGCACCCTCTAAACAGCCCTGTGTTTGTATCCATCATCATCTTTTCCACACTACATTGTAATTGCACATTTTCTCATCCACACACACACACACACCCACCAGACAATGAGCAATCTAGGCAGGACCTGTGCCACCTTAATAGTCCTTGTATCCCTAGCCCATAGCACAGAGTGATGACTCAGAATGTTATAAGTTCCCGTGCTCAATGATATTTGTGCTGAGCTTTGAAAGATGAGTCAGAGTTCAATAGGTGGGGGAAGGAAGAATACCTTCATTCATACTAAGTTACCAGGATATGCTGTGACTTCATCCCCACTCCCATCTATGGGGATGAGAGCCACAAATCAGCCAAAGGAATAAACCACTAATGGCAGAGTTTCAGGCACTAGAGGAGGCAGAGAATTTCCTAATAACAAACCCCTCCTTGAAGTTGCCTCATATATTTTCAGTGTGTGTGAAAGATTATTAGAAAGATGGTCTAATTGTGTCCCCATGATGAGAAATGCTACCAGTCTTCCATCTTATCCTGGATGTGTAATCCAGGGCCAGCTCTAGACACATAAATGTCTATAAATTATTTGGGGAAGTTTCTATAAGTGAAACAATGAGGTAAAGCACAGAAAGTGTGAGCTCAGTAGTCACAAAGACCTGGATCCAATCCCAACACCACTTCCCAGCTATGAGTCCCTAGGAAAGTCACTTAATCTTTTTGAACCTCAGTTCCCCATATCTACTAACCAAAGAAAATAATCATAATACCTAATTTATGGACCTTTATAAAGCTTGAATGAGACAGCATGCATATATGTGCCTAGTACATTGTAGATCCTCAAGAAATGTGAAACGTTGCCCCTTTTTTTCTGTTGTATCAGTTTGAGTTTCAGAGCCATAACTGTTAAAAATACTTCATTTTCTATTCAGTAGAAACCAGAGGGGTCTCTGGATGCAGCAATGAAAGTTTTGACTCCATATCCTGGGTTCTTCTAACACCATGGGTCAGTTACTTGCTGTACAGCCTCAGTCAAGGCACTGCCCCACTCTGGGACTATGTCTTTATTTGTAAAATGAGAGTTGGACTATATGCCACTTAGAGTCCTTCCCATTTCAAGTTCTAAGTTTCTCTAGTTGTGAAGGGATCTGCCTAGGTAGGGAAATTACATAATATGTTAGAATTCCAGTTCAATTCTAATGTTCTCCTCAAGTTGATGATAAAGTGAAAAACAAAAGATTGAAAGTAGTTCAAAAGTCCTACAGATTTCATTCCCAACCTCTCTGCCCTTTGTTATGAACACTTACCATAAGCCAGGCTTCACATGGTCATTTGCTTATTTAATCAACATCACAACCTAATGTTTCCATTTTCTAACTTTTGAAACTGCATTTTGAGGTGAGGAGGTTAAACACATTGGTCAAGATTTCACAGCTATTAAGTGTTAACATTTGTTTTTTTTTTTCCCTCCATATTACCAGACCCCTGGTGGGAAATGCTCACACATTACCTTCACTTACATCAACATTCATCTAGCCTGTCCAGCTCCAGACCCTACTTCCCCTGGTCTTCCTCTTCATAAGTTAAAATCAGAGGTAGAACTCCCAACATATGCACAAAGAGACAGCTAACATATTGGACCAATTATAGTGAATGGCAAGAGACTGGAGGTCTAACTAGGTATCTGTGCATAATAGGCTCTTGATATATATTTACTGAATTAATAAGTGAGTGAATGGAGGATGGATAGGTGGATATATGGCTGGATGGGTGGATGAATGGGCAAATGGATAGGTGGGTGGATACATGGAGGAGTGGATAGGTGGATGGATGGATGAATGATGGATGGATGGATGGATACATGGATGAATGGATGAATGGATGGACAGGTGGATGAATAGATTGATGAGTAGCCAGGTGGGTAGATGGATGGGAGTACTCTGAAAGTAAGAACTTTTTTCCTTTTGTATATCTGCTTCAAAAAAACCCCCATGAGTCACCTATACAAGTATGAAAGGAAAACTTAAGATATTGCTATAGGCCTCTAGGATGTTTCCAGGCAGGACCATCTCTAAGGTGAGGCAAGGAAGGTGTCTAAGATACAAAATATAAGGAGACACTCCATAAATATTTCTTCCCTAGATACCTCCGTTGTCTCACCCTAGTCCCAGTCCTGTCCTCAAGATTATTTCCCCTCAGATCTATACTACTCCCTCACTCCCCCGCCTCCTTTCCTGGTTTGCATTATTCTGACCTTCACCCCTGTCTCTCTAGCCTAGTGTTTGTCAACCCTGCTGCCCAATAGAATCATCTGAGAGACTCTAAAAAAGTACACTTTTGTGAGCCCAGCTGAGCCAACAGAAACAGAAATTCCATGTTAGGAACCAAGCATCCAGGCGTCAGCATTTGTTGGAAGCCACCAACCCCACCCGGAAGCAGAGCTGAAAGCTGCTTCTCTACCCTCCTGATGGGCGACCCAATTTTGGGCTGTTTTTTTGCGTCATTGTTCTCACCTGTGCTACTCTCTGTAACAGATGCTATGGAGCAGGCTTCCCTCTGCTCCTACAGAGCTCTTCCAGGGATGATTAGTGAAACAACTCTTTCCATTTTTACTCACAGTCCTTCACTCTGGGATGAAGACAAGTCCACAGAGACTAGACTCAAGAATAATAATATAAAACATAATAGCATTTATTAAAGGCTTATGGTCTGCCAGAGGCTTGCTAAACTCTTAACAAGTATTTTACTTATCATCACATTAACCCTATGAAATAGGTTCCATAGTTAAGCCCCATTTTGGAAATGAGGAAAGACAGGCACAGAGAGGTAAAGGAACTTACCCAAGATTACACAGCTAAGAAATGGGAAAATTGTAATTCAAATGCAAGAGCAAGACCCCAGATTCTTCACTGCTGTGCTTTGTCTATGTCACCAAGTTATTTTCTCAGCCAAGCCTGATCACATGGAGTCTTAAATACCAAGGGTGTATTCTTTCTCTTGGTACCAATTGGCAAGGTAAGCCTACCTTATGGACATTCCAGGTGTGCCTGGTTCCTTCTGAATCCTAGACTGGCACAGCTTAGGTCACCAATTGGAACCATTTTTCAGCACACACATTCCCTCATTTCATTCCCTCCACAATCCCAAGAGATAAGTATTGTTTTCTTCCATTTTGCTGAGTTTAACTTACCCAAGGCCACAAACTAGTCAGTAGTTGAAATTCTGAGTCATATCTCTCAGATAGTAAAGTTCAAGCTTTCCCCTCTACACCAAACAAGAAAAGTTGCTATGGGTCAGTGGTCAGAGAAGGCTCGTGGAGAAAGTGAGAATTGAGCTGGGATGTGCAGACATGGTAGAGTTCAGATATGTGGAGGGAAGAAGGGAGGGCTTTCCAAGCAGGAGGAACAACGTGAGCAATGGTGTGGAAGTGGGACCCAATGGAGCATTAAAGACGTGGTGAATAGCATGCTTTGGCTTGCACCGGTAATTTATGTAATGCTGCAGTGAGACAGGAGCATGCACTGAGGCATAGTGGGAAGGTTATTGAAAGCTAGGTGAAGGAGCTTGGGCTTTATTATGTAGGCATCAGGGAGTCACTGAGTAGGCAAGCAATGTGTTCAAAGCAGTGTTAATAGAGTAGAAATCATCAGGATGAACTGGACAGAGAAGTAAGGAGTGAACCGAGGTGAGCTTAGAGGTGATCACAATAGGTCACACAAGAGATGAGGGGACACAAACCTAAGAAGATGGCTGGGAAAATGGAAAATGAGAAAGAGATATGAGAAATCTAACAAAATTCTGTAGGGCTTGTCTACTGATTAGCTGTGGAGAATAAGAGAATGAGACACATTGAAGATAACTCATTAACCATTAAGTATCTGCTCCCAGAACAAGAGCTTCTAAGGTATTATTCACAGTCCCTGCTCCTATAAAATGTATTGTCCAGAACGGGATACCCATAGGTAAACAAGCCATTATAGCTCAGGTAATAGTTACATTCTCAGGCACAACTTTAATTTTTTTTTTAATGTTTTATTTATTTCTAGGAGAGAGAGAGACAGCGTGAGCAGGGGAAGGTCAGAGAGAGAGGGAGTCACAGACCGAAACAGGCTCCAGGCTCTGAGCTGGCAGTCAGCACAGAGCCCGACGTGGGGCTCGAACCCACAAACCGCGAGATCGTGACCTAAGCGAAAGTCGGACGCTTAACCGACTAAGCCACCCAGGCGCCCCTAACTCAGGCACAACTTTAGATTGGGGTGCCTTGGCTCCTGTATCAAAGATGTAGCCAATGAGGACAACTTCAACTCACTGTGACTCAGCCGTCTGACACCAAGCAAGAAGTGATGACCTCAGCAGGGGGCTGACATGGAGGAGATGCATTGATCATACTGATGATTAGGGGAAGGGCCTTCCAAGAAGAGAGAACAGCATGTAAAAAGGCATAGAGGTGTTCCGTGGTGTGGCACGTTTTAAACTCCAAGGCTTTGATGCTGAATAAATTGAAAAAGAGTAGAACAGAAATGAGAAAGTCCAGAGGGAACAATTTTAAGGAAAAGATCATGAGTGTAGTAGTTTAAAGCTCAGATTTTGGAATCAAAAGAACATAGATCTCTTTCTAGTCATAGAATATCAGATTAGTCACTCTCCCTCTCTGAGCCTAGCTTTCTCACCTCTAAAATGTGAACTGTATTACTTACAGCACAGTGTTCTTGAGAGAATTAATAAGAAATATAAATAAAGCACCTAGCATAAGAACTGGCACATATATTAGCTCACTAAATTATAGTTGTGGTTGTTCTTATCATCACTGAATTTAAATGTCAATCACGTGTCAATAAGACTGCTCATCATGCAGCTATATATGGGGGAACTAGTGAACTCAAGGATAAAGCAAGGGAATGTGATCCTCCAAGCCCCAAGAACCATTTCATCAAGGGGCATGGATGGCAGGAAAAGGGCAGAGACAAAGAACTGAGTGTCTGGGATATTGTAAATGTTTTGCTTGGTTCAGAGGGAGGACTAAGAGCTGGCCACTGAGAAAAAAGGTGGGACCAGATCTCTGTGGTCTCATGGAAACCAAAGGAGATGAGAATTCAGGTATGTCAGGATCAAATACTTAACCAAGAACTTTCTAGATAACGTTTGGGAGAATAATTTCTATGCAATGACTAGTCCTAATAAAGCTGTAGGAGATCAGAATCAGAGTAGACAGAAGAGAGTAAATGGAGGAAGCCAATCTGAGACAAACAGGTGACCTGAAGTCTAGGACCCACTCTTCAAATGACTCCATCCTTTTGGGAAGGTCAGGCACCCCTTCTATTCCTTTTTCCTCATCTATAAAATAAGGGTTGCAGACAAGATGACCTCTAAATTTCTTTCCAGTTCTCAGATTCTAAGCAGTATATCAGGATGTGGGTCACTATGGAGAGAGATTGAGAAGATGTGCTAGAGATGTTGCTGCTTCTCCTCCTTCCTTCCGTACCTGGCCACTGCTACTTTTTTGGAGGAAGGAAAATGTGGTAGGCAGCCTCTGAGTCAGTCCCAAATGATCTCTGCCTCCTGTATTCCTGCCCTTGTGTAATCCCCTTCTCTTAAGTGTGGTGGACTGACCCCCTAGTTACTTGCTTTTAACGGATAAAAATATGGCAAAAGTGACAGATGTCACTTTTGAGATTACAACAAGACTCAAAGAGTCTGTGAGTTACAAATAAACAATGGCTTTCACTTTGCATGTTGTCACATACTTTCTCACTCACTCTGAGGAAAGCCAGCTACCATGTGCCCTGTGCAGATGTCCTTATTGCAGATAACTAAGGGAGACCCCCAGTCAACACTGAGTGAAGAATTTAACAGTCGTGAGAAACAGTCCTGCTAATGACCACCAGTCCCCCTTAACTTAGCTTTCAGATGAGACCACAGCCCTGACTGATACTTTGCAGCTTTGACAGAGACCTTAGGGCAGAAACACCCAACTGGGCTGTTTTTAGATTCCTGGATTCCACAGAAACTATGAGATAATAAGTATTTGCATTTTCAAGCCACTAAATTTTAAGGGTGATTTGTACACAACAATATGTAATTACAAACTGTGTGACTACAAACAGAACAACTGAACTATGTTTTTAAAGAAAAGGGGGAGTTAACTAGAGAAAGAAAAGATACAGGTGAAGAGAGCATTCAAAGCAGAAGGAATGGCATGAATGAATCTCAAGCTTGGGTCTTGATGCTCCATGATTCTCAAGCTCCCACACAAAGCCAAACACAGAGTTGGTCCTCTATATTCATTTGATGAAATTTATTGTGGTTACACATCGTCACCTCCCCACAATCCTTCAAAAATGTGGTTGTATTCAACTATTATTTCCCCAAACTCAACATATAACTCCATTGTATAAACAGTTGGCCATGTCTTATAGAGTTTTCAAGAATGTACGTCAGGCCTACTTATTTTCATGTATGAAGACATATGACAATCTTTTTGTCAAGAGGTTATTGTGATAATGTACTTTCTAAACCTTTTCTTTGATATTGTTCTACAGGCACCTTGGGCTATGTGTCTTAGTCCTGGGAGAGCTATCATTAATTTTTTATCCAGCTTCATTTATAAAAACTAGCCTCATAGTCTTTTCATGTTGCCTTTGTTCTGTCAAATGTTTGCTGAAACTCTGCCCAGCAAGTTTTCACATATGATGGAATTTCCACTTAAGCCTAGAATTTACTGGCAGAACTAGGGTGGCCTCCTTCTAGTATAGATTAATAAATCTCACCATATCCATTATCTTCTTTGTCTGATGTTTACCTGCAGACTCTTCATTCTCCTTTGCAGTTAAGTTGAGACCCAGGTAACCAGTTCCGGACAGTGAGCAGTAAACAGAATAGATTTGTTGTCCCATCTGTTTGAGGGTAGATAAGAGTGGGAGTGCATCTTCTTGACCTCTATTCCCCTGCTGCAATGCCCATGGAGCAGATGAGTTGAGACGGAGGTATTGTAAGATGGAAGCACCCTAGATTGCTGAGTGACCACATGGAGAGCAAACTACCCTCCCCTGGACTTTGAATTGGCAAGAAATTAACATTTGGTATGTTAAGTCACTGAAATTTGAGTTTATCTATTACCACAGCATAGCCTTGCTTATACTTAGGGACCCCTGAGCTCACTGCAATAGTACTTTCCATGTGGTTAAATAGCCAAAAGCCATTAAGTGGCAGCTCTAGCTAAAAAAATCCCTGGAAATGTGGTCTAAGCCATCACTGTTAAATGAGTGATCATTGACAATGAAGGTCTGCATCTTTAAGAAAGGTGAAAATGTCATCAGATGAATATAAATATGTGGCAGTTGGGAGTGGGAAGGTAAGTAGCTGTCTTCAGGAATGGCTGGAACTAATCACCCCAAAACCAAGAAGACTCATTGTCCGCCTTCATTCTCTGCTTCTCTCTCGTATGAACATCATTCTCTCAGACTGACATTTCTGCAGAGCTAAAACACATGGTGCTGGAAGGCTGGGGCCCATTCTCTCTGTTAATGAGTGGCTAAGAACAGCATATATTTATTCTCTTATAGTTTTGAAGGCCAAAGGTCCAAAATTAGTATCACTAAGCTGAAATCAAGATGTTGGCAGGCTCTAGGGAAGAATCTGTTCTTTAACTCTCTCAGCTTCTGGTGGCTGTCATTCCTTGGCTCATGGCCCCATTCCTCCAATCTCCACCTCATTGGTCACATTGTTCTCTCTTCTTCTGTCTGTAGTCAGACCTTCATCTCCTTTTCTTATAAAGATACTTGAGACTGTTTGGGGCCCACCTGAAGAGTCCAGGATAATATAACCCTCTCAAGATCCTTAAATTAATCATATCTGCAGAGTCTGCCATGTAAAGTAACACATACACTTTCCAATACATTTGGGATTGAGCATTGTTCTGCCTACTATACCTGGCTAGGAGGAAAAGGTCTATCTGTTGCTAGAACAATGAGGAAGAGGTTGTACAAAGATAAAATTGATAAGCTTCCATGAAAGGAGTTGTGATATTCTCCTGTTAGTGTTGGATGACTTAGCATAGTGCTTGTTACATGCTAGTCACTTGGAGGTCTTCATGGAAATGCCAAGGTGAAGGCCCTAATAGGAGTAACCCAATGTGTCAGAGGAACTAAAATAAGGGTTGCGGCAGGAAATCTAAGAGCCACACACACATATGCACATGTATGTGCATGCATGCACACACACTCACACACAGTACTAAATGACACCAGAGAGATAAGAGGGGCCTGCTCTTGCGAGAGACCCATGGACCACATTAAGGATGGTGATGGGATTGTTTAAAGGGTATAAAGCAGGAAGAGCACAGTCAGAGAACACTCTATCTTCTAGTTGGAGCATGGTCTGGTGATGGATGTAAGTTAGACTCTAGGTGAGGGATGGCTGTATCTTGGACGAAGGGGGTGGCAAAGTTAATGGAGAGAAGTGGACGGATCTAAAAGCTACTGAATAGGTAAAATGAGCAACACTTAGTGATTGGTTAAATCACCGCTAAGATGGAGAGATGTTCTTACCTGAATATGCAGCAGTGCCGGTGGTGTCATTCACCAGAATAAGGAATACACACAAAGTACAAGGTGCAGTAAGAGTGAGGGTGGGGGTGGAGGTAGGGGAAGGCGGTGAATCCAGCATTAGACATTTGAAGTAGAAAGCAAATGTGAGGCAGCCACATGGAAAAGAAAAGTCAGTATTTGGAGATACAGGTAGATCTCAAGAAGTGGGGGCGGAGATAGAAGTTTCTGTCATCAGCTCAGAGATGGCTGTTGAAGATGTATGACTACGGCAGAAAGCACCTTGGGAAAAACAGAGGGGAAAAATAATTCATTTTAGCTGAGCAAACACCTTCCTTTTTCCAGGTCCAGCTAGATACCAGGAATACAAAGATGAATAAGATACAGTGCCTTAGGTCTGTTAGATAATTAAATATAATGTGACAGATGTAGGAACAGACACCCACCAAGGGACAGGTGGTATGATCATCTCTACCAGTTAGTTAGAGGCAGATGGGATCCATGACCAACAGGTCCATGGCCTGTTGCCACTGTAGGAGTCCTTCTCTCACCATGCAATGCCTTCTCTTTATGAAGCCTTTGTCATCCCTTCTCACAGTCATCAACCGGCCATGAGACAAAGGTTTTTCTGCCCTTCCCACCCACTCTTCGCTGACAGAGACTCTATTTTTTTACATCCTGTGGATCTTTCCCTGCAATAGAAATCTCCTTCCCAGCTTCCCCAGCAATGCTCCTCACCCAAAGTTTTCAGAGTTGCAAAAGTTTTAACTCCAGCAGGCCTCATCAGAAAAGTGAAACTAATGAACCCACTGCATTACGCAGCTGTCTCCATTAGTAATGAAATCCTTTTATTATAAGGGATTAGTTTAAAACATGTTATTAAACAGATCAAAATGAGCAATCGCAATGAAAGTCGTTAGAATGCAAGGCATATGAAAGAACAACTTTCCCTCTGAAATAAGAGAAATCTGGCAGTTACGATTGGAACAGTTTTGATGAGAGGGACATGCACGAGGACTCATGGGATGCAGGGACCACAGCTACAACTTAGAGTGGTGGGGCTCCCCTGTGACGAGGCAAGAATGCTGGAAAGAGCAGCCCCCAGTGTAACCCAAAGTCAGGGTCATGGGGGTTAGGGACGGAGGGATTCATAGGCCAGGAAAAAGCCAGCAGAAGACAAGTTGTTCTATTTTGTATTCATACTACAGTAACAGTGGCTAATATATGTTGAATGCTTACATGGGTTATCATTTTGCTAAGTTCTGTACTTGCACACCTTATTTATATATATTTTTAAATATATATAACATGTATGTATATATTTGTAATGTTTATGTATTTATTTTGAGAAAGAAATAAAAACACTTGAGCAGGGGAGGGGCAGAGAGAGAAAGGGAGAGAGAAAATCCCAAGCAAGCTCCACACTGTCAGCACAGAGCCTACCTGAGCCAAAGTTGGATGCTTAACCGACTGAGCCACTCAGGCACCCCTTACACATCTTATGTAAATCCTCACAATAACCTATGCAGTAAGTAATGTCGTCATCTCCATTTTATAGACAAGGAAACTGACCCTCAAGAGGTTCATACCCTGCCTATTTCACACAACTAGTAAAGTCTAGGAGTGGGATGTGGGATGGAATCCATATCTGTGTAACTTCAGAGGATGTGCTCCTAACCATTATGCTATGAAGGAAGAGCTTAGTGTGTCAGAGGTATGGCCCTGTCCTCCAGGGGTTTACCACTGGCATTGAGAGTCTGAGTGAAATTTATGGATTTACAATGTGAACAACCCAGTTATCAAAGGAGTATGGGTCCTTCTAGGGGGCTTGGGCTCAATATTCTAAAAATTCAGATTTAGTTGGGCATGCCTCAGGACTGAGTCTATGTGCATGAGAAAACAAGAAGCCTTACAGTAAGGAGCTTACCCTGAGCACAGAGAGAACATGACCTTCATTCAAGGTCAATGATCTGCTCTTGGCAGGACAGACACAGCATGGCATGCATCTCTATTAATGGCTACTTGCCCACTGTCCTCCCCAACTTCTCCAGAATGAGACAGCCTGGGGAAACTCAGATTATTAAAGTAACATGAAAACAAATGTAATTTGGAGTTTTAACCCCTTGAGTGTGGATGGCACCTGGAAGTTGACACATCCCTTCAACATTGAAATCCTCCATTAAATTCCATAAATAGTGCAAGTAAAGGAGAGCCCCAGCATCACAGGGCAACTCATTTCCCTGGTGAGTAGCACTGACTTATTAGAACACTTTTTCTTACATTGAGCAGAAATATGCCTGGCTGACACTTTTACCAATTAACATTAATTCTGTCCATTAGCCTTACAAAATGACTTTTCAATGTGACAAAATTGGATACTTGCAAAGGGTGTCCATGTTCCTTATTCAGCCTCATTTCTACAAGGTAACATTCTCCCAGTTTCTTGGACTTCAGTGCCCTTAGTATCAGATCACTGTTCTGGGGGAGATGGACCACTTTTTTAATGCCTCACTTAAAGTGTGGGGGCCAGAAGTGAGCATCAGTCTCCACATGCTATCAGATCAGAGACTAGTCTAGCGGGACCATCACCTCCTTCCTTTTGGAACCTCTACTTTTAATAATGCACATTCGGCTTCCATTCCTAATGGCGAAACCACTCTCTGGCTTGTGTCTAACTCACTTCCAAGTAAACAAGGCTTTGTCCCCACATGCTTCTGCTAAGTCACGCCACCCTCCTCCAATCCCTATGCACTTGGTTTCTGGCCCAATATTAATCTCTGCTAAATGAGTTGACCCTTTGTTCCAGCTTATTGTGATCATTTTGGATCCTGAGTCTGTCATCTGACATAATCACCATCTCTGCCACTGTCTTGTCATCTGCAAATTTGATGAGCAAAAGCTCATTGTATTTTTCTGAGTCATTGACAGAAACATGGGATTTGTTAGGCCAAGAATGGGGCCTAGGGTGGGGGCCTGATGCTGTCTGAAACTGGCTGTCTCCAAATGTCTAGACATCGAGACATGGAAAAATTGATCCACTGTGTCAAACTCACAAAAGGGCAGAGTATGAGTCAAAAGGTCAATGTACTATTGATATTGGGATGACTTTCTGCCATGAAGCCTGCAATTGGCAGTCATTCCCTGGCAATGTCCTGTACATCTATTCCCTAATACCAGCCACTTGGAAAGTACACTTGCTCTTAGGAGGTTGGGGCTAAATATGATATTTTTATTTTTATTTAATGTTTTATTTATTTCTAGGAGAGAGAGAGAGAGACACCGTGAGCAGGGGAGGGTCAGAGAGAGAGGGAGTCACAGACTGAAACAGGCTCCAGGCTCTGAGCTGGCAGTCAGCACAGAACCCGACGTGGGGCTCGAACCCACGAACCACGAGATCATGACCTAAACGAAAGTCAGACGCTTAACCGACTAAGCCACCCAGGCGCCCCATAAATATGATATTTTTAAATGAAAAGGAAATAAATATGCTTAAGGAGTATTTCCATGAAGATAAGTTAACATGCATGGTTTCCCATTCTTATAAGGACACCCTGGATACAAACACAGTTCCCACATGGCCAAACCCTCAAGCTCTCTAATGAAAGAAAAAGATACACAATCAAGTCATTGTAATCTATGTGATAAATGCTCTCCTGGAGGGGTGGACAAATTGCTATGGGACCCTGCTAGGAAGATATAAACTCTATAGAAGGGACTTTAAAACTTCAGAGAAGGGGCGCCTCGGTGGCTCGGTCAGTTAAGCGGCCAACTTTGGCTCAGGTCATGATCTTGTGGTTTGTGAGTTCGAGCCCCGCATCGGGCTCTGTGATGACAGCTCAGAACCTGGAGCCTGCTTTGGATTCTGTGTCTCCCTCTCTCTCTGCCCTCCCCTGCTCATGCTCTATCTCTCAAAAATAAATATTTAAAAAATTTTCAATAAATAAATAAATAAATAAAACTTCACAGAAAAGGTGACATTTGAGCTAGGTCAAAGGAGTCTTGGGAGTTTCCCCTTTGGAGAAAGGGGAAAGATATTTTAAGCAAAGGGAGCTGTAGGCACAAAAGTTTGGACCAGAAAGAAATTGCAAGTCTGGGAAACATCAAGAAATCTGAGGGTATGGGGCAAGTAGAAAATAAAACTGAAAAAATCATTTGTCCTCATCTGCTTCAACACTAACTGAGCTCCTATTGTGTACTGGGTATTATGTTTACCTCTGGGAAATGAAAACAGCACAGTCTTTACTCCAGAGCTTACTAACTAGTTAGACCTGCCCGAGTTACTTACCCCTCTGAGCCTCAATACCCTCCACAGTAAGACAAAGATAAACTCATGTTCCTGGGGACTGAATGCTTGACACAGGGGTAGGTCTGCAGTGCAAACACATAGTGGGAGACCTCTTATTTTCCTTGTTCCAGTTCCTGGTACAGGACTGAGTTTCCATGGCCCCTTCACTTAAGTGTGTAGTCCCTGAGATAGTGCTTCTGATGCAGCCTCATGCCACAAGGAAGCCCATGTTGTGGTCTGGAGACATGTCTTCCCTCAGCATCCTGATAGAGAGGCTTCCAACCCAACCAAGCCACACTGTCTCTGGGAAACATCAAACATGGTACAAAATTTCAGCATCATTAACTCTTCCTTCACTTGAAAGAAGTTTCCCATTTTTAATTCACATCTCTTTGCATCTTGTTTTGGGCATGAATTGGTTTGGCCCAGATACCTGCCCCAGGTTGAGATGGATTCTAAAAGGCACTGAGACTGGGGATAAACCCACCCACTGAGGACACTTTTCCCACTTGAGTGCTGGGAGCAATTCTAACACAGAGACGAAGCCCAGTGTCTGACAGAGCAGGGAACCCCCAGCAATGAGAGAATAGTGCAGGCAGTCAGCACTAGGGAGGTCCAATAGAG
Source organism: Proteles cristata cristata (assembly GCA_017311185.1). Taxonomy (NCBI): domain Eukaryota; kingdom Metazoa; phylum Chordata; class Mammalia; order Carnivora; family Hyaenidae; genus Proteles; species Proteles cristata. Next base: position 117,520 of record JAESUZ010002885.1, on the reverse strand, counting down.
GGTTAACGTGGGGTTCCACAACAAAGAACTAAGGGGCACTGTGTGGAAATTAAAATATGTATTAGAATGCATTTCTCGAATTCTTACATGTCAGAAACAGCACCAAAGAGTTTATATACCGTGCTCAGTTCATCCTCACACTGACTCATGGGACTATGTCCAGTTCCCATTTCTACCGAGGAATCCAAGACTCAGAGAATTTACAGAACTTGCTAAATACCATGCAACTAGTATACGAAAGAGTCAAGATTTGAGCTTAGGTCTGGCTTTGCTATAACCTATGCTTTCACATCGTTCATGGTCGTGGAAATAGCTACCATATTTTGAACACCTACCATGTGCCAGGTCCTGCGCTCAGCTCTTTCCATGAATTATCTCATTTTTTCCTGAGAATGAACTTCCCAGGTGATGTTATCATCACTAACCTTACCTTACCAGTGAGGAGCAGGGGAGGGACAGACAGTTTTTGTGCCTCCCATCCGGGGCCTGTACCACTAGAGGCAGAGTTGAGTTGGGACTATCTGAGTCCAGAGCTAGAGCTTTTCCCCATCTGCCTGGATAAGAGGACACAGAGCAGAGAGTCTGATGAAGAAGATTGTGGCTGTGTGGGACCTGCAGAGGGCAAAAGCAGCCATGGTTGGTCCTGTGGCAGCCTTGGACAGCATAATCATCAGCTCCTGGGCTGTCCCCTTGATCCATCATCAAGGGCTCAAACAGCCCCCAAACAGCCCCGGTATTGCAGAAAGCCTGAATATGGTCTGCACTGAAGAAGGGTGAAGGGTCCCAGCTCTGAGATCCAGAGGTAGCAGCTGCTAATACGTCCCACCCACCATGCCACAGCCTAGGAACAGTGTGACCCAAACTGCCCCAAGCAAGTCAGTTTGCCTTCAGTTTCATAAAAAAGAGTTCCTAACATGGCATTTCCAGGATAAAAAATGGCAAGTTTTGGTTTCAGAGCTAATAAATCCTCTCTGAACATCCCTCGTGCCTACTAGAGATGGGATAACAATTCTTTGTTCTTAATGGACAAAGAAAGTACAGTCACCCACTAAGTGCTGATACAAGCCCCCTGCTGGGAAAAGCCATGGGACTCCCTCTCCAAGGGCCTAAATGCTGCCATCTAGATCTGTGAGGAGTGATTCCAGTTCTTCTTTAAAACACAAACCTGATTCCAGCTCTTCTTTAAAACACGGGCCTATCTTCACGGAGTTTCTTCACTGGAGCAATTCTGGGGGAGTGTGCACTCTGGGTGCTCAGCAGCAAGAGCAAGCACAAAAGGCATGGTTTGGGGCATGTTAACCATCCTGGTGGCACACCATCTATTTGCAAGGAGGGGTTGGACTTGGCAGAGGCCACAGAGATGCCCAGGGCTGGCAATATGCAGAACAGCAGCTATTATGAGGCACTAGTGAAGAACCCCTTTACACATTCTTCAATGCAGACCCATAGTCAGGCCTCCTGCAGTGCAAGGACTCCAGGAGCAGGGTGAGCAAGAGTTTGTCCCCTTGCTGAGGGATCAAGGGGACAGCTTCACAGCCTGTGACTATGCTGTCCAAGGTGCAGAAGAACCAGCCTTTGAAACAAACTGATGACTACCTTCCAGTGTAGGATGCCTGCCACTCTTGGAATTTAAAACTATGAGGTTGGCCCAGACCCTGGAGGCAAGAATATGAGTTCTACATACAGAAGCATCTGGACACAGATAGATCTCTGTTATGGTCAGCTGTGTGATTGCGGACATGCCACTTAACTTCCCTGAGCCTCTTATTTTTCTCCTGTATAAGATGAAGGTATCTTCTACTTCAGAGATGGAATTTATATAGCTGGCACATGTAGTGCCTAGCATAGAGTAGGCACCTAATCAGTGTTTACTGCATTATCACCATCGTCATGTGTGTGATAAGGATCAGCATGACCCACTCTTTTTTTTCTTTTTTTAAATATTTTTATTTATTTCTAGGTGAGAGAGAGAAAGAGAGAGAGAGAGAGAGAGAGAGACAGCATGAGCGGGGAGGGTCAGAGAGAGAGGGAGACACAGACTCTGAAACAGGCTCCAGGCTCTGAGCTGGCAGTCAGCACAGAGCCCGACGTGGGGCTTGAACCCACAAACCGCGAGATCATGACCTAAGCGAAAGTCGGACGCTTAACCGACTAAGCCACCCAGGCGCCCCAGCATGACCCACTCTTAACAAAGTCCTACTATGGACCCACTCTGTGCAAGGCATTCAATGGCTACTATGTGCAGAGTGCCAAAACCATATATTGATGACAATGGGAAAGATGTGTGTGGAGCCAGTTGGACTTAATCTTGTTGTCTTTAAGCCCCATCTTCAGCTTATGAGCCACATGTTCCCTTTCCCTAGTTGCTTTCTCACTGCCAGTGCCCTCTAGTAGCCATAGCAAAGGTCATAGCAGCAGTAACTGATTGGAGTGCTACAGCTGATCGTCTAAAAGCTGTTTGATGTAGATTACCTTGATGGTCCTCACAGTATTCCTGGGAAGAAAATCAAGCAAGCCTGATTGTCTACATTTCATAGGAGGCATTAAAGGAACAGCACAAGGTGCAAGAGGGAAACAAAGGCGCAAGAGCGTGAAGGTTAGAATATGCAACAGGAGCCTCCAGATTGTGTTTGAGAGTCCACAGGAATTCTCACCTCCTGATCTGTTTCCAGGTGCTAGAATCCTGTGGAATCTGGGAGACAAGATGTGGATAAGGTGCTAGAACCAGTTTCCTGACTGCTGACGAAGAAAGAGAAACATTTGCTGTGTGTGTCCCAGGTACTGTCTTCAGTGCTCTACTTGTGGGACTTACCTAACCCTTACAACCACTGAGTTGTCATAAATTATCATCAGCCCCATTTGACAATGAGAAAACTGAGACTTGAGAAGGGTACAGAACTTGATTGATCTCTGACACAGCAAGTGAGTGACAGAGCAAGGATGTGGAGGTAGATCTGCTCACTCTGAAGTGTGGCTGACATGAGGACCCACTCTGCTGCCTCAAACAGCCACCACCATTACAAAAGACAGCCTGCTTATGGTCCAGTCACTGGTTGAGTGTTTAGCATACATTATCTCATCCATTGCTCCTAATAACCATCAAATGCTGGTATCCATGGAGATTTTTTTATAGTTATAGAGTACCCCTTCCCAGTTAGTTAATTATTAGTTATTAGTTAATTATCATATCACCCCTGGAAATGGTAGGAAAATGAGACTCAGGGAGGTTAAGTAATTGCCCAAAGTTATATGCAAAGATTTGTGTCTCCAAATCCTGCATTCATTCTACTATGTCAACTTACCCCTCCAACTTCCTCCTCTGTTCTTCCCTCCTAGATCCAAAGGTGAAGGTCAATACCATTCCTCAAGTAGGCAAAATTAAGGCTCAAGAAGCAAAATCGCTGCACTAGAAGTAGAAACATCCACTAATACGAAGAATTCCCAGGACCCAGCATTTTTCTAAGACTAGTCTTCCTGACAGTTCATTTCCAGTAATTGGTCATTTAAAATCATCCCCTGCCTACAGCCTGCTCCATAATTCAATTTGCAATGTGTTTCATCAGTTCAGCTGCCCTTCCTCTTGAGGGGGCTCTATCCTCATGGTTGGGGAATGAGATAATGATGAGGAAAAGAACATGAACCACCTAGGATGGAGCCAGAAGGGAGGAGGGTAAGGTGGAACCAAGTCCCAGTCACTCCCTGGACCAGCAGACAAACCCGTCATTCATAGCAGGACTATGCAGCTGTCAGCCCTCAAAGCCAGCTGAGGCAGCTCCTGGGGTTCAGAGACCAGATGCTCTCTGTCTAGGAATTCACTAAGTAACATAGAAAGGGGTTTCCCCTGACTTTACTACCTAAGGCTTTCAAGCAATGATAGTGATCACAACATGTAGCCAACAGGGAGGACAAATGGAAGAAATATGCACAGCACATCTTTATGTCATGCTCATGATAAGATTGCAACAATCTCTGTTGAAGCCATTATGATTGAAAGTTTAGAAAGGGAGGAGGAAACTGAGGCAATAGGATTAGATATGCTTAACGACCACATAGATATAAGTGGGCTTGAATCCCAGATCTACTGGCTCCAAAGCCTCTATTCCATGCTCAGTAGGCAAAAGTACCATCCAGTCCTACCTTGTGCCCACTGTGCGACATCAGCATCCCCTGCAGAGTAGAAGTAATAGGAATCCTGCTATTCAAGGCTCTACCCATTTGGCTACTGAACTGGTATTGCTCAGGGACCCTATGGACCTCCAATGGGTCTAATCTTGTATTTTGAGAAACTGACATGGAATGATCCCTGGGTTCTTTCATATTCTTGCAATGAGACTCACAGGGGCCAATGACTTGCCCAGAATGACAGTATCTGGATTGTCTGAATCATATGCATTCCACTACTGAAAACAAGTCCCAGGAGGTAAGTACCAGAAGAGTCAGGGGCTGAAAAGACATAAGCAGTCTTCATAGAGAAAGGATTTTTAAAACTAAACCTAGAAGAATAGTGTAATGCTTTCGGATTACAGATTGTATATAGAAGGACTAGGGATCTGGAAGAGAAAAGGAAATGGACAAATTACAGAAGATGAGATTCAGAGAGATTGGAGAAATTCCAAGCATTCCTGTTTGCCTGGAGGGTAAGGTAGGGAGAAGGGACAGTGCAGGGTGAGTGTGGTTGGGTCAAAACCACTGTGAAATTGGACATAAGAAGTTGGCAAGAGAAGTTAGTGAAAGTTAGGATGTAAGAGAAATTCACAAGAGGTCATCACAACCATTTTACACAGACTTTAGTTTGTGAAAATATTCTCCCACTAGATTGATCCAAATGGGGAAAAACTTTCCACCCTTTGGAACATAGCAGGTCCAGATCTGGCTTAGCTTCTCCTTTTAAAGGTTGTAGGACCCTGAATAAATTACTTGGCCTCTCTAATCTTCAATTTCTTCATCAATAAAATGGAGATCTTCAACCCTCTTTTCTGAGGTGATTGTGAGGACTGAAAATAATTTAGGTAAAACATGTTGGAGAGGGCTAGGGCTATGATCAGTGCCTGATAATTGCTACCTAGGATTACAGTTATGATGAATTATTCAGATAAGTCAGCTGAAGACTTCTGTTTATAGAGGCAGTGTACTGTAATGATCCAGACCATGGATGCTGGAGCTGTGTAAACTTCAGCAATAACTTGACTTATCTTGTTTCAGTGTCCTTGCTTTTAAAGTGAGGGCAGTAATATTACCTGCTTCTAAGAGCTATTGTGAATATTAAATAAGCTAATACGTGTAGAACACCACAACACTGCTCGGCACAGAATAAATTACCAAAAGATATAAGCTGTTCCCACATGCTCATTGAAGAGCAGCTTGAAATGGACAGTTTGGGATGGAATTACACAATTTGATGGGGGGAAAATGTGGTTCAAAGGAGCACTCCTTCATTAACTTGTTCCTCACCTAGCTCTGTTTTCCCTTACTTCATATTTTGTCATATTTTATTTTCTTTATTCTACCTGTATTATACTGACATGATATTTTATACATATTTATTAATTTATTTTCTGAATCCCCCACTAAAATGTAGGTCTGGGAGGGCAGAGACATAAGCAGTTTTTCCTCATTCCTATATTCATAGTGTTTACAAGTGTGATTGGCACATACAAGGCACTCAGAAAATATTTTGTTTAGGGGACATCTGGGTTGCTCAGTCGGTTAAGCATTCGACTTTGGCTCAGGTCATGATCTCACAGTTCATGAGTTTAAACTCTAGTAGTCTCTGTGCTGACAGCTCAGAGCCTGGAGGCTGCTTTGGATTCTGTGTCTCCCTTTTTCTTTCTGTCCCTCCTCCACTCACGTTCTCTCTCTCTCTCTCTCTCTCAAAAATAAGTAAACATCAAAAATTTTTTAATATTTTGCTTAGAATTTGATTATGATGTGTTTAGGTGTGGTTTCTATTATGTTTATTTTGCTTGGAACTAGATGAACTTATTGATTCTGTAAATGTGTATCTTTACCAAATTTAAGAAAATTTTGATCATGAATTCTTCAAATGTTTGTTTTTTCTGTCCTATTTTCTGTTACTTCTTTCTGGGACTCCAATTATACCTATGTTAGAACATTTTACATTGTTCCGTGGGTCACTGAAACTCTGTTCCATTTTTTCTTCCTTATTGTTTCCTCTCTGTTCTTTAGATTAGATAATTTCTATTAATGTTTTTTAATTTTATTATTCATTTATAATTTGTAATTTGCTTTTAAAATCATACAGTAAAAAACTTATTTATATTTTTTCAGTTCCAGATTTTTTGAAATGTTTATTTACCTTTTGAGAGAGAGACAGAGACAGAATGTGAACAGGGAAGGGGCAGAGAAAGAGGGAGGCACAGAATCTGAAGCAGGATCCAGGCTTTGAGTGGTCAGATGTGGGGCTTGAACTCACAAACTATGAGATCATGATCTGAGCTGAAGTCTGATGCTTAATTGACTGAGCCAGCCAGGAGCCCCCAGTTCTAGATTTTCCATTTGGTTTTTTATGTCTTTACTGAGATATGTTTTTCTTTTACTTTTTTTTTCCATTAGAAGTGTATTTTCCTTTTTGTCCTTGGGCAAGTTTATGGTAGCTTCTTTAAAATCCATGCCTGCTAATTTCAACATCTGGGTCATCTCCAGCTCAGTGTTTTTCTGTTTCTTCAAATATCTGGTAATTTTGAGCTGTATCCTAGACATTGTGGTTGATATATTAAGGAGATTCTAAATTCTGTTATGATCCTTTAAGTAGTATTACTTTTTCTTTCAGAAAGCATTTAACTGGGATGAACTCAGACTTCAAACTTTGTCTCCCCTGTGATGGGTAGCAGCTGTAATCTCAATCCAGTGACTTCAAGGTTATTTTTTTCCTTAGCTGAGTTGCTTGAATCTGTTCTCCATATGTGTAGTTCAGGGGTCACTCAGACAAAGAACTGGGGAAAATATATACATCAAATTTAAGGCTTCCCATCTATGGCTTTCCCCTTCCTGGTATGTTCCTCCTTCCATTTTCTAGGTGCTATGCTCACCTGGGATGCTGTCTTCTGATTTTTCAAGCCAGTAAAACTAAGGATTTTCTATGTGAGTTTTAGTTAACTTGTGTAGCACTGCAAACTGAGTCCTACCATTAAGTAAAAAATAAAAATGTGGAATTCAGCTCGTTTCATTCTTTTTTTCCCAAATTTGGATTTCTCTTCAAGTTCTCCTTGGTTTCACTTACTCTCCAGTGCCTTCAAGATTTGTTTGTTTGTTTGTTTGTTTTTTAATATTTTGTCCAGAGTCAATAGATGTTATTTGAGGGAAAATTAGTCCAACAAGAACTACTCCTCCATTATCAGATGCAGAGCTTCTGTAAATGTTTTTGGCTAAAAAACCTTTTTTTTTTTTTTACATGCACCGAAACTGCATAGAATCAGATTTAGAACTCAATCACCACTATTTCATGACAATAACTCTTTGAACTCTATATTTTTAAACACAGCAGTTAAGATTTAGGTCTCAACATTGACTATCAAAAGCATTTGATTGCTTATATCAAATGCTTTTGAAACATTTTCTTTGCTTGGCTTTTGAAACATATTCTCTCTTGGCTCTCCTTTTACTCACTGGCTACTCCTTCTCAGTCATATATGTTGATTTTCCTCATCTCTCCAACCTCTAAGCACTGGAATGTCCTAAGGCTCACACATATTTTCTTAATCCTTAGAGTATCCCATCCAGTCTCATGGCTTTACATACCACCTATGTACTTACATTTCCCAAATTAATATCTTCAACCCAGACGTTAAATATCTTGGACTCATAAATATGACTGCCTATTCAATATCTCCATTTGAATGTCTAGTAGACATGTTAAACTCAGTATGTCCATAGTCAAGTTCTTATCCCTAACTCCAAAACTACTTGTCTTTCATTATTTTCCATCTCAGTAAATTGCTACCTAACACTTCTCAGTTACTCAAACCAAATTTTGGACCCATCCCTCATTGCTCTAAGTTGCATTTAGCCCATTAGCAAATAGCTCTACCCTCAAAAGTATTTCCAGAACTTGACAGCTTCTCACTATCCTTAGGATTCCTACCACTGTTATTATTTTGGAGGATATTTCAGGGCCTCCTAACTTGTCTCCTCATTTCTTTCCTTGCACTCTCTTTAGTCCACTCTTCAGACAGCAACCAAACTAGAATAATTTTTTATTTATTTTTTATTTTTTAATGTTTATTTTTGAGAGAGAGAGACAGAGAGAGAGACAGGGACAGACAGAGCATGAGCAGGAGAGGAGCAGAAAGAGAAGGGGACACAAATCTGAATCAGCCTGATGCGGGGCTTGAACTCATGAACTGTGAGATCATGACCTGAGCTGAAGTCAGATGCTTAACTGACTGAGCCACCCAGGCACCCATAAAATATAATGATCTTTTAAAATACAAGACAAACTGTGGCACTTAGCTGAGACAATCTTTTCATGGACAACCTCATTCATGGTGAAAATTGAACTCTTTACAAAGGCCTGAAAAGCCCCACGTGGTCTGCCAATTACCTCATCAACCTCATTTCCTGCTACTCTCCATCTTGCTCTCTCTGCTCCAGGAACACAGGCCAAGTTGTTTCTCTTTGAACATACTGGCACGATCCTGCCTCAGGGCCTTTTCATGTGCTGCTTCCTCTACTGGAAGATTCCTCCCTTAGAGTCACATGGATCACTCTCTTATTTCCCTCTGGTCCCCATTCAAATGTTACCTTATCAGTGGGGCCTTACCTGACCAACCTTGTTAAAGCAGCAAACATCCCCACCACAGCACTCTACCCCTTTAGCTTGTTTTATTTTTCAATATAGATTTATCTGACATACTATGTATGTATTTCTTCCTTTCTTCATTATGTGTTTTTCCTCAATAGAGCATAAACCTCACAGGGACTATTTTGTTCACTGTTTAGTGTATACACTCTCAATAGTGTCTAGAACATGATAGGCACTTAATAATATCTGTTAAATAAATGATTGAATGAATAAATAAATAATTATGGTTTTGGCTTAGAATTGCCTAAGGAGTATATAAAAATACAGATTTCTTAGAATACAGATTCTTAGGCCTAGTAAAGGTGTAATTGAGGGCATAATCTATGAGAGCCCCAACCTTTCTGGGCTTCATTTTCTTCATTTATAAAATAGAGATGAGTCCTCATACCATTCAGGGCTGTGGTTCAAACTAAGATGATCTTTGTATAGAAGTGCTCAGTGCCCTGCTCAGCATATAGCAGATGTTTAAGCATTGGAAGACTCTTCCTCTATCAGTAAAAGATTGACTCAGGGTCCCATGGAGGCCAAATGGGAATGTTGGGCCTAGACCTCTGTTCTCTGGACTCCTGTTTGTGACTCTACCCACAGATTCATATAATCACACACTCACACCTTCTGGCCTGCTTATGCCACTATGCTGAGGGAGGGGCCCTGTCAACAACCACATTCTTTTTTCCCTAGTGTCTGAAATAGTATTCCTCTGCATTTCTGGCCAAGTGTACCCCATGTCCTCCAGACCCCATTACAAATCAGTAGTCTAGCATCTAGGGGCATATTTTCCTTTTCCCCAAGTGCCCTTTTTGGCAGGGACCAGGTTTGCTCACAGTCAGTGCTCCTTAGCTCTGCCATTAAAGACTCAGAACCACTCCCCCCATTCACTGCTCCTGAGCCCCACTCTCATCTTACCTTTGCTCCTGGCCGTCAATGTCCCAAGAGCACTGCTGATGGAGATGGCTTCCAGACCCATACCTGAATAAGATGTGAGGTTCCAAGGAAAGTGCAGAGAGAGAAAAGGGGAATCTCCCCTGCAGTGGGAAACAGAGCCAAAAGCCCCACCATGTTTCTGCCCTAAAATCAACTGCCCACTGCTCTCAACACCCATATACCTTGTTATGGCCACCTGTAGCTACCTGATCCCACCACACACACCTCAGCCCTGCTACAATCCTCTGAAAAATGGATACCCCAGGCATAAAGGAGGTGAGCTGGCTCAGCCACTATACTATCACATCTGGTTTGGCTCCAGCATTGAGAGGTGGAGAAGGTCAGCCTGAGGAGGGGGGCAGACTTCTTCCCATGAGTGTTTTTTTTTTTTGGTCCTATCTCCTGGGGCTCAAGCTATTGCCTGGGGCCTCCACACTTCCAATGGTATGACCACCCCCTGCACCTCCCCACTCACCTCCACCTGGGAAAATGCAGAGATCCTCTCCCAAGTCCCCAACATCTACTTTTATGCCCCACTCAAATAAACACACACAATTACTTTAGCTTTCTCTTTTCAATTTCCAATTCATTTCAGAGGCTGTGGAACCAATCTTCCCAGAGCCTTAAAGCACAATCTCTGAGGATTAGAGTCCTTCCAGACCTCATTCTCATGAAGAGGAAACACACTCTGCTTTGAAATTTGCTTTTCTCTACATTTATGTTCACCCGCTTCCAAAAGAAAACAAATCCCAAAGTGTACTTATAGCTAGCAAGTGCTTTTCACACACATCTCCCTTTGCCCTGATGAGTCCAAGATGATCCCATTTTACAGGTGAGAAAATGGAAGTACAGGAAAAGTAAGCAACACAACTAGGTCACAGGGATAAGTAAGTGGCAAAGTGAATATATGAAAACCAGTCTTGGGGGATAGGAAGGGAAGGGAAGGGAAGGGAAGGGAAGGGAAGGGAAGGGAAGGGAAGGGAAGGGAAGGGAAGAGAAGGGATGGAAAGGGAAGGGAAGGGAAGGAAAGGTCTTAATAAGATTGCCACTGTACTTCCAAAAGGCCAGCTAGCTTTTTGTTGTACTATTTTTAGTTGTTTACTGTGCAATGTATAGTGTGGTAACTTCTCATGAACCCCTTGTATTTAACAATGCTTGCTTCCTGCTTACATGTGCACATGTACACACACACACACACATACAAACACACACACACACACACACACACACACACACACACGAGTCAGGAACTTGCCCAAGTAGCAGGCTCCTAAATAATAGTGGGAAGGCTCTCTTAAGACTTGCTTTTGTTCTCCACCACGCTGTACTCAAGAGAGGATCCCAGTAGGGATTCTTCAAATCAGCTACTTACTGGAGACAGATTTCCCAACACTAATCAAGGATCTGTTTTTTACTTTCTGAGTTTCATTCCGGATGGGAGACATAAAATTCCTCACACACACCCCTCCAATCTACTTCCAGAGATAGGCCAGGGTCTTTGAGTAACATTGCTCTGCCATGAACTGGACTGCTAAGGAGCCAGAACTACCTCCCTCTAGCCTCCACCCAGCAGGAGAGCTATCCTTAATGAAAGCCTTGCACCTGTATTTCCATTTTCCCTTATGTTGATGCTCTGTGGTCACAATCCACACGTTCCAGGCTAATATGTTGGAAAGCAGAGCGTGGCATGCATGCCTATAGCTGCTTATTTTGCCAATGGTGTTAGGTTGCCTGTTTAGCGATTTTGTAGTTGGGACAGAAAAGGCAATTATGGAGCATTCTGAGTGGAAAAATATGCTGAAATTTTGCTCACTCCAGTCCAGGAAGGTTGTTCAGGCCTGTGCTGTGGGCTCCCTTCTTTGCCCCCTCAGTTACAGGCACAGAGCTTCACATCAGCCATCCCCAGGGTGGATGTCCTGGGGATGCTGTCTCATCTCACTTATGCCATCAGAGGGCCTGCTCCTTCTCTTCTCATCAGCCTTAGTGGGGGCATCATTTCTGGTTCTGTGCTCCCCCAGGACAGTGATATTAGGAATTGAGACCTCCTTGAAAGGCAGCACTGAAGAAATTTGATTAATTCAGTTGGAATGTGGTTCATGGGGTTGAGATGCACAAGCACCACCATGTGCCCTGCACTAAGATTATGCTCCCCAGATGGGCCATATAAGAGGCATACAATCAACAACAATAATCATGGACTAATAGAAAGAACATCGTCTTCAGTACCAGGTACATCTGAGATGGAATGTCAGCCCCACCTCTTACTAGCTGGATGACCTTGAGTGAGTTGTGTGGCCCTTCTATTCTCTGTTTCCTCAACTGTAACACAATGTAGAGTCCTACTTTGCAGGATTATTATGAGGAGTAAGAGACATAACACCAATTGAGTGCCCAACACACAGCATGGCATGTGTTAAGTGTTCAATTAAAGCATCTTCCTGTGTATTATGTCATTTGATCCTCAGAACAGCCCTGGGAAGAGATAAACAGGCTAGGGTTACTCCCATTTATAGAAAGAAAAGGAAGGCTCAAGGAAGTAAAGTGATTTGTCTGCAGTCACATGGAGCAAGCAAAGGAAGAGCAAACACTTGTCATTGTCTGATTCCTACCTCTGGATTCTTTCCAATTAGGTGACTCAAGCCCATCCATCACCTTTCCAAAGAATCTAGCACATTCTCAAAGTGGATTCAGGTACCAGAGACATCCTCTGCTGTAAACTCTTCTTGGCTATTCATGTGTCTGGTCCATCACCCCTGGAAGAAGTGGGTCTGTGACAGGCTTTTGCTTGACTCCCCTGAAGACCTTCTCAGAACAAGCATTTGGTTGAGGCAGTTTTGATATTTTAGTCCCTGGGGTCTCTTTGCACTTGCTCCCAGAGTTTCATTCATGATGATCTTCGCTGGAAAACAGAGGGGATTTTTCATCTGCACCTCCAGTCTCTTTTCTCTATCCTGAAGAACAGGAAGATTGTGGGGTTGTTTCAGTTTTACTGAGTATTGCCTGAGAATGTGAGGTTCACAAGTATTATGAACTATGTTTGTGTCCTCCCAAACTTCATATGTTGAATCCCTAACATGACAGTATTTGGAGGTGGGGCCTTTAGGAAGTATTGAATTTGGGAAGTCATGAATGTGGGGCTTGAAAAATGGGATTAGCATTCTTGTTAAGAAGAGGGAGAGACCATAACTTCCTTACTCTTTGTCATGTTAAGACATAGCAAGGAGGCAGCTGACTGCAAGCCAGAAATGGGGCTCTTACCAGGAACTGAATCAGTTGACACCTTGATCTTAGACTTGCAACCTCCAGAATTGTGAGAAATAAATGTTTAAGCCACCCAGTCTATGATATTCTGTTATAGAAGCCTGAGCTAAGATAACCAAACAGGACATTGTCTTCCATACTGTCCAGTACCTGGTATCCAGGCACCTCTCCAGGGCCTCCTGTGAGAAGTCTGTGCCATGGTGGAAAATCCTGAGCTAAGATGGTGGAAAGAGAGGGCAGAGGAGGAAAGCCAAAAGAAGCAGAAGCTTCATTACCAGCGGGTAATATAAAGATGGTGGACAAAAAAAGCAACATCCAAACAAAGGGGCAAGATGAAGTCTTAAATGGAGGAGAAATCAAGAGGTGAAACATGCCAAGGGTCAACAGCAAGATGGAAAGTAGACATTGATGGAAGTTAACAAGCAGCTCAGCACCAAAGCTATGAAAAGTTCTCTCCATATTTGCTCTGATTATCTAATGCTATATAACAAATTGCCCCAAAACCTTATGGGCATTAAACAGCCATTTATCATACTTATGGATTTGTGGGGTGGGGGGGGTGGTGAGGTCAGGAATTAAATAATACACAGCAGGAAAGGTATTCTCTGATTCTTGATGTCTGTCATCAGTTGGAAGCCTCCAGAACTGGAAGTCAGAATCATCTGAAGGTTCATTCACTGATGGTTGATGCTGGGAAGACTCAAGTAGCTGGCAGTTGGGGCTCTGTGAGCATCTCTTTCTGTCTCTATGTCGCCTCTCTCTGTTATCTCTCCAGCATGGCCGTTTTAGGGTAACCAGACTTCTCATATGTCTTCTTGGTCCCCCAACATGCATGTTAAGATGAGGTGAAAACTGTATCACTTTTTATGACCTAGCGTCAGAAGTGATGCAATGCCCTACCACCATGTCCTTCTAATCAAGGCAGTTAAAAAGATCCACCAACCTCAAGAAGAGGGAACATATATCTCAATTCTTGATAGGTGAATACCAATGTCACACTGTAGGAAAAACGTGTGAAATGGGACACATACATGTGAAACAATGTTGGAAAATACAATCAGCCTCCATGTCTAAAGTCTCTCTATGGTACTTTCTCATGTTACAGTGGTCAGTCTGTGTGTGACAACAAAAGTATAGCTTCTAGACCTCCCCTTGAAAAGATGAGACTAGAAATAGGAATACCCAAGGCTTTGACAAAGGGGTGCTTGGCATTTTCCTTTAGAGAGGAATGAAGAAGTTTCAGGGGAGCCAGCTCTCATGGACAGAAATTCTGCGCTCTCCATCTCAGATACATTGCTGCTTTGCTTTGTGAGGTTTGTTAGCTATAGTAGAAGTCTTGTCTTTGTCAATTTTTCATACATTTTAGTAAAGATCTCCCTGAAAACCGAGACTATGTCTATGATGCTGAGAAAACCCAAAGGGTGGCTCTGATTTTTCTCACAGCTGAGTTAGAGGCAAGGAGGAACGGATCCCCCAAATGAAGATGAGGGAAAGTGGGTATCAGTGTGAACCCCCAACAGGGAGGCAAACTGAGGGCAGCAAAGGTGAATTTCCCCTCCCATCCCACCTCTGTCTGGAGAGCTTGTCTCAGCTCAGCCCTAGAATATTTTGTATTTAGCTTCAATGAGATTCTTTTACAGATAGAGGCAGAAGAAGGATCAAAGTGGAAGGATCTCCTGGGAGAGGTGAAATGCCAGGGGGTTGTGCCACTGACACTTGAACGACTGTTTTCCTCACCAAAATATTCCTCAAGGGGGGTTCATAGAATTTATCCTCTGTATATTTTACATTTTCACCCTCTACATCTTCCTTGCCCTGCCCTATCCACACATCCTCTCTGCTCAACCAGACTCCTGAAGAATGTATTTCCTGATCAAGTTTTCCAAAGGAAACACCAGCATGAAGGAACACACAGACTCACTAAGAAACAGCAAAAAGGTCTTCTTCCATGTTACATTACCATGAAAAGATGCTAATTCAGAAGGACCTGGGAGAGACCCTATGGCTAGCTGAATTCTAGTATTTCCCAAAACACCCACCAAACAGGACATGCATGATGTTTGCTAACTCATGTAAGCACAGGGAATGCTTAGTCCATAAAATACCAAAAGTGAACATATTTGCCACCCACAGTATTTCTCACCCAACAGAGTAGGCTAATTGCAAGCATTTCTCATTATCCATTAATGGACTGTATGAAGTTCTCAAGGACTTAAAACCCAACCATTTTTGTCCTGTGCTAATAGAAATATTATAGTTGGACCTTGAAAGTTATATTCCATTTTTCATTTGTCACCCATTTATTCACTCATAAAAAAAAAATCATTGATTATTGTGCTGTGCTTGGCCCTGAAGACAAGCAGTGAAGAATCCCTATCCTTGAGTGTTCTTAGTGAGAAAGCAATGAAATAAAGAAATGTTTTGATGGATATTACAAGAGAATACTGGGAGCTATGGGAGCATGTAATAGGATCCTTCATCTAGATTTGAGGAAGGAGAAATCAAAGAAGGCTTCCTAGAGGAAGTGAAGCCTAAACTAGGTTTTGAGCCATGAGTAAAATTGCACAGGATAATATAAGAGAAGGGAGGGAGGACATGTGCTAATACCAAGGCATGAGATAGTATGGTACCTTGGAGAAACTGAGAGAAGCTCAGAGTATGCAGGGAGAAAGGCAGACTTAAATGCTGTACTGAAGAGTTTGGTCTTTCTCCAGAATTATGCAATCATAAAACTAGCTTAAAACTTGGGATTTAGGGGCACTCATGTGGCTCAGTCAGTTCAGCAACTGACTCTTGATCTCAGCTCAAAACATAATTTCACAGTTCGTGGGATTGAGCCCCTCATCAGCTTGGGATTCTCTTTCTCCCTCTCTCCCTCTGCCCCTTCTCCACTTACTCATGCTCGCTCTCTCTCTCTCTCTCAATAAATTAATAAATATTTATAAAGGGATTAAATTCAGATAAAGTCAATGAGTTGATAGTCATTAAGTCATCTCCAAGAGTAAAACTGATGAAGTTGCCCTAGTATCAGTCAAGAATAGGATTTAGCTTTGGCTTTGATGTCCTCTATTCCATCCAAGGAGGGTCAGTGAGCAAGAAGCAGGCAATATCTTCTCTAGATCAGCCATGCCCACCTTTCACTGATCTTGACTTCTAGGACCCACCTGCCTGCTCAAACCTGTCTTAGCTCACCAACTTGAACTTGACCAGTGGTCTCTGCCTGCTACTTCCTACTTATCTGAACAGTTTGTGTTGAGCCACTCTGTATGAGTCTTACTATGTCACTGCCCTTGTTCCCAAGATGCAGCTGTAATTAAACTTAAAAAAATTTAATGTTTGTTTGTTTTTGAAGGAGAGAGAGAGAGCATCAGTGGGGGAGAAGCAGAGAGGGAGGGAGACACAGAATCTAAAGCAGGCTCCAGGCTCTGAGCTGTCAACACAAAGCCCAACGTGGGGTTCGAACTCACAAACAATGAGACCTGAGTTGGTGACAGATGTTTAACCAACCGATCCACCCAGGTGACCTTGTAATTAAACTTTAAATAGAATTTTCTTCCTTCCCATTCTAACCTCAGATACTATACTTGCTATCTGTTGATTTCTGATTGGATATCTTGAAATTATGGGCAATTAAAGATAAAAGGCTCTTTAGGGATCATCATGCCCAGACCTCTCATTATAGCTAATGCCAGGGAGGAGAAATGACTTCCCCAAGAATAAAAACTTGTTTGAGAGTCTTCTGACTCTCAGACCAGTGAGCATCTCATGGATTGCCTCTTAGTAAAAGGAATTGACAAGCTGGTGGACAGAGTGGGTAACAGGGACTCACAACTTGGGCTTGGGAATTTTAATGTATACAACTCCCTAAAACTCCATAATGGACTGAATCTTATAAAGTGGGGTTCATTCATTCAAATAACAAAGGCAACCCAAGTCATGTTCTGTATCAGGCTCTATAGGAGACACTAGGGAGCTGCGGGAAAGCAAGATCCATTTCCTACCAGAGAAGCCTGTATCTTATTGAAAAGACAGATGACAAATGATAATTATCCAGTGTGAAAAGTGCCATGGTGCCAAAATGCTGTAATGGAGGGGTCTTCATGGCTAAGTCCCTGATTGGCTCCTGAAAACTGCCATTACTTCTGAATAGACACCAGGAAAAATTAGTGGGACTATAGGATTTGGTTTGAGAGTCTCACTCTGGCCTATCTTCAAGTCATCAAAAGGTTAAATGTCATTTCTATAAGAAGAGCAGAGAATCAGATCATTAAGTCTAATACCTCACTTATCAGAATGGGAAAACTAGACTCAGAGAGGGGAAGTGACTTGGCCAAGTCACCATGTTACGGTTCCTGCCTCTAAATCACCCTTCTGCCTTGCTTTGGAGAAGCAGTATGGTGCTACAGAAAGAGCACTGGACTGTGAGTTCCAGTTCTGACCCTTCCATGTGGTTGCATACAAAACTTGTGTGTCCCTCTAAATTCATGGATTGAAGCCCTAGCCCCCTGGGTGATGGTAGTTGGAGATGGGACATTCAGAAAGTAATTAGTTTTGGATGAGTTCATGATGATGGGGTTTCTCATGATGAATCTGTCCCTTTAAGAAGAGACACCAGCGAGCTAACCCTCTATCCAGGAGCACTCCCTGAGGAAAGGCCATGTGAGCACACACAGAAAAGCCAGCCATCTTCAAGCAGGCAGAAAGCCCTCTTCAGGAATCAAATCAACCAGGACCTTGACTCTAGACTTCCCAGATTCCAGGAATATGAAAGATAAATGTCAGTTATTGAAGCTACCCAGTCTGCAGACATCCAGACTGCCTAAGTAGACTAAGACATCCATATCCACAGTGTGTTCCCAAACAAATCACTGTCCTTCTGTGGGCCTCAGTTTCCCTGCATGTCAAAGGAGAATATTGGACCAAAAAGGTCTCTGTGACTCCTTTTGATCTCTGAGGTGTGATGTGACAATTATCCAGTGAAGAAAGAGGCTGAAAACCAAAGCAGCTCCCCAGACTGTCTGTGGACACTAGCTCAGAGAGGCTGGTGGTGCGTGGTGCCCAGAGCGCAGGTGGCCGCCCTAGGGAAGAGCAAGAGGAGGCAGGGTGTAACATTAACATTCCCCCAATGCATGCCTGGGAGCTTGGAGGGCCCAGATGGGAAGCAAATAAGCAAACTCCCTGACGTGCTCTGAGCCATAGATCACCTTCCACAGCCGGCACTACTCTCTCTGTTGCCGTGGCAACTTTTCTCTGGGTTTTTCTAATTTTCCAACACTCAGCTCCAGGAGCAGGGCATAACTGACCTACAAGTGGAGACCACACAGACCCAGGGCAGGGAGGCTGGACCAACATGGGCCTCACAGCTCGGAATGTGGGCCTGAGATTTTGACCCAGGTGTGTCAAGCTGCTGTCATCCTTTCTTACAGCAAAGCTCAGAAAGGGCTGGGAGCAGAGAGGAAGATTTTTTACATTATTATAAGGCAACCGGGCTTTACAAAACTACAGTTTTACTCTTAACTCTCATTTGTAGCAGCGATGGTTACTGTTTTCTGCTCCACGGTGAACTTGCCAGACGACCTTGGGGAGGCCACTTAATCTTTAGAGGTTGTGCTTTTCCTAAACCATAAAATGAGCTAATAATTCAATTCAGAAGCCTGGATGCAAGCACTTTCTTGATCTCTCCCCACCCCGCCTGAAGCTCTGTGGGTGAGCAGGTGAGACATTTGAAGGGGAGCCTTGGCAAAAACAGTCTTTTGAAAGGTAAAGGTTTACCCATGATCATGATCGTATTCCCCCCTCCCCCATCGTTACTGATGCACTTAAGAACTGATTTTCTGAGCATTTCTCTTTTTATATAAGGAAAAATGCTCTAGGAGGTAATATATTAGGTAACTCCCATTTTCAATCAAGAGGAAATAGAAGCAACGCCTGTCTGAAATTATTATCAAAGCCATTAGGAGAATAGGATTTTTCTTATCAGACTTCAATTTACACACAGATACAGTATTACGAAGAGGTCTGTGTAAGGTGGGCAATTGAAGAACTGAGATGTATCAAGCCAGTTCCTCCCTCCTTCTGTCCCTCTCTGTCTTTATTTATTCAATGGATGCTCAAACAGTGCCAACTCTGGGAGCCGTTATTCAAAGGCATTTAAGGAGTGCCGCTCTGTCCGATGCAGGGTAGCAAGCAAGGTCTTGGTTCTGGGGAGGAGAAGATCTGTAAAGACAGACACAGGAGCAAGGCTCTGCCACCCATGACCTTCTCAGTCTTCCTATGAGCTTGTGAGGGAAGTGTTATCACTGCCATTTTAAATTTTTTTTAATTTTTTTTTTTTATATCTAGGAGAGAGAGAGAGACAGCGTGAGCAGGGGAGGGTCAGAGAGAGAAGGAGTTACAGACTCTGAAACAGGCTCCAGGCTCTGAGCTGGCAGTCAGCACAGAACCCGACGTGGGGCTCGAACCCACGAACCACGAGATCATGACCTAAGTGAAAGTCAGACGCTCAACCGACTAAGCCACCCAGGCGCCCCTATCACTGCCATTTTTTTTTTTTAGGAGAGAGAGAGACAGCGTGAGCAGGGGAGGGTCACAGAGAGAGGGAGTCACAGACTGAAACAGGCTCCAGGCTCTGAGCTGGCAGTCGGCACAGAGCCCGACGCGGGGCTCGAACCCACGAACCGCGAGATCATGACCCAAGCGAAAGTCGGACGCTTAACCGACTAAGTCACCCAGGCGCCCCTATCACTGCCATTTTAGAAGAACCGACACACTTCAGCTGTCTTATCTACAAGGTCTCTGCTTGACCCAGTTTGAATCCCTGGTTCTCTGCCCCCATCGGGCTATATTTGCCAACATCACCCCCAAGTTGCCCCGAGTCCCTGTCCTCCCTGGTATCTACCTGGCAGCACGGAGACACCTTTTCATCTCCTGTTTCTGTCTTCCTTCCTCTCCATATCTGATGATATTATAGTGACCACCTATTGTTTGCTCATCTATAACTGCCACACCACTACATAACCATGGATCCTTGGGCCTCTACAGCATTAGAGAATGCTGGCTGGGGAGTTTGAGAATCTCTGCAATTTCATTCAAAACTTTGACTGAAAGGGAACATGTGCATTTTGAGGGGAGAGAGGCTAAATCATTTATCAGAATCTCCAAGGGGTCCAAACAAACATGGGAGAATTTCTTGAGAATTACTACATTTGACCCTTTAAGTTCCTGTTTGCTCTTGCTTCCTCCACAAAGCCTGGCTTTCAGCCAGTTATACAGCAAGAAAGGGTGGAAGAAGGATGAGACACCCCCCCAATCCCACCTAGTTCTACTGTATAGAGTATAACACATAGCAGATTGGCTCCTGAACTAGATTCTGTTTCTCATCATCAGTGTAACCTTGGATGAGGGTCATTGAACCTGTTATCTCACCTATAGAATGGGAATATTATCCCATCCTGGCCTCCACAGTTGTTGCCTTGAGGCTCAGATCTGATACTGAGTGTTATTACAAGTAGGGCATTTACCAACAGAGGTCATACCGACAGATTCCAACATTTAAAAACCAGATTCCCAGAAGTTCATTGTTGTGAACATCTCCCATGTCTGTGTGCCAACAGAGCTACACCTGAACTTACACGTATAGAAAGCTATTTGCTTATTTCTCTCCCAATGACACCCCACCTCTTACCTTTAGGGCCACTTTGTACAAGCTTCTGCTCTCATCCTGCCTAGCCAGTTCTCAGTGGGTTTAGCCTTCCCACCCAAGACTTTTGGATTGTCCTTTATAACTTTTCTCTCTCTGCACCATCTCCCACCACTTCCCATGGGGGCTCCCCATCTGCCCTCTCAGCCCCAGTCCTGTAATGTTATGGGTCATCTCAGTGTGGATCCAGCATGTTATCCCCCCTCCTTGCATATTCCATTTGTCCTCCATTCCAGGCTGAGCCTCCTCACTCCATGTTCCTCTCAGCCTTTCCTGGGTCTCTGCAGTGGCCAGTGAGCATGACATCACGTATCCTTGTGTAGGCAAAAACTCAGGTGGGAGATCTGAAAACACTGTGAAACCTGTAAGGTGGGCTGCAAACCCAAGGCATCATTACTGTCTTTTGCTGGGCTTGGGGCAGTGCAGAGATGAAGAGAGGTAGAGTGAGTGCCCTCTGGTGTAAGCTGAGCTGGCTAAAAGCAAGGGAATTCCTCTTTCCTCCTATTCTCAGGAGACGAGTCCTCCTTAGGGCTCTGTCTGGTCACAGGTGATAAATATATTTATGCTCAAGAGAAACAAGCAGCCATAGATCTTCTATATGGGAGGCAGTTTCCTTTTATTTCAACCACATGAAATGGGGCTCAGCCAATGAGCCGGTGAGAGAAAGAGATCAACACAAAATTGTAAAATGGCTGAGGCTAATAGCTCCGTTTAATAAAACCTGAAAAATAAAAGCCCTAAGAGCAGGGTGCCTCCTTGTGCTTTGAAAAGAAAACTTTCATATTAGAAGATTGGAGAAGACATACAAGAAAAGAGCTTAGGGTCTTTCTTGGGGGGGGAGGGGGAGGGGAGAGTGGGCTATAAGAGAAGCAACAGGTGTGTTGGGAAAAGCTGGAGCCATTCACAGAGACAGTTATGTATGTTGTCATTCATTCAGACATTTACTGAACATCTGCTGTGGGCAAGGTAAGCACTGGCTTGCCCACACAAGACAGGTCCAATCTCAGCATCATTCCCTATGGCACTCCTCGCAAATATTCAGTCATTCCAATTCTACCTTCTTCTTTTTTCAAGTTTATATATTTATTTTGAGAGAGAGAAAGAGAAAACATGAGCAAGTGGCAGAGGGGCAGAGAGAGGAGAGAGAGAATCCCAAGCAGGCTCTGCACTGTCAGCACAGAGCCCAATGCAGGGCTCAGTCTCAGAAACCATGAGATCATGACCAGAGCCAAAACCAAGACTCAGCTGCCTACCAACTGAGCCACCCAGCCACACCTCTACTTTCTTAAAAAAAAATTTTAAGTAAGCCCTGCACCCAGCATGATACTCTAACTCATGACCCTAAGATCAAGAGTCACATGCTGTACCAACTGAGCCATCCAGATGCCCCTAATTCAACTTTCTTGATTGTTGCCATTCCTGTAAGCTGGTTGTTCTATTATTTTTTCAACCATTTAATTTAAATTGATTTACTTTTTTAAGTATGAATACCAGCCTGAATCTTATTTGAAGTGCTGGCTCTATTTTCTCCAGTATATATTAGAATATATACATAATCATAGACTCATGCTTATCTGAGTTAATACTAACTAAAGTTGTATTGTATACCATCAGTGACACATATAACACATGTTGGAAAATGCTACTGGATGGGACAAGTATCAATAAGGAGTAATTTTGGCATCCTGTAATGGAAAATTCCAAATAACTGGCTTAAACAAGATAGAAATTATTTTTATCTAACATACAAGAAACCTGGAGATAGACAATCCAAAGTCTGGTGTGACTGCTCCAGGGTCATTAGATATGCAGGCTCCTCTGGTTCAGCAACGCTATCCTAGAATATGCTTCCATTCTCAAAGTCACCTCATGGCCCAATATGGCTGCTGCAGCATCACCCATCACATCTGTATTCTGGGAGGCAGCAGGAAGGGGAGAGCAAAAAAGATATCTTGTCCCCTTAAGTCAGTGCTCTTAGGGGTGCCTGGGTGGCTCATTTGGTTGAGTGTCTGACTTCAGTTCAGGTCATGATCTCACAGTTTGTGGGTTCGAGCCCTGCATCAGAGCCTGTGTTGACAGCTGTGAGCCTAAAGCCTGCTTCTGATTCTGTGTCTCCCTCTCACTCTCTGCCCTTTGTCTGCTTGTGCTCTGTCTCTCCCCCCTCTCAAAAATAAATAAAAATGTTAAAAAAAATTTTAAAAGTCAGTGCTCTTTGAGGAACTTTTCTACAAGTTCACCCAATGATTTCTTTTATATAATTTTGGCTAGGACTTTGTTAGATAGCTGGCTATACCTCAAGCTTCAAGAAGGCTATTTTGTGCCATGCATGAGAATCAAGTTATAGGTATCTCTTGAGTGCTAAGCCATCTAGTTGGCCTCCAGTGCTTGTCTGAACTTCTGCCTTGGGTCTAGCCTTGACTTTTAGCTATGCTTATCAGAACTGAGGCTTGGTCCTGAACTCTAGATAGGTAAGTAGTGGTGGCATAACACTATTGCTTTGTTTTCATCTGACTCTTTTTTCTAAAATGGGATACTGCTTCAGAAACTCGATTAATTGACTTGTATGTATCTCCTTGACCTAAAATCATGACTCTACTTGATACTGAGAATCAGTGCTATCTAGAAACTCCTTCCAACTTACCTATACTCCAACCCCAGACTTGAACCCTCAGACATTGCCTTTCTTCTTTTTTTTTTTCATCATTGCATACAGTTTATTGGAACATTTTCGTGTTTATTTTAGTCATCTAGTGTCAGGATGGGAAGATATCTTACTTTATTTTTTTATTTTTATTTTTTTTTACAAATAGTTTATTGTCAAATTAGTTTCCACATAACACCCAGTGCTCATCCCCACAAGTGTCCTCCTCCATGCCCATCCCTCCTCCCCCCCCCATCCATCAGTCCTCAGTTTTTGTCAGCATTCAAGAGTCTCTCATGGTTTGCCTCTCTCCCTTTCCCCAACCATTTCCGCCCTTCTTCTCCCCCTTGGTCCTCTGTTAAGTTCCTCCTAATGCTCCTATACGTGCACACATATGATATTTGTCCTTCTCTGCCTGACTTATTTCGCTCAGCATAACACCCTCAAGGTCCATCCATGTTGCTACACATGGCCAGATTTCATTGTTTCTCATTGCCATGTAGTACTCCATGGTATACATAAACCACATCTTCTTGATCCATTCATCCGTTGATGGACACTTAGGCTCTTTCCATGTTTTAGCTATTGTGGAGAGTGCTGCTACGAACATTAGGGTACATGTGCTCCTATGCATCAGCATTTCTATATCCCTTGGGTAAATTCCTAGCAGTGCTATTGCTGGGTCATAGGGGAGTTCTATTGTTAGTTTCCTTGAGGAACCTCCGCACTGTTTTCCAGAGGGGCTGTACCAGTTTACATTCCCACCAACAGTGTAGGAGGGTGCCCGTTTCTCCACATCCTCGCCAGCATCTCGCGTTCTCTGATTTGCTCATTTTAGCCACTCTGACTGGTGTGAGGTGGTATCTCAGTGTGGTTTTGATTTGTATTTCCCTGATGAGGAGGGATGCTGAGCATCGTTTCATGTGTCTGTTGGCCATCTGGATGTCCTTTTTGGAGAAGTCAGACATTTCATTTCTGTTCAGACCACATTAGAGTGGACATTGCCCCCTTCCCTGCCTTTAGCATGGAGTGAATTCTATTCACTTGTCCTGGCTGGCCTACCTGTTGTGGCATGAACAAATGAAAACAAAAAGTAGGGAGGCTCAAGACTCAAGAGGTACCTAGTACTTGGTTCTCACCCATAAAGCAAAACTGCTCCCCTCTTGCCACTGAGCTTGCCAAGTGGCCAAGGCTGTGCTGTTCAAATATATCTAGACCACATCTCTCTCCCCTACGTGGCCTCCAGTTCTGAGTCTCTTCCTCTTTCCCTGTTGCTCTTGGATATTGTCTTTTGAGACCTTTTTGCCTCTTCTACTGAATCATATCGTTCCGTGTTGAAAAAGAAAATACAGAGAATTCTCTGACTCTGTCTGCTTCCAGTTCAGTCTCCACTGTTTTCTATTCCTGTTAAATGGAGGATCTTCAATAGGTGTACTCATTTCCTAGAGTGAACTTTTTCTATCAATGCCTTCTGCAAAAATCCCTGAGCAACAATATGTGACATTGTTATACAGTAAATAGAGGTTAGTTAATGTTTAACCTTTTATTTAATAATAAGTGACATTATAAGAGGAAAAGCATAATTGCCAAGCTTATGTATTATTCACCAATCATGTTTTCTTCTGCATCTCAATACCCAGCCCTCCAAGAACATCCAATAAATGTTTACTAAAAGAATAAATAAATGAATGAGTGAATGATAATATTTGTTCTCATTTGTCCAAGTCCTCAGGTCATGATGCCATGGCTACACATTACCATTCAACAGCAGGTGCCTTCTAAAGTGGAGTTTCAGGATCTAGCACATGGGTCAGCAAACATGCTGTAAAGGCCAGATAGTAAATATTTCAGACTCTGAGGGCCATATGGTCCCTGTTGGAACTGCTCAAGCTGTGACTGAAGCCCCAAAGAGGCCAAAGACAGTATTTAAACAAGTGAACATGGCTGTATTCCAACAAGACTCTTCATATTGTCACAAAATATTATTGTTACTCCCCTTTTGATTTATTTAGCCATTTAAAAATGTAAAACCTATCCTTAGCTCCCTGGGTGTATAAAAGCAGGTGGCAGGCCACATTTGGCCACGAGCCATAATTTGCCAACCCCAGATCCAGAATACAGTTGTCAGTCTTCAGTGTGCATAAGAACTACCAGGAGCCTTTTTTAAAATGCAGATTTCCAAACTCTGCAGCCCTAGGAATCTATTTTAGTTGGGATGGGGAGAGGCACAGAAATCTGCATTCTTAGAGAGCAAGTGATTTGGATACAAGAAATGGATCATACTGGGGTACCTGGGTGGCTCAGTCGGTTGGGTGTCCAGCTTCAGCCCAGGTCATGATCTCATCTTTGTGGGTTCAAGCCCCACATCGGGCTCTCTGCTATCAGCACAGAGTCTGCTTTGGATCCTCTCTCCCCTCGCCTCTCTACCCCTTCCCTATTCATATGCTTTCTCTCTCTCTGAAAGAAGGAAAGAAAGAAAGAAAGAAAGAAAGAAAGAAAGAAAGAAAGAAAGAAAGAAAGAAAGAAAGAAAGGGATCATACTATGAGAAAACTAACGATTTTAATTAAATCAGGTTAAGCAGCTAAAACAAATGGACACCCAAATTTTAGTAGCTTAAATACAAAAGAAGTTTATACCATTGAGTTCTGGGTAGCTAGCTACTCAACTCATGGGTAGCTCTCCTCCACACACATAGTCGGGGCTCAGGTTCTCCTGATTTCCAAAGTCACCTTAGAAATTGACATCTACAAGCAGGCAGGAATGTAAGCATTAGGAGCAAAGCATATGGGAAATTAATATGGACCAAGTTTGGAAGAGACATATGTCATTACCACTACATTCCACCAGAGAGAATTGGTGGCTGGTGTTACCCAGCTAGAAAGAGGGTAGGAAAGGTGGTCTAGCTGGGTGCTCAGAAGAATGGAGGAACTAGCTAGTGATCCCACTGCCCTGAGCTAAGGAAATGGCTAATTGCTGAAGGTCTGCCTGTGCAAATGGAAGCCTGGCAAGCTGTTGCAGGAGGCAACAGATGTACGTTCTATCCGGCTCTACTATTCCCAAGCCATGGGAACATGGGCTTCAGCTTCCTAAACTGAAAAATAACAATAACCACGCCCACCCTCCCTCCCTCACTAAATTGTGATGCTCATTGTAAAGCCTGTGCACATGTGAGGGCTAAGGAGTTCAGCCCTGATTGTGGTGGCAAGGGAGTCTTCCTCAGGAAACCAGGGATCAGATGCTTCAGCCCACTCTAGAGAGTGGTTCTTAAAGTGGGGCCGCCAGATTAGCAGCACTAGCCTCACCGGGGAACTTGTTCAAAAGGCACTGTCTCAAGCCCCACCCAAAGCTGACCCAATAGAAACTCAGGGGGTGAGCCCTGGAATCTGTGTTTTGACAAGTCCACCCAGTGATCCTGATACACACTCAGGTTTGAGAATCACTGTCCCTGACCCCCAAGCTGATCTCTATTGAAAGGTAAAGGAAGGAAGGCCCTCCTCCCTCCTCCAAGAGGCTGGGACACCCTGGAGACTCCTTGCTCTGCGACAGTCATCATGCAGCCACAGCAATGAGCAACAGAGACACCCACTCACCATCCCCTCGGAGGCCTGAGCTGCATCAGGCCTTTTGATTGCAGTGGCTGAAGAATAGCTCATTTGCCAAAGACCCAATTACATAATGAGGCCTTCATGCCTGTGGAGCTTCTTCCAAACTATGCAGACAGAGGCTGGCTCTGAGAGCAACTGGTCGGAGGCCTCATTTGAATACTAAGACATGAGGTTAACACATTCTGTGGCCAAAGTGCTGTCCGCAGAGGTGGCCTTTCTATCGTCCCCTCCCACTCCAAGCAAGCAGCAGGCTAAACCTAATTAAGGTGGGGATCAGTCAGTGGGCCCAGGAATTCATGCTGTGGCCACATCATTGTGGATGTGCTGGCGCTTCTGGTCCCAGTGTCTGCCCAGCAGGACTCCTTTCCTCATCCGTGGCCTCCGCATCCAGACATGGTACAGGGGTGAGAAATACCTGAACCGTAGGTCTCATACCTGGCCTCAAACAGCTGAGCAAACCTCCTCCAGCTTCTGAATTGTCCTGAGTCTTATATGAAAAATGGAATGCTGAGCCTGGAGACTCACTAAAAATGAGTTTCTTTTTTCTTTTTTTTTTTTTTAAATGTTTTCACAAGTCGAACTCAACTTTTTTTTTTTTAATGTTTTATTTATTTCTAGGAGAGAGAGAGAGACAGCGTGAGCAGGGGAGGGTCAGAGAGAGAGGGAGTCACAGACTGAAACAGGCTCCAGGCTCTGAGCTGGCAGTCAGCACAGAGCCCGACGCGGGGCCCGAACCCACGAACCGCGAGATCATGACCTAAGCGAAAGTCAGACGCTTAACCGACTAAGCCACCCAGGCGCCCCTAAAAATGAGTTTCTTAAAGTGCCTGGCCTAGCACCTCCCGTTACCAGGGCAATCTTTTCACTCCTGCCATGGTGAATGAGGGAATGATGTGGAATTTTCTCAACCTCTGCATATGCTTTTTCCCTGTCTCCAATACTCCTCTATTCCTGGTGACTCCTACTCCTCTGTCAAGTCTCAGCTTAAGAATCACTTTCTCCAGGCAGTCTTCCCTGATCACTACTTCCACCCCAAGTCTCAGTTAATTTCCCCTTCTTTGGATCCCCGTGCCTCCTGATCTTTCCTGGCCCAGCACTGATTGTACTGTCCAATTCCCTCTACACTCTAAGCACACAGAAAACTCATCTGCCTCCTTCACAACTGTAGCCCCAAGCCTGGCAAACAGTGGGTATACAGTAAATGTTGAATGAATAGATGAATAGTAGGTGTGCAGTAAATGTCGAATGAATGAGTGAATCTTACTAGGGCTCAGGCAGTGATGGGCATAAACTTAATTCAATTCAGCAAATGTTTACGAAACTTCTACTATTTGTCAAGAGCTGCTATGGGAGCAGAGGAAACCAATATAGAATACAATCCCTACATTCAAATAATTTATAATCTTAAAAAGCTGTGAATATAAGGAATATAAAGCACACCCTATGAGGAAGAAGCCTGGGCCTTTAAACGACCCATTCCCCCATGCTGTTCCCATGGTCAATAACAGATCCTGCCCCAGAATCTCTTAGGACAGCCTGCAGTGGAGCCCTAAGCAGTAGCCTATGCTGTACCTTGCTCACATGAGCTTTGACTCCAGACCACTCCCCCAGTTCTGCTTCTCAACTTTGTGTACATGGGCTTTAGGGCTTTTTGTTTTATCTGCCACCAGCTGAAACTCTGGATGTACCCACACTCGCCCCTACACACGTACACACACACACAATTCCTTCCTGCTCCCAGCCAAGGTGAATAAGATGCAGATCCTTCTCTCAGGCTGAATGGGCAACACACACACACTAGCACCCATACCCCAGATGTCTGCTCTGCCGAACGCTGAGCTAGGTGCATGTGTGTGGGGAAGATGCAGGGGGAAGGGACAGTCGTGCATAAAAAGACATGTCCTCTGCCCCCAAATTATGCCAGGAGGTGACAGGCTGGCAACTGTGGAATGTGTAATCAAGAGAGCTGGCATGTGTGGAGAGTCGGAAGATTGAGCAGAGATCAGAGGTGTGGGTACGGGGTCACCAGGCCTACCAGGGAAACCTGAAGAGGAGAATATTCCCTGCAGAGAAGAAGCCTGGCCTGGCCTTCAGTTAGGAAGGGATCCAGAGCACTTGGAAGGGGCAGCAGAGAGTATGGGGGAAGCCCCGGGGGATGGGAATGGAGGGCCAGAAGGGTGTGACAGACCCTAGTGAGGGTTTGCGCCTTTATCCCAAGAGTAATGAGAAGTTGTGGAGGATTTTAAGCGGGAGGTGACTTGGTCAGGTTTGCACACCGGCTGCAGTGGCTGCAAGAAGACCAGTTAGGAGGCTCTTGCCATGGTCCAGGGGAGAGATGGGTGGTCACCACTAGAGAATTGCTGTGGGGATGGAGAGATGGGAATGAATGAATTTTAAGATGCCCATGGACCATCACTGGGAGAGTGTTAACAGACCCATGGTACACATGATAACTACCACCGTGATAGAGACTATACCTGGCCAGAGCATCCCAAAGAGCAAGTAATTAACAGATGAATTAAATTTACCCCGCCACTCTATTCTAAGGCCCAAAGTGCTAGGAAATTTAAAAAAAAGAAAGGATCAAAGGCCTATGGAAGTCTGGGAAGGGGGGAGAGTCCTGGCTTAAGAATAAGGAAAAGGAAGAAGTGACATCAGATTGAGCCTCCAAGGACAGATGAGAAGGGGTGGAGGTCAGAGGACAGGAGGCCCTATAGTGGCGAGGGGTGTGCTCAGGCCATGAGTATGGGAAAGTGACCTGTGCGGGGACTTAAGTGTCTTCACAGAAACAGCTAACTGTGGGTAGATCCAGAGTGGGAAGTGTCTTAAATACTAAAATAAGGAGATTGACAAAGATGCTATTTCATAGATTGAGGGGACCATTCAATCAAAATACAATTACTGCACTGTATTTTGTGCCAGCATTATGCCGGACTCTGGGAATGCAATATCAAGATTTTTAAGGAGCTTAGAATCCAGTGGGAGGCAGATGTGTAAGTGGGGGTGGATGTGTAAATGCTGTTAACCAGAGGAAGTATGAGGCTTGACCTGGTCCTTAAAGAATAAGGACAAGTTTACCAGACAGACCTCAGGGAAGAGAAGGTAAAGGACTGTGGAGAGTAGGAAAGGGAGTGAGGAAAGAGACTCCAACAGCTGGAAAAGAAAATGTAGGTGCAGAGTGATAAGAGCCCCACTCCATGAGTGTGAGAAGCTGCAGAGCACTGACGTAAACCTTGAATTAAAAGCACCTGAGGAGGGTTTTGAAGCCAGAGAAGGAGGCAGGCAGGAATCATTCATGGAGGACATCACAAGTTTTCCTCTAGTCTTGAAAGGTTCTCCTGGAAATGATTGGGAGGAGGTTGGAGAAGAGGAAAGAACCCAGAGGCAATGTTCTATCATGGGATGTTGAGCAGTGGCATTAGATAGTAACTGAACTGAAGACCAATGGGGCCAGAAGGGTCTTATGAGATCATCTTCTCTGAATCATTCCATCTTAGGGATGGAGGGAGAATTCCATTAATTACCCAAGACCTCGTTGCTAATGAGTAGGAAACAGGAAAAGCTGGCTGCCATGGGAAGAACTGATTAGGGAGGAGAGCTCTGGAAGGATCCAGGTGAGCGGTCATAGAGCATGATGGGCAGATGCCAAGGCATCTCACACTCCATTTCAGTGTGTGTTGGATAGGCATCAATGGAGGGGCTGATTAGATATTTTCCAAGAACTATTGTTCTCGAAGAGAAGATGACCACTAATAATTGAGACAGGCAAACTAGAAGAAGGAATGGGTTGCAGGAAGGATTGCATGTTGGTGCTAGGTGTGCCGATTCTGATCCTTGTGAGCCAGCAAGATGTCCACATGGCAGTAAAGTTAGAAATTGGGATGGATACAGATAGTGACTGAGGAGACATCCTGGGGTGGGTGGGAGGGGTCCTGCAATGGGAGCTGAAGGAGCAGAGGGGCTCACACAAGGAGATAAGCTAAGTACAAAATGAAAGCTAGAGCAGAGGACTATATAGGAGACTGAGGATGAGGCATCACAGAGGCAGTGCAGAAGGAAGATGGCATTAAGGATCGACTGTCAGAAAACTTGCTTCTGGTCACAGTCATTCATGAATGGGTCCAGACCCCAGTTCTCCGACTCATCAGTTGTCATCTTCCTCAGCACCCCACACCACCCCCAGTGTCCTCTCTGCCCTGCTTTGAGTGCAAGGATAAAGAAATCCTCCAGAAAAGCTCTAAAATGCCCAAGGAATGCGAATGCAGGGTGCCATTCCTCCTGAGACTTTGATTTCCCATGGAAACTTTCTCTGAGAAATAAAGTTGCATTATGAATTGGTTTTGATGGGATCCACAATCAAACATTTTGTAATCATGGGAACAGCTTGGAGGCAGGGGAACATGAGCATTCAGCATGTATGAGAGCTGCTGGTGGGGGGTTGCTCGGAGGGAAGATCCCACTGAGAGAGGGTAAGCTCAGGACCTTGGAGATGAGGGACCATGTAACAGTAACAAGATTGATCAGGAAAGGTTGAGAGACTGATGCAGAAAGATCTTCACCTGGGGATCTAATGTTTTCTGAATGGCCCAGCACGGCAGCCTGAGAGGAGATGGTGTGTTGAAGGGGAGAGTTCCAGGCAGGCTTTGACTTCCTTGCTCTTATGTTTGGTCATATCATGGAACAGCTGTCCAAACTCCTGGTCAGTTTCCAGGACAGCCAGTTTGGCCACTGGAAGTGTGGAGAGCACGCAGGCACAGAGGAGAGCAGAGCAAGGGGGCTAACTGTAACTGAGCATTGTGCGCCATCTCCGTAAAGGGGGATCTTGGTATGTGTTTCATTTTCCTAACACAGATACTGAGGCTTAAAGAACTTAAATACTTTGTCAATTTATGTAGTTAGTAAGTAACGGGACCAAGATTTGAATTCAGGGCTTTCTGACGCTCAAGTCTACACTATTTTCAGCACTACAAGGGAAGTAGATAGTCCTTACACCAGGACCAAGGGAGATCCAGACAGCTCGAAGACATGCAGACATGCCTGTCGCCATATGATGAAATCTCATATGGTTGGGCTTTTCTTTTTTTTTTTTCCAGAGAGAAGCTATATCATCATCAGATTCTTAGTGTTTCATGATTCATGGAGGGCTAGGAGTTGCCAAGGTCCTGAGATGTGGAGAGAAGTTAAGATTGTGTTCTTTAGCTGGCTCAGCATAGGTACTCATCACAGTCCCAGCCTGCATGAGCCTAGGTCTGGGCAGCAGGACAGATACATGCAACACTTGTCTGAGATGGCATGTTACTAAGAATTCAACGTATGTCTTGGATATGGCACGAGGTGCTGAGGGCAATGAAGAGAAGCAGAAAGAACCCAAGAAGACTGAGTAGAAAAAGTGAGTCTTTACCTAGGCTTTGAGAAATGAATGGGATGTGGGCACATTTTCCATCACTTGGAACACTGGCATTCCACAAGCCCAATGGAGGGTTTTCACCATGAAAATAGAATAATAGAAGTTTCAATTCCCAGAACACATTAGCTTAATGGGTAAGATTTTTTCTATATTGAGGGATTTTTTTTCATAAACTGTTCTTAAACTTTGGGTGTCTGCTACCACTTGTCTGCGAGTAAGTGCTGTGGGTGACACAGAGAAGAAACAAGTGGAAATAAATGCTAATGGGAAACCAGGAATGTGTTTTCTTCAAAATATTTTATGTGTGATTATTCCTTTTTTGAGTTGCAGATAGCTGTGTACGTATAATACAGCCATATTTCCTGCTAGAAAAATCATTCCAGGTCTGAATGATAGAATTAAATATGTCAGTATTTCAGGGCATTTCACAAAGAAAAGTAAGACTTCTGGGAGCTCCACCTCTAAGCCACTTTGAAAGCCAGTGGGAGACACTGGGGCGGGGTGCCATTCTACATGATGGAAGCAGAAGAGACAACTTTTTGCAGAAGTGGGGATGAATGCAGCCTGGCGGGGGCAAAGGTCAGCTCAGGTGTCTGGAAAACTACTTTTTAACACTCAGAAGCCAGATGAATGGTAATCTCTAGTGCCAGGTGTGAGGTGATTCTATGACCCAGAATAGCTGACTCCCAGGCCAGTATTCCCCAATTCCCCTCCGTCAGAAATCACACACTGATGTGCCATAAGTAATATGCAATGCATATTTTGTTTGGCCCTCCAGTGTTTTACAGAACTTTTTATTATTTGCCAATAATTGTAAATAGGATGATTTTACCTAAAATTCCAGATTTCTGGCTTTTCCTTAGAAATTAGAAGAGGAGGAACACCTGGGTGGCTCCGTCAGTTGAGTGTCCAGCTTTGGCTCAGGTCATGATCTCATAGTTTGTGGGTTCCAGCCCCACAATGGGCTGTGTGTTGACAGCTCAGAGCCTGGATCCTGCTTCCGATTCTGTATCTCCCGCTCTCTCCGCCCCTCCTCTGCTTCCCGTCTGTCTCTCTCAAAAGTAAATAATAAACATTAAAAAAATTAATAATCAGAAGAGGAGACAACAGTGAGCCTTTGTTCTCATATGACACCAACACATAGAGGTGAGAAGTGGCCGCCACCTGTAGCAGACCACGGGCTGCACTACCCAAAGTGTGATCCCTGGGCCAGCAGTTAGAGCATGACTAGGGAGCTTGTCTGAGATGAGGGGACCTCAGGCCCTACCCCACCCCAGACTTATCCAATCAGAATCTTCATTTTAACAGGATCCCCGTGTCCTTTGTTTGCATATCAAAGACTGAGATGCACGGAAGTGGTTCCTCCCAGTGGTGACCCAGCCTGCTTCTCTTGTTTACCCTAATGGTCTGGCCCGAGGACACATGATATCCCGGTCTAGATGAAGTTCACTCTTATAGAAGATACTTCTGTAATCTCACCCCTTGACCACCACCATGAAGCCTTAAGGTAGAAGAGGCCAGGGGTACCTAGGTGGCTCAGTTGGTTGAGTGTCCAACTTTGGCTTAGGTCATGATCTCATAACCTGGAGCCTGTTTTGGATTCTGGGCCTCCCTCTCTATCTGCTCCTTCCCCACTCACACTCTTGTCTCTCTCTCAAAAATAAATAAACATAAAAAAAAAAAGACAGAAGAGTCCAATGTGAATCCATCGTTTCTGGAGAAACCATCCCACCACTCCTCCTGGGACCACACCCCATTCAGCTCCATCCCCACTAAATGCCCCCAGACACTTTGGTGTCCCTCATGAGGGAACCTCATCTTCTCACAGCTGTGCACCTCTGCCAATCTCACCGAACTTCCTAGCCCTCCCCACCCTTGTGCTGTACCCTCCATAGCTCACAATCTATGGGCAGAAGACACCTGGACAGCTACAGCCCTTCTGCGAATATTCTTTTCACCTTCTGGTCCTAACTGAAGTTCATTTCAACACCTTCACCTTCATTTCTATCTGTACTCAAGGTCTGAAAGATCTCTTCCTCCCCCGCTTCCCAAGTGCTACCTCCTAACCATGTATATGCCACACTTACACACGCGTCCACGCATGCACACATGTGTGCACAGTTCCTCAGTGCAGTCTTTACCACCAGTTGGCCTTCCTTGTTTTCCCTACCTCAGTGGGACCACAGTCTCTGTCTCTCTGTCCCTCTAACAACCTATCACTTCAGAATCCACATAGATGGTCTGCCCTTACTGCCTTAGCTACTCAGCTCCATCTTGACCCTATCATTGCCAAGACTGTGTCACCTTTGAGAAATCTTGACTTTAAGTATCTCTTCTGATGACAACTTCTTATCCTCCTGGCTCACTCACGCCAGTACTCTGACTTCTGCAACCTCATTGAGGCTTGTACATGATGACCCCCATCCCCTCTCTTGATCTTTCTTCGATTGCATGCTTTGTCATTAGAATCACTCTCTACCAAACACCCTTAATTCCCTTTGCCACCTCTGCCTCTTCTTACTGCACAGGGCAAGCCCTGAGCATGATTAGATCTGGCTCTCCACTTTCTGCAAGGTGCCCGAGGAAAACGCACCATCGTGAGATAATGGGTCCTACTTTAAATTCACAGCCAGAAATCTCAAACTGGCACTCAGTGTTGCCTGGCAATCCTATTACACTCTCCGAGTAAGTTCACTTGCCCATTCTTCAAAATGACTACTCACATCTCCTAGTGTCTACTCAAAACTCCTACATTCTTCCCCCCAAAATACACACAGCAGCCACAGTCCTTATCTATGCTTGAATGCGATTAGATGCAAGTAGGTAGGCATTCTCTCAGATTTCCATATTGAAGGGATGCTCCTCTGAACTCATCTTCTCTGTTGCCCCTCTTGTTTCTAGGGGTGAAGTGTCTGTGTCCCTTTCAAATGCCACCTCTCCTCCTGTGAGCCTACTAGCCATTATCTCTCCTTTCCAAAGGGCTTACCCCTGCAATTCAACCCCACCCCCTTTGCACTGTTCCTTTCTCCCTTTATCTGACATCATTTCCCTCAGTGTGTGAACTGGTTCCCAAATGTACCTGCAGCACAAAGGCCAACCATTTTAACCCTTCAACTACGACTCCACTCTCTATTCCCCTTCAGAGCAAAACTTTTTTTAAAAAAATAAAAAAGGTGTCCAGAGCTGCCCACGCTTCTGTCTCCCAACCTACTCATGTGGGCAACCCCACCACAGCACAGACACTACCCAGGCCATGGCCACGGCCCCAGGTTGTCCCACCACCAGTCACTTACATCTATTCTCACACCATGGAAATCAACAGCATCCATCCCTCCTTCTCTTCTGGAGCCTCTCCTTCTGTTGGCTTTGTGGACAGATCACTTTCAGGTTTTACTCTTACTTCACAGCCCCCACCCCCGGTTTTGCTCCCTTTGCCAGTTCCTTTTTCTTTGCTGAAATTCTAAATATTGGAGTGTCTCAGGGCTCTGCCTGGGGTCTCTTTCCCTTCTTTATCTATACTCCTTTTCTTTGGAAATCTATATGTAAATAACTCTTAGATCTATAGTTCCAGTTTTAATCACTCCTCATGGCTCAAGTTGCAAATATCGAATGGATGACAGGCACCTGAAGCTTAGCATAGCCAGATCTCCAAACACTGCTGTCCCTACCATTCAAGCACATGTGCACGCATGTCCATTAACACATGTATGCAGACACAGAGAAATCTCAGACTGTCCCCTCCCCTCAGTTCTTTCCCACCCCAGAAAATATCATCACTATCCACCCTATCACAAGCCGGAAATCTTGGAGGCACCTTGTATCCCTCTCTTTGACTCACTATTGAGTCAGTTCTCCCCCTGACAACCAGTCAACAAAGGCTATTGAGCCTACTTCCAAAATCCACTGAGAAATGTACATGCATATCTCCAGGGTTCTACCTCTGCTGCTAACATTTTCCTCCAAGCCACCACTGTTTTTCATCACATTTTGGAAATAACCTCCTAACTGGTCTCAGGCTTCCATTCCTGGTCCCTAAAATCCATTCCCATTGAAGGAGCCAGCAGATTTTTTAAAAAGATATATATCAGATCATGTCATTCCCCTGTTTAAACTCACCTATTGCACTTGGAACAAAATCTAAATTATTTCCCCAGAGATTATAACACCTTACACGGTTCAGCTTTCACTTTCCTTGCCAACGTTACTATGCCACCTTCCTCCCCACCACCTCCTCTACTTGAATATGCCAATTTCTTGTTCACCTCAGAGCCTCTGCACCAGCTCCTCTTTCTGTTAAGAATTCCCTCTCACCCTGGTCTGACCACCCAATCAAAAGTAGTCATCCAATCACTCATGACCACATCACTCTGTTGTAAAGCTCTGCTCCATATTTTCCATTCCTATTTTTCTTATTCATGTATTTATTGGCTGTCTCTCCTCATTAGATATACTGTATTAAGGGCATCTTGCCTTAATCACTATTGTGTTTTCAATGCCTAGGACAATACCTAGCACAGAATAAGAATCCAATAAATATTTGTTGAAGAAATGCATGAAAAATGTTTCCAAGAACAAAAATTGCTAATCTTCAAGATTACAGGGTAATATTTAGCCTTCTCCAGAGAACAGATTATTTTTAAGAGTTTGAACATTTTGCTGCCTTTGAATGCAAATGGACACTTACTAATTACAAATAAGCCTTATCTATGTACCACAGCCTCTGTGGCAAGACCTCTGTCTGGAAACACTTTGGTAGTCAGAAGTTTTGGTGGCTTATAAATTGGAAAGTTCTCTTTTTGTTTTTAACTTTTTTCTTGTTTTGCTTTATTTTTTTTTATTTTTTTACAAATAGTTTATTGTCAAATTAGTTTCCACATAACACCCAGTGCTCATCCCCACAAGTGCCCTCCTCAATGCCCACCCCTCCTCCCCCCACATCCACCAGTCCTCAGTTTTTGTCAGCATTCAAGAGTCTCTCATGGTTTGCCTCTCTCCCTTTCCCCCACCATTTCTGCCCTTCTTCTCCCCCTTGGTCCTCTGTTAAGCTCCTCCTAATCCTCCTATACGTGCACACATATGATATTTGTCTTTCTCTGCCTGACTTATTTCGCTCAGCATCACACCCTCAAGGTCCATCCATGTTGCTACACATGGCCAGATTTCATTGTTTCTCATTGCCATGTAGTATTCCATGGTATAGATAAACCACATCTTCTTGATCCATTCATCTGTTGATGGACACTTAGGCTCTTTCCAGGTTTTAGCTATTGTGGAGAGTGCTGCTATGAACATTGGGGTACATGTGCTCCTACGCATCAGCATTTCTGTATCCCTTGGGTAAATTCCTAGCAGTGCTCTTGCTGGGTCATAGGGGAGTTCTATTGTTAGTTTCCTGAGGAAACTCCACACTGTTTTCCAGAGGGGCTGTACCAGTTTACATTCCCACCAACAGTGTAGGAGGGTGCCGTTTCTCCACATCCTCGCCAGCATCTAGAGTTCTCTGATTTGCTCATTTTAGCTACTCTGACTGGTGTGAGGTGGTATCTCAGTGTGGTTTTGATTTGTATTTCCCTGATGAGGAGCGATGCTGAGCATCGTTTCATGTGTCTGTTGGCCATCTGGATGTCCTCTTTGGAGAAGTGTCTGTTCATATCTTCTGCCCATGTCTTCACTGGGTTGTTTGTTTTTCGGGCGTGTAGTTTGGTGAGTTCCTTGTAGATTCTGGATATCAACCCTTTATCTGATATGTCATTTGCAACTATCTTTCCCATTCCGTTGGTTGCCTATTAATTTTCTGGGTTGTTTCCTTGGCTGTGCAGAAGCTTTTAATCTTGAGGAGGTCCCAACAGTTTATTTTGCTCTTAATTCCCTTGCTTTTGGGGATGTGTCAAGTAAGAAGTTGCTGCGGTGGAGGTCAAGGAGGTTGTTTCCTGCTTTCTCCTCTAGGGATTTGATGGTTTCCTGTCTCACGTTCAGGTCCTTTATCCATTTTGAGTTTATTTTTGTGCATGGTGTGAGAAAATGATCTAGTTTCATTCTTCTGCATGTTGCTGTCCAGTTCTCCCAACACCATCTGTTAAAAAGGCTGTCTTTTTTCCATCGGATATTCTTTCCTGCTTTGTCAAAGATTAGTTGGCTGTATACTTTTGGGTCCACTTCTGAGTTCTCAATTCTGTTCCATTGGTCTATGTGTCTGTTTTTGTGCCAATACCATACTGTCTTGATGATGACAGATTTGTAGTAGAGGCTAAAGTCTGGGATGGTGATCCCTCCCGTTTTGGTTTTATTTTTCAGGATTACTTTGGCTATTCGGGGTCTTTTGTGGTTCCATACAAATTTTTGGATAGTTTGTTCTAGTTTTGAGAAGTATGCTGGTGCAATTTTGATTGGAATTGCATTGAATGTGTAGAGTGCCTTAGGTAGTAATGACATCTTAACTATATTTATTCTTCCTATCCATGAGCATGGAATGTTTTTCCATTTCTTTGTGTCTTCTTCAATTTCCTTCATAAGTTTTCTATAGTTTTCATCATACAGATCTCTTGTATCCTTGGTTAGGTTTATTCCGAGGTATTTTATGGCTTTTTGTGCAATTGTGAATGGGATCAGTTTCTTGATTTCTCTTTCTGTTGCTTCATTGTTGGTGTATAAAAATGCAACCGATTTCTGTACGTTGATTTTGTACCCTGCAACTTGGCTGAATTCTTGGATCAGTTCTAGTAGGCTTCTGGTGGAGTCTGTCGGGTTTTCTATGTAGAGTATCATGTCATCTGCGAAGAGTGAAAGTTTGACTTCCTCTTTGCCAATTCTGATGCCTTTGATTTCCTTTTGGTGTCTGATGGCTGATGCTAGGACTTCCAGCACTATGTTAAACAGCAGTGGTGAGAGTGGGCATCCCTGTCGTGTTCCTGATCTCAGGGGGAAAGCTCTGAGTTTTTCCCCGTTGAGGATGATGTTAGCTGAAGGCTTCTCATAGATGGCTTTGATGATGTTTAAGTAGGTTCCTTCTATCCCAACTTTCTCGAGAGTCTTTATTAAGAAGGGATGCTGTATTTTGTCAAATGCTTTTTCTGCATCTATTGACAGGATCATATGGTTTTTATCTTTTCTTTTATTGATATGATGTATCACATTGATTGATTTGCGAATGTTGAACCAGCCCTGTAACCCAGGAATGAATCCCACTTGATCTTGGTGGATGATTCTTTTTATATGCTGCTGGATTCGATTTGCAAGGATCTTGTTGAGAATTTTTGCATCCGTATTCATCAAGGATATTGGCCTGTAGTTCTCTTTTTTTGCTGGATCTCTGTCTGGCTTGGGAATCAGAGTGATGCTGGCTTCATAAAATGAGTCCGGGAGTTTTCCTTCGCTTTCTATTTTTTGGAATAGCTTGAGAAGAATTGGGATTAATTCTGTTTTAAATGTCTGGTAGAATTCCCCAGGGAAGCCATCAGGTCCAGGGCTCTTATTTGTTGGGAGATTTTTGATCACTGATTCAATTTCTTCACTCGTTATGGGTCTGTTCAGGTTTTCTATTTCTTCCCGTGTGAATTTTGGTAGTGAGTGTGTATTTATCTTGTTTTGCTTTAAAAAGCTTCTTTTGATTTGCTAATTCTAGCTCAGCTTTCAGCTCCCCCAAAAAACAAGGTTTTGCTACATATATATAGTGGCATGACTCCTCCAACTAAGAATGTACATTCATCCACCCATTTGTTCATTCATTCATTCAAGTGTATGTTGGCACCCATATGTGCTGGTATCAAGAACACAGAGCTGAGTCTGGTCTCTGTCCTCAAAGAATGTCAAATTTACTCACTGAACAGACATAAATAAATACATTTCTGAAATAGGAGATAAATGACATAAGAAATGTGTGAACAGGGAGGAGAGAACTCAGAGAGATCTACCATAGTCAAGGAAGCCCTGTGACTGCTGCTTAAACATATTTTCTCATTTAACCTCTACCCCAAGCCAGTGAGACAAGGATTTTTATCCCCAATTTACAAAGAAATCGAGGCCCAAAGAGATTAAATTCTTGACTCAGGGTCACAAAGGGGTAAGTGGCCAGATCAGGCTAGATCAGAATTCTTAGTCTGTTCTTCTGATCAGGCATTGTCTCCACTGGCAGCTACCTTCACGCTTGTGTCCTAGGAACTTATTATCTGCTCCAGACCTTCCTGGTGCCATGTGCCTGCCAGATAACAGTGACTACCTGCTGCTGGCCTGTATGTGTTTGGTGATATTGTAGGAATAGTCCTCACTATCCAGCAGTGGACATTCATGCCACTGACCCCTCGATATCCAGCCCTCCTTTTGTCTCCATCCTGCATCCTGTCTCAGAGGCCTGTTGTCTCATGAGGAAGTTGGACATCTAAGTTGATGTTGACACCATGATGTACTAAGTGTTAGCAGGAGAGATGAGCAAAATCCCATGGGAGGACAGAGACTGGAGCCCAAGAATCAGCCTGGAGGAATCAGGGAAGGCTTCACAGAGAAAGTGATGGCTAATTCATGTCTTAAAGGATGAATATCTGCAAAACAGAAAAAGGTAAAGTACAGTCCAGGTACAGGAGGGAAAATGTGGACAAAGGCACACATTTAGCTCCACAGCGATTCCATAGGGATCCATCCATGACTTTTCCATCGAGAAGAGATCCAATGCATTTTGGGTGAGCACATCTGGG
Organism: Proteles cristata cristata; assembly: GCA_017311185.1. Taxonomy (NCBI): domain Eukaryota; kingdom Metazoa; phylum Chordata; class Mammalia; order Carnivora; family Hyaenidae; genus Proteles; species Proteles cristata. The sequence continues at coordinate 76,474 of JAESUZ010002885.1, read as the reverse complement.
GACAGTGGAGCTGATGGTGATGAAGGGTGAAGTGGGGAGCTGAGCTGGTTCAAGAACTAGGCAGGGCTGAGCCTGTGGGTAGTGGGTGAAGGCAGCACAGAATTTCAACACTGAAGAATGCAGAGGAAGAAAATATGGCTAAGGCTGAATGTCTCTCATGTACAGAAGGCTTTATGATACTGACAGCCACATCAACCCACCCATCAAAAGGTGGCTTGAGTCCATGCAAATGTATAGCACAGAAGGAAGGCAAAGATGAGGCAGACACTTTCCTGTGCCAAGGGAACTTTAAGTCTGGCTGGATATAAGAGATTTGGATACATGCAAAAATCAGTAATATAGTGAAGCAAGTCAATGACAAGTGTCAAGGATGTAGCTTGTACCATAAGCAGCTAATATGTGGAGGAGACTAAATGTCCAGAGAAGATGAACAAATTCTTGAAGAATCCAGCAGAATCTGTTAAGAATCACAGAGCTACACTGGAGAGGATTGAGGGGTATAGAATAAGGGTTCTGTGTGTGATTGTAAAACAATGTGCTTGCCTTGGAAAGTTTCCTAGAGAAGAGGCCCACAAATGGCCAGCCTAGTCCAGCTCTGAACATGTTACCAGGCCCACCTGACTCTGAGCCATTTGGACAGGACTCCTATGAGACTCTGGCCCTTGTGAGATATTCACAGTCTTGTGTCTTTCCTGCCTTGCCCTCTTGCCTGCTCACTCCTGGTCCCTGGCTGGTCTCAGCTTCTCTCATTTCTCAGTCCAGCTGCTTGAAGCCACATCTAGACACTCTAGACCTTGACTCACCTATTAGGCTACAATTTGCATATGTCCCTTGGGTATATGAACTTCTGATCCTTCTGAGTAGCATCTAAGGCCCATCCAACCTCAATCTGGAACCTGTCTTGCCCAGCCTACCCAGTTCTGTCCTGGTCCCCATGAAGAAGATAGTGGCATAGCATCATGGGTATAAGCCATAGAGGCAGACTTAGTCTGGAATTAATGAAGAGGGGCAGGAAGGGAACTGTGGTTATGAGGGTATGAAACTATGTCATTCTCAGATACACAAAAATGATGGGACAGGACTGAATCATGGAAATCCCCTTCCTGTCCTGCAAGCCCCCAAACCAGAGCTGTGGCTTTTCTGGGTAGGAAGGCTGAGTTGAGAGTTACTGATCACTTACAGTTCTCATGTGGATTTAACCAGTCAATGAAGAGTATGATGGTCATCTGACTCTCCCAGGCGTGGCCAGGCTCTAGGTAGCGCAGCAAGCAAGCAGAGGGACCCTGACAATGTCACACAACATAGTCATACACAGAAATCCATGTACATACATATGAATGTATATAGACACCAATAACCACACAAGAACCACACACAAAACACAAGCACACACATAGACTTGCACAAAGGTGCCCATAAACACACACACACACACACACACACACACACACACACACACACACACACACACTCCTCTCCAATGGAAAATAGTTTGCTATTTAAATCCCTAGCACCAGAGTCAGGATTTCACTGGTGACCCCTTTAGCTGTGCTAACTTCCTCACAAGGAACCCCCTGGAGGGCCTTTGTCCTGCATGGGAGTGGAATTGTTGAGGCTCTCTGAAGGATTTAAGGACATCTTCTGCTAATGTCACATGCCACTTGCTGGTGGCATGAATTGATCTCTGTTTATTCACAGCACATTTTCTTTTGCTAAGCAACATTAAGTTTGAATCAAAATATGTGACTGCTATATAATTATTCTTGGTGCTGCTTCCCTTGGGTTGCATTTTTCTTGCTATTTATTTGTTCAAGAGTGGGTAGGGACATTCATCTCCTGAGATGAATGCTAGCACCTTGGCAAAGAAGCATCAGCAGTCAGGGCAAATCCCAACCTAACCCCGTTTCCCCCTGAGCCCACTCCAGTTTATCCCAAGGGCCACTAAGCCTGTTCAGAGGCTGTGTAGCTATGTAGCCACAACCCAATTTTGAATGATGCCGTGCAGGGAGAGAGCTGGGCATTACCCAAAACTTACTTGGTCAAACCCTACTCCCTCTGAGCTTCAACTTCCTTCTAAGTTCAAGGAGGATGGTTAGACCATAAATAAGGTAACCATTTCCAGATTATGCCTGTAAATGTAGAGTAATTATTAATAGTGTCTCTGTATCAATCAGGGATTGGTGTAATAATGCTGCTTAACAAGCCACCCTAAAATTCAGTGACTTAAAACAACAACCATGATGCTTGCTCATGAGGCTATGGATATGCTGGGGTTGGCTGATCCTGAATGTACACTGCTGGGCTTGACTGTGCACCGTGAATTGGGTCTGGGTATGTTTCACACGCCCTTCATTCTCCATAGACCAGCAGGCTAGTCAGGACATGTTATTCTCACTGAAATGAGAGCAGAACAAGAGAGCAAGCCCATGTCATGTCCCTAACACCCCATCACCCAAAGTAAGACACATGGCTAAGCCCAAATCAACAACATGGAGAAACGTACTCTGCCCACAGGAGGAAGATCTGGGGGAGGTGAGGTAAATTTCTGTTGAACAATAATCCAAACCAGGCATTGTAAACTGTTTCTGTAAAAAAAACAGATAGTAAGTATTTTAAGCTTTGCAGACCGTGTGGTCTCTTGTTGCAGCTAATCAACTGTGCCGTTATAGTTTAGAACTATGCAGCCATGGGTAATGGCTATGGGTGTGGCTATGCTCTAATAAAACTATTACAAAAACGGGCATAGGTTGCCACCCTCTGATTTAAACTATGGCAGATTTCTTTCACTCTCAAAAGTGACCTGGTTTGGATGATGAATTGCATGATCACCCTAATTATAAGAGTTTCTCAGTGCATGGTCCCGGACAACCCACAACAGAATTACTTGAAATAAAGAGTATGTATGCATATCAAACATGCAGATTCTAGAGCCCCATCCCTGAATCTTGGATGTGGGCCTGGGAATCTAGAGGTTTAACCAGCTTTGGCCAGCCTGATTTTGATGCACATTAACATTTGATTACCACTGGATTGATTGACATTAATGATATCTAAATCCAAAATTTAAGGAAATCTGTCCTTGGTTTGGAAGGCTCTTTAGAATTAAGATGTTGGCTCTTCCTTGTGAACTACATTTTACTTTTTTTACTTTTTAATTTTTAAAAAAAAATTTAATGTTTTATTTGTTTCGGAGAGAGAGGGAGAGAGAGACACAGCGTGAGCAGGGGAGGGTCAGAGAGAGAGGGAGACACATGATCTGAAGCAGGCTCCAGGCTCTAGCTAGCTGTCAGCACATAGCCCGACGCGGGGCTTGAACCCACAAACCGCAAGATCATGACCTGAGCCGAAGTTGGACGTTTAACCGACTGAGCCACCCAGGTGCCCCATGAACTACATTTTATACAAGGCCCCTTCCCTATACACATGTGAATATCCCAAGGCTGGGACCAGGGTGAGGCACGTAGGGACACATATTTACAGAGGTGCTCACTCCTGGGGTCACACAAGTGCTGGGTCAACACCTGAAAATAAGTGCCTCCTTAAATCGTGCTCCCTGGCATTTCACTTGCTTTATCCTAATTCTGGCCCTGGCTTATCTATGCATACGCATGTGCACATATTCATTCACACACACCCACGTCCCCCCTCCACGCACACACACATACTCACTATACAGAATTCGCTTGGGAGCCTCACCAAGTCTCACCCCCTCTGCAGTCTAATTTGAGGATCATGAATGCCTCCTTCCCTGCACTATTGATTCACTTGAAATTCCACCATTAGTCATCTATTCCTTTAAATCTTAGAAAAGTTTCTCTCTGACATCATCTCCCAGAAAACACAAGCACACCCTGGGGGAGGTCATACGTGAAATTTTAGCATTTGTCTAAACTAATGAAAGCCAATTTCGAAGCAATACAGACCTTGAGAAGAAAAAAAAAAAGATGTAAGGAGTGCCTGGATGGGCTCAGTTGGCTGGGCGTCTGACTTCAGCTCAGGTCATGATCTCACGGTTCGTGTGTTCGAGTCCTGCATTGGGCCCAGTGCTGACAGCTCAGAGCCTGGAGCCTGCTTCAGATTCTGTGTCTCCCTTTCTCTGTCCCACCTCCTCTCATGCTCTATCTCCTTCTCTGTCAAAAATAAACATTAAAAATTTTTTAATAAAAAAATGAAAAGATATAAGCAGAGAGAAGAAACATTCATTCAATGAGCATTTATTGAACACTGACTATGTGCCAAGCCCTGATCTAGGTGCTAGAAAAAAATAGCAGTATCCAACACTTGTGGTGGGATCCATAGTTAATTAAGAACTTTTTAAAAAGATTTATTTATTTTTGAGAGAAACTGAAAGCAGGGTAGGGTTGGGGAGGGAGGCAGAGAACAGAAGATCCAAAGCAGGCTCTGCACTGACAGCAGCAAGTGGGGCTCAAACTCAGGAGCCGTGTGAGATCATGACCTGAGCCAAAGTCGAAGGTTCAACCAGCTGAGCCACCCAGGTGCCCCTTAGTTAAGAACTTTCTAGATAAGGTGAATAGGGCAAGAATAATTATCAGCATCCCTACCTTGCATCTGAGAAGACCAAACTCTGGCAGGTTAAGAGACTGGCCCCTGACAGGGGTCCTTCCCACCCCAAGTGGGACAGTGTTTTCCTCTGGTCCACTCTCCCCCAACATGGCCCGCTCATTACAAGGGGGCCTAGAGGTGTTTCTCCAGCCCAGTTGGCAGCCTGACTTAGCAGCACAGACCTTCACAAAATAAAGCAGAGAGCAATGGCAAGCCTTTTTTTCTCTTGTTTTCTGAGTTTTAATGCTGCTGACATTTCCATATTTGTGGCACTTGATTATGTATTAGGCATTTAAGGTGTATTTATAATATTAACCTTTTTAGAGGGGCCACCTTTAAATTGGTCATCCTTGCCTGCTTAAAATACAACTCCAAGTGTTACCTGCAGTTCCAGCAGTTGGATTTAATGAATCAAAGCTATGAAATGCAGGAGGAGGAGGTTTGGCAGGGTCCGGGGGTGGGGGGTGGTTGGGCAGATTTTGCTAGCAAATGACCTACAGTGGAATGTCAGATAGCTATCTGACTGTTAACATTGCCAAATCTGGCTCCGGCTCTTCTTGCTGCAGCTAAGATGATGTCAAAGAGGTATATCTCTTCCTTATCCTACCTCCACTCAGAAGACATTCTGGGGTGCCTGGGTGGCTCAGTTAGTTAAGTGTCTAACTCTTGGTCTCAGCTCAGGTCATGATCTCACAGTTCATGAGATTGAACCCAAGTCAGGCTCTAGGCTAACAGCATGGAGCCTGCTAGGGATTCTCTCTCTCTCTCTCTCTCTCTGTCTCTCTCTGTCTCTCTCAAAATAAATAAATAAGTATTTTTTAAAAAGATCCTGTCTGGCATAGGGAAAGAAAAAGGGCCCACCTCAAAGGCTAAGCACTTTGCTGGGGGTGGGAAGAACCCCTGTCAGGAGCCAGTGTCTTAACCTACCAGAGTTTGGTCTCCTCAGATGCAAGATAGGGATGCTGATAATTATTCTTGCCCTACTCACCTTATCTAGAAAGTTCAGAAAGTTCTTAATTAAGGGGCACCTGGATGGCTCCATCTGACTTCGGCTGAGGTCATGATCTCAGTCTCTCCAATCCAAATGGAGACACCAAAGTGGCTTCTTAAAATACAGATTGGAAACCCTGAGTGCATAGCAGAGGTCAGCAAAACTGCAGCCCACAGGCCAAATCCAGTTGCACCTGACTTTGTAAATATTTTTATCGGAACATAACCGCGTTCATTCCTCCGCATATTGTCAATGGCTGCTTTTTCTCTATGGCAGCAGAGCAGTAGATGATATGAACCACAAAATTAAAATATATACAGGAAAAGTTTGTCGCCCTCAAAACTGTAGGATTTAAACCAGCCTACTGACCACGAGATCCAAGATCTTGCAGGCCTGGCCTTGCTCCCCTTCCCAGCCTCCTGTCCCGCTGTCCTCCATCTCCCCCACACCTGCTTTAATGGTGTTCCTCAGCCTCCCTATGGAGCCTCTATTTTTTCATTAAAAAAATTATTGTGGTGAAAAAAAGGTGACATAAAACTTACCATTTAAATGTTTCTAAGTGTATGGTTCAATCGTATTAAATATATTCACATTGTTGTACATCGAATCTCCAGAATTGTTCATTTTGCTGAGCTGAAACCCTGTACCTATTCAACAATAACCCCTCATCCCCCTATGCCCTGGCTCCAGGTGACCACCAGTGTACTTTCTGTCTCTATAAATCAGAGGAGTCTAGGGACCTCACATAAGTGGAACCGTGCGGTGTTTATCTTGTATGCCTAGCATACTTCTCTTAGCATAGTATCCTCAAGGTTCCTCCATGTTGTAGCCTACAGAGACTTATTAGACTTTTTCTCTTCATCTTCCCAAGAAATTTTAATATCTCAGACATACTGCATATCTGTTTGTGTACTGTGACCCTTTGGAAGGTTAAAATATCCAAGATTGCTCGCCCTCCTCCCCAAGAACTAATTTTCGCCATCAGCAACAATTCCTCCTACTAATAATGCACGCTGTAACCAGCACCCCAGCCATGCCCACACACATGGGCCTTCTCACCTCAGATTGACACATACTGTCTGGAATCACCTTCGCCCCATCTCTCCAAAACCCAAGCTGGATGTCACCTCCTCTAAGAAGCCACCCTGGGGTTTTCATGCTTCCACCCTTCCTCTTGGTCAGCCCAGCTCTCCTCTGCCATGCACTTCTCATGAGGCTACCATCTCTGTTTACTCCCAGCTTCTCCCAGTAGTCCACTGAGTTCCCTTTTGTAAGACCTGTCTCTATCCTCCTCCTTCTTCCAGAGCCAGTGGGGGCCCAGAGCAGCGCAGTCACCTGATGGATGTTCACCAAATACATGACCTCGTTACATCCTCACAAAAATGCTGACAGCATTGCTAGGTCCACTGAACAGTGGAAGAAACTGAGGCTCTTCCCCAGGTCACATGCTTCCCAGAGGAAAGCCGAGCAAAGACTTTGGAGTCAGTTCACCTTAGGTTAAAAATCTGGATTCTGCTATTAACTATTGCATGCCCTTGGGCAAAAACACCTCTCAGAGCTTCCATTTTCACAACTGTAGAATGTAGAGTCATGGTGAAGTTCAGTGAGCTGTTGTGTTCATTAAGTGGCCTAGGAAGGACTCAACCAATGGTAGCCATTGTTACTCTATGAAGTGGTGGAGTCAGGGTTTGAACCCGCATCTGCTAGACTGCAGAGTCCAAGCACATTGGTTCTGATGCTTTTCCCTCACGGGAGTGCCAGTGTCAGGGCCTGACAGGGGCTCCAGGACCACTTACCTCCCCCCCTAGCCCCCTCTGAGAGGGCAGGACCACTCAGGAGCATAAAGCCAGCTCTGGTGGCAGTGCTTGAAGAGCCCCAAATTAAAAAGGGATGTTCTCAGGAGACATTTCCATCCAGCCCAGGCAGCCTGACAAATCACCCTTCTCTGCTCTAGGAATATTTCTGTCTCAAGAACCAAGGCTATTTGTCTAGATTCAGTCTTCCCGGCTCCTCTGTGCCAAGAGCACACTGACAAATCTGACCGTCTGGTACCTCTTTGTATCAGTCAACAGAAGCCCTGTTACCTCCTATGTGACAGGTTACACCACAGTCAAGCAGGCTTGTCTTTGTAGAGTCAGTCAGACTCCAGCCAGCTCTCCAAAGAGAGAGAGAGAGAGAGAGAGAGGGAAGGAGGGAGGGAGGGAGAGGCTCTGACAGAACCCAGAAACACTGATCCCTCTCCAGGCACAGGAAGCCTTGGGCAACTCACTTAACTTGTCTGGGCTTCACGGTCCTCACCTGCAGAATGGGATGAATGATACTCCCCACAGCCCTGTGAGGACCAACCAGGAATTTCTGTAAAGCATACAGTAGGTGCTCATCTCCTTCAGGCCCCTGCCAGGCACCGAAGCAAAGAAGGCCCTGCATCAGGTGCAAAAGCTTAAGGAGGATCTGAAACGGAGTCTATGCTGACAGCAGAGAGCTTGATGCGAGGCTCGATCTCACAAAACATGAGATCATGACCTGAGCTGAAATCAAGAGTCAGCTGCTTAACCGACTGAGCCACCCAGGGTCCCCTAAATGGAGCACTTTTTAAAAGTCAAAAGTAAGGTAAAAAAAAAAAAAAAAGAAACACCTCGTGATGAACAAAAGATCCACATTTTAGATAAAGACAGGATTCGTATTAGTCATTTTTCCTTTTACTACAGGTTCCAGTGTGGCTTGGCTTGGCTTAGCATTTTTGCTTGCTCTTACCTTGGAAGGAAGAATAAAAAACCTCAACATAATAAATGACGTAGAGACGCTGGAGTTATAAACCCCATGTTTTTAAAGCTTTGAAATGATCCAGAGCCTGTCCTGAAGGACAGAGAGCCTGGGGTCAGGGAGGCATCCGAGTTCAGGGTACAGGCAGCAGCAGGTCGGGGAGGCAGGTCTGTGGCTGTCCCAGGACTACCTCACCTCTGCACCCCGCCCCCACTCTTCCAGGGAGTGGCTCAGCGTGGGGGTGCCAAATGGCAGGGACAGAGGCAGAGGGGAGATCTGACACAATCTCAGCAGGGCGACTGGCCACAGGGTTTGGACATACAGGAAATACCAGGAGGGTTCCAAGACTGGCCTCGGATGACAAGCTGCTGGCTGAGACCTCATCACATCCAGGGAGCTCACATGGAAACCCCATGTCCAGACAGCTCTGGTCCAGGGGAAGCCCCTTTACTGTCACCCCTGCTCCCTCCTTCCACTGCAGGACGCAGCCCAGATCTCTGCCCCAGGCTTTCTGGGCAACCTCCTGCTTTGTTCCAGTCCCTTCCCTCCCTCGGTCTCTCGCTATCTTCCTCCTGCCCTGGCTCCCAGTTTCCAGGCCTGGATTCTAGGTGCTGTCTGTAGATCCTGGGCCCTGCCTGTCCCAAGAGGAGCTCTCCCAGAGACAGAACCAGCCCACATGCCCATCTCTGCACTGCTGCTAGATCAAGCCCAGACCATGTGTGTGGCACACATGTTTATCGCACTCCCCCACCCGCTGGGCACGCCCCACTCTGCCACAGCACATTGGCGTCCTGGAGCGTTTGTGCCTGGTGCTTTTGCTTACTTAGGCTCTTCTCTCTAAACTCGTCCTTTTCTCTCCTAATTACCCCTCAAGTCTTCACTCTAATGCCACCTCCTTTAAAGGAAACTGCTGAGCACCTGGGTGGCCCAGTCGGTTAAGCGTCAGACTTCAACTCAGGTCATGATCTCGTGGTTCATGAGTTCGAGCCCCGCGTCCGGGTCTGTGCTGACAGCTCAGGGCCTGGAGCCTGCTTTGGATTCTGTGTCTCCCTCTCTCTCTGCCCCTTGCCTGCTCACGCTCTGTCTCTCTATCAAAAATAAATAAACATTAATTTTTTTTTAAAGGAAACTCTGCCTTAGTTTCTCCCCCTTCTACGAATCTACTGTTTCTATGTAGCACTTGTGTGTCTAGGGTTGGGAACTTGCAGGCTGAACTGTGTGTAGGGACCATCTTTGTCATCTTTGTGGCCCCAAGTCCTAACGTGACATAGGTACTTCCTGAGTATTTGATCAATAATTCTGACCTTGGACACTGTCATATTCACGCACGTGTGGCTATAGCCTGTCAGCTGGGGATTCTCTTGTGCTTGGACCTGCTTCTGCCACACACATGGCCAATCCTGGTGGCAGCCTCAGCGTATGGCACTTTTCTTCTTTTGTTGCCCCTAAAGAGTAAAGGTTCTCCCGGATGTCAACCAGGCTGATGCATTCCCTGACCCACCTGGACAGCTCCTGGGACCAACCCAGCCTGGAGTGGCGGGAAATGCCTGGATTTTGAAACCCCTCATATATGGGTTTGAAACCTATCCCCCCTACTTTCGATCTCTGTCACTTCAGCTGCACTACTTAGATTAACCAAACCACAGTCTCTTCCATCCAAAAATGAATCCAAACTTTCCCAATTGCTAATTTGTGAGAATTCACGTGAATGGAATGTATGTAAATTACCTGGCACATTTACCTGGTGCAATTCTGGCTTTCATCATATTATTGTGTTTGTTTCCCTTTTCATTAGAACAAGGCATGTCTATCCTTATACCCTGGCTTTATTTTTGGCTTTCAGGGTCCACCCCACAGTTAGAGGTTTTAGGTGCATGACAATTATCATTTTATCTGGACACTTGTGCTGATATTAGCATAACTGCTAGCATTTGTATCTTCCCATTTCTGGGTTCTCACAGTTTAATGTAAAAAGGAATAATAGATCTGTCTCTTTTGAATCCAGCTGCCAGACTTGGCTCATGTTACACTGTTTTACAGACTTTGAGAAGGAGCAAATAACTGGCAGGTTTGTCAGCCCCAAGTTTTCAAAGCGATGAGTCAATCCTGACTTATTGTTATTATCCCCTAATAGTTTACACTGTATTATTCTGTAATTACTCTGTGAATCACCCTGACAGCTTGCATGTTTGCAGCTTGCCTGAGTTATTCCTCCATCTTCCGCTGAAAGCACCATTAGGCTTGCATTTGCCCACAGAGAGACGACCCCCATCACCTGCCGAATACAGAGGACCCATTGTCAATCCTTGTCAGGAGAGGATGACACACGAGCACCGGAGCCACTGTGGTCTTGGGTTGGGTTGCCATTTGGGGAGAAGGAACAGTTGCCTCTATTCTAAACAACCCCTACAAATAATACGGCCCATCTCCCCTCGTTTTGTGAGGGCCAAAGATACTCCCTTCGTATAAGAATGGCCTCTTTGGTCAAACTTCCTCTCAACTTTGAGGACTGCATGCCAGCTGGGTTGATTGCCGATGGGGTGTGTTTGGCACAGGATATGTGGCTGTGGCCACTGGGGGACGGGTCTCTTTCCCTTTTTGCATTACGCTGTGAGAACCCAGCAATGGGAAAATCTAATTGGGCAGGACTGGGAGCCAGCACAGCACGCACATTTCTGTCTTCCAAGGCATGCCGGCCTCCTCTATAGCCACTGCAGAGTAGAGCAGAAAAGAGAAGGCAAACGTGTCACACAATGGATGTACATGCACTTTGGAGCCAGGCAGGCTTGAGTTTGGACCGCAGGGGTGCCCCTCATTCCTGTAATGACTTCCTCCACCCTCTCTGAGCCTCAGTTTCATCGTCTATGAGGTGGGCACATTAACATCTCTCATCCTAAGATGGCTTAGCCAACACCCCCTCCTTGAAGCTTATTTTTCAATAAAGGTTATGAGGCTCCCTTTTGGAAAGCTTAGACTCGAGAAGGCCTAGGGGTTTCAAACTCAGACGAAGCCTTCTGCCACCCCGAGGTTTCAAAAATAGTTGTGCTTCTCAGACACTTAATTTTAGACTTAGAGCAACTGAACATCTCCTTGTCCAGCCTCTTCCTGAGGGCACTGAATACGTCCATTTTGCAGCTCCAGGCTGAAGAAAGAGTTTGTTGTGTCAACACCACTGAAGAGGGGTCTTCCTCACAAACTGGCTTTTTGTTTGAGGGGCAGCCCCAGTCCAAGGCTCTAGGAAGACTTTGCAAATTGTCAGAAATGATGCATCAGTGTGCAAAATGCAAATCTGCCTAGCAACAAGGGAGCCTCCACACCCATAATGCCCTGTTCTACCCCCTCCCCTCTCCGAGGACCCCGGAGGCATAGCCAAATGATCTTATAACATGCAGAAGACTTTCTAATTGCTTTTTAAAGTTTTTTCCCCCTTAACTCTGTTTATTTATTATGAAAGAGTCTATTTTATTATGAAAGGAATACGTACTAACTATTTCAAAAAATACAGATAAGTGGAAAAAAGGAAGGGAAAAATTACCCATCATCAAACTACCAAAAGATAACTACTTTGAGCTCCTTGGTGTATTCTCTTTCTGTTATTTTGTTGTGTTGAGATATTTTTCCGTGCTTAAAATTCTGCATAAACAATTTTGATTCTTACTCTTTCTCCTTTGTGTTTTACCGTAAGAAGTCTCCTTTATGGTAACTTTCTTTTTTTTTTTAATTTTTAATGTTTTTTATTTATTTCTGAGAGAGAGAGGGACAGACAGACAGTGTGAGCAGGGGAGGGTCAGAGAGAGAGGGAGACACAGAATCTGAAACAGGCTCCAGGCTCTGAGCTAGCTGTCAGCACAGAGCCCGACGCGGGGCTCGAACCCATGAACTGTGAGATCATGACCTGAGCCGAAGCCATATGTTTAACCGACTGAGCCACCCTGGTGCCTCTCCTTTATGATAACCTTCTGATATTATTTTAAATGGCTGCATGATTTCCCACTCTTCAGACTTGGCTCAGCCTCTGTGATCAACAGACCAGCACTGAACATTTGGGGGGTGTCCAATTATTTTCATAGTGTAAATAAGACCCCGATAAGCATCTCCAGGCATGAAGCTTTCTCTACTATTTCAGATTATTTCCTTAGGAAATTACTTGGTCAAAGGGAATGGATATTTTTTATGTCTCCTGATCCATATCATCAAATTACTTCTCAAGATATTTCACTTTTTAGAAACAAACCAAGAAAGGAGTATGAAGCAAGGAGGGCTGGCCTTCTATCATTCTGCCAAAGTCAAATTCCTGGAATTCTGCCCAAGGCTAGACCCTTTGCAAAGACTCAGTGGGTGAAATGGTTGCTAAGAGAATAGAGCTTAAATATTCTCACCACACACACACACACACACACACACACACACAATGGCCATTATGTGATGGGTTGGAGGTATTAGCTAATGCTATGGTGGTAATCATTGGGCATTTGGGAGAGCAGAGATTGATTATTATACATTGAAGAGACTGTGTGTAGATAATAAGATAGATTGGTACCTAGAAGGCCGTGAAAATCCAAAGAGGGACATTTTCTCCTAGGCATGCTGTGATAATTCCTGTACAAATCTGAGACCTTGGAGGGTGGAAACAAGGGCCAGAGAAAATGGTCTAAAGTGGTAATGTCCAATCCATAAGCCACTTTCACCGCATTGTTGCTGTCGAACACTTGAAATGAGGCTGGTCCAAAGTGAGACATGCTGTCAAGATAACATACCTGACAGATTTGTAAGACTTGATTTAAAAAAAAAAAAAAAGAACGTAAAACATCTCATTAATTATTTTTATGTTGATTATATGTTGCAGTAATATTTATATATATATTAGGTTATGCAACATATTTTGCAAATCAATTTCACTTGTTTCTTTTCCCTTTTGTGTAGAACAAAGTTACTGGAGGGGCCCCTGGGTGCCTTTGTTGGTTAAGCATCTGACTCTTGATTTCGGCTCAGGCAATGATCTCACAGTTCGTGAGTTCGAGTCCCACACTGGGCTCTGCACTGACAGCACAGAGCCTGCTTGGGATTCTGCCTCCCTCTCTCTCTGTCCCTCCCCAGTTTGTTCTCTATCTCTTTCAAAATAAATAAGAATAAACTTTTTCAAAATTTTTTAAAATTAAAAAATGATTTTTGTTGAAAAAAATTTTAATGTTTATTTTTGAGGAGGGGAGGGGCAGAGAGAAAGGGAAACACAGAATCCAAAGCAGGCTCCAGGCTTCAAGCTGTCAGCACAGAGCCCAACAAGAGGCTTGGACTCATGAATCGTGAGATCATGACCTGAGGCAAAGTCAGACGTTCAACCAACTGAACCACCCAGGCTCCCCCCAAAATGATTTTTTAAAACAGAGTTACTGGAAAATGTAAAAGTGCATAAATATCTCTCATTATATCTCTGTGGGGCAGCACTGGTGGCAAGAAGCTCTAGTATTAACCTCTCTGGCACCAAGAAAGCTGAGACAACCCTCATAACACCAAGGGGCTTCTGGAAAGTTGACACCACTTAGTCACTTGGCATCACTAGTTAGTGGGAAAGAATCCTCTGCCAGCAAAGCAGCAATTTTTAGCCTTCACTGAGCATCAGCTTTACCGGACACGGATGTTCTACGCTCTGTGTCCCAGAGATCTTGACTCAGTCTGGGGTAGGGCACAACATCCTAATTTCCAAAAGCTACCTACACAATCCTAATTTGCAGCCGAAGTTGAGAACCACGTGGCCATAGCTCATGTTGGCTCCTGGCTCTGTCACCTGCTAGCAAGATGACTTTGGGCATTCACGTAGTCTTTCTCACCCTTCTTTGCTCATCTGTAGAATCCGTAGGGATAACAAGAAGGTTGACATAAAAACTAAATGATGCTGCTATCTACCCAATCTGGTACACAGAAAATGTGTAAATAAAATTCGTAGGTTTTTTTTTTAACATGTGGGTTATGAATTACTGCTACTTAGCATAACAAAGGCCTGTTTTTGACTCATGAGTCACTACAGATCTTTGTAAGAGTGCAGATCAAAACAGGTGGCCAAATAAAATGTGTGCCTTTCATCTGTGTCATTCAGTTCAGTGCCTTTGGTGACTCGGAAATTAATTATTCAGAAGAAACTGAGGCAGCACCTAGGGGAGTAAACATGAAATAATAAATGAGGTTTTCAAAACAAACACTGAACATTCTAACTCCCCCTCTTACCTGCTGTGCAGACTTGAATGAGCATCTTACCCTCTCTGAGCTGTAGTTTCCTTACCTGGATGATGAAGATAATAGTAGTGATGACTTGAGTAGCATTGTCAAGAGGATTAAATGAGTCAGGGAGGCTTAGCTGTTACTATTCAACACTTGAATAGTATGGTCAAAAGGATTAGATGACCACAGGGAGCCCTGTGGTCAGGTCAACTAATGGGATTGCATGGGCACAGCTTCCTCATCTGTAAAATGGAGCTAACATGGCTGAGCCTCTGGAGTGTCTCATTATGGTAGAGTCTGTGTGCAGGCTCTGGCTCAATACACACCGCCTTTATTCTTATGTTTCTGGCTCATCACGGACTCTGTGGAATGTTGGGCCCAACACCCTTCTCTCAGCCCTACCAGAGGCCAGATTCCCAGTCACTTAAGAAGTTCAGAGCAAGTTGGGAAAATTAGGAGAGGGGAGGTGTCTACTTCCAGACACCCCTCCCAGCACGAACTCTCCAAGAGGGTGGAGTGAGGAGCCTGGGGCAAACCTAGATGCTTCAGCCTCAAGGAAATAAACCTCCTTGTCTTACAATGGGCGGTGCTGACATCAGTAGCAGGGGAGCATGGCTGATGGCTGGATGAGGCCTTATTGATCATGTGGTCCTCCAACCACATTCCTTTTACAGTTTTAAAGAGGGAGAGAGAGAGAGAGAGAGAGAGAGAGAAAGTAACTGATCTCAGGCCACAAAGTAACCCAGGTGTGGAGCCATGATAAGAGCCATTGGGACAGGTAGGATCTCTAAGAACACATAGAAGGTGGGAGGACAGGGTCTTTCCTCTTTATCCCAGATATGTTCCTCCTTCTCCTCACTACTGAAGGCAATTCCTTTCCAAGAGGAGAGAATAGATACAATCACCTACCTGAGTGGTTCTGCGTAGTCCCACAGACTTATCACCTCTGAGCCTCATAGACCTAAAAGGCCAAGATGATGCTGCCCATTGGTAAGGTGAAAAAAACCTGGGGCTGAATGAGGCTAGGTGATTTGTCCAAAGTCAAGGGATAGCTGTTAAGGACAAAGCAAAGGCCTGGACTCAAATTCTCATGTTTCAAGTTTGTATGTAAAAAGAAAACACTCTTTAGAGAGGCAATACAGTGCCCACTAAGATATAATTGGCTACCATGTGACGCACTTGTACTGGCTATCATTCAAGATACCAGGCTGCATGATGAACTTCTTGACCTTGACCATGCCACTTCTGAAATTGGGGCCTTAATTTTCTCATTTGTAGAATGGGAGGTTTTCCCAGAAGACTTCTAAGATTCCTTCCTGATCTGATGAGCTGTGACTCTCAGTCTGGGTCCTACACCCATTAGCTTAGTCCTCCCTTATCCACTGTGAGCTGAGAGTCCCATTAACTCAACAGTCTTACAGCTAATGAACTTCTCAGCCAAGGAGGAGTTAATAGCCTAATCACACTAATGGCCACCGCTTCACAAATACCTACTATCTACTATGCATATATGTATCCCTGATCCTAAAATACCCTGCAAAGTAAGTCTTTATTCCTCCTTTCACAGCTGAGGTCGTAAGAGAGTAAGGGATTTTCCTACAGTCACACCATTAGTAAGGGATGGTGGTACAGTTCAAGGCTACATATTCTATCAACTACTGTGTGCTATCCTGACCTCATCACCTTAACATCTCCACCATTATTTTCCCTTGGATTCTGAGCTTTTTCACACCTCTTCAGTAAGTTTATTCTTAAATAAGGAAAGCATTTGGCCAGTCAGGCATGGTTCCACCAAGCTTTGCCAACAGCATCACCCCCAGCTCCAGGAAAGGGGAAAAACAGCAAGGAGAAAAAGGTGTTTGAAAACATTCTGGTTCACATAATTACTATATTTAGCAGGGTATCCCCTGGAGACTAATTTAATGCATAAATATATGTATATATAGCAATCAGAGAATATCACAGGATTTGCTGAATCTCTATTTTAAAAAAAAACAACAACCTCAGAAACAACAACTATATTGAAGACAGGAGCAGGTGGAAACAAGGGTTTTCTTTTTTAGCTCTTTGGCCTGATTCTTCCTGCTCCATGGGGAGGGGAGAACAGGGAGCCAAATAGAGTGATTGAGAAGGAATCCCAAGGGAGATCAATGTATGAGTTCTCTAAAGGATAGGACAGGGAGAAAGCAAAGATCATGTGTGCCTACTGAAGAGTGGGTGGCTCAATCATAGGAGCAGGTGGTGGATGGGTACCATACTGTATGTTGGGTGTTGTGCTGGGCATCATGGATGCAGCTCACCAAGTCTAGAAAATGCCATCAGCACCTTGTGGATCAGTGGAAGATATTTCTAGCCTAGAATATCAGGGGCAGCTTTGCAAAGGAGGTGAGACTTCAGTGGGGCCGCAAGGGGAGGAACACCTTGGTGGCTCAGTCGGTTAAGCATCTGACTCTTGATTTGGGCTCAGGTCATGATCTCATGGTTCCTGAGATGGAGCCCCGCATCAGGCTCTGCACTGACAGCATGAAGCCTTGTCAGAATTCTCTCTCTCCCTTTCTCTCTGTCTCTCCCCAGCTTGAGTACTCTTTCTCAAAATATATAAATAAATAAACTTTTTAAATTTTTTTATTTAAAAAGGGTGGGAGGATAGAAAGGACAAAGGTGAATTTTTTGGGTGTGAGGGATAGAGTGACCAGAAATGTGGTGAGAAGATTATGAGTAACACACTGGGAGATGGTGGTTGGATTCTTTGGTTGGAGACAAGGGTCCCTGTTGAATAACACTGAGAAATGAGTTCGAAAGAGATTGTCAGGAGACTGCAGAGATGCCTGGTTTTTCGATGAAGGGGTATAATAATGTTGTGTATACAATGAGAAAACACAGGAGATTACAAGCCACGCTGGACAGGCACTTGGGAGAGGAGTTGAAGGCTCTTGTGGGAGGATCAGGCAAAAGGAAATGGGGTCTGAATCAGAGTGGCACAAAGGATGGGGAAGAAAAGAACAAAGAGAAAAAAGTCCTTGAGGAAGAATTCTCAGGACTCCACAATGGGCTCTCTGTGGCGGTGGGAGCCAGCAGGAAGAATGGAAACTTGAAGTCCTTCTGGGAGGTTGATAGAGACAGGTGGGAGGCCCCTTGGGGGAAAGCTGGTCAGCAGTCTCCAGGCCTCCCCAGCTATGGGAGCTGCTGCTTTTCCTCAAGGGAAAGAAGGTGCTTGGGTCAAGAAGTGCACACTCGGTAGCAGCTTCCTGTCGAATGAGAACTGACTGCAGACTTTGTGCGAGGCACTGCACTCAATGTGTTACACACAATTTGTTCATGGAACACTCGCGACAAGCCCGAGAGACATATTATTTTCTCCATTTTATAGGGGAGGAAGTTAAGGGGCAGAGAGGTTAAATAAAATTGCTCAATATTAGTCCACCAAGCAATTGATCTGACTCCAGCATTTGTGAACTCAGCAGTGAGGGATGATGGTGGGAAAAGCAGGCTCTGGGAGTCATAGACACCAAGTTCCAATCCAGTCCACACCAGTTACAGCTCCAACACATTGCTCAAGTAAATGCCCTCAATTTCCTTGCCCATAAAAATGGTATAATGATACGTGCTTCATCTACCCTATAGGGCTGCCCTGGTAGAAATAAAAAAATGGGATGATGTATTTGAAATTGCTCTGTAAATTGTGATGGGCTGCAGGAGTGTGATGTCTAAAAGACACGAGCCCCCTGAAACTGGCTACAAAGTACTGGGATGGTATGATTTGTTGCTCTGTGACCATGGCTGAGTGTCTTGACCACTCTGGATCTCAATTTTCTTATCTACTGAGGGAAAGCCCCTTCAAGGATTAAGATAAACACAGAATTTAGAATTTTCTCTACATTTCTGCTTTCCTCATTTCCCCCATGTCAGCCATCCCCATGCAGTTGCACAGACATAATAAACACCTCTGTTTCCCTAACCCGTCCCTTCCACCGTCAAATCTTAGCCATTTTGTCACCAAATTATAGCTCCAATCTCTCCACTGCTTGCTGTCACGGCCTCTACCCCTCTAATCCAATCCGCCATATTCTCTGCCTGGATCAAAGCCATGACTCCCTACTGATCTTGCTTGGACCTTTTTGTCTCTCACCTATGCACTACCCACCCACAAGCCAGAGTAATCTTTTTAAAACACAAATAGGGGCATCTGGGTGGCTCAGTCAGTTGAGCATCCCACTTCAGCTCAGGTCATGATCTCGCGGTTTGTGAGTTTGAACCCCACATAGGGCTCTCTGCTGTCAGTGCAGAGCCTGCTTCAGATCCTCTGTCCCCTTCTCTCTCTGCCCCTCCCCCACCTGCACTCTCAAAAACTAAATAAAACATTCAATAACTAACTAAACCTATTAATAAATATAATAAAAACACAAATATATACATACCATTATTTTGCTTAAGACACTTCAGTAGCCAGCTATTACTCTTAAGTCAGTTTCTAAATTCTTTCCACAATCCACGAGGCCTTCTGTGGTCTGAGTGTTGTCTGCCTCTACAGCTGGCTCTTGGGCTGATCTCTGTTCTCAGGCACCACACTTCAGTCACCTTGACCTTCTCTTTCTCCTCTGAATGCCATTCTTCTTCCTGCCTTAACAACTCTGTACAAGGTATTCCCTCTGCCTAGAACATTTCTTTGCATGTTCTTCACCTGGTAACTCTTGTTTAGCCTTCAGGAGCTGGCTTCAAAGTCATGTCCTCTGCAGAGCCATCGCTCACTACCCCAGACCACTCTAGGTCACCGTATATGCCCTCAGATGTCCTTGTTCTCTTTCTCCCAATATTTATCACACAACCATTTTTTAATCATATGTGTGAACATCTGTTTAATAGCTATTTTCCCTACTGGAATGTGAGCTCCATGGCATCAGGGTCTAGTTTTGTTTGTTTGTTTGCTGTAGCATCTCCAGTGCCCAGGCCCTGGTAGGTACTCCATAGGTAGCTGCCCAATGCTGAAGAAGTTGTCAGAAGAAAGCATCAAGCCCAGAGGTGAAATGAAGTCTACATTCAGCCCACTGTTCTCTCTCCTCTCCCTCCTCTATGACTCCAGGCCAAGTTGGGATCCTGGGCTATCCGGGACAATGGTAGGTTATATCATGTTGCTTTCCAGGGTGGTTTTCTTGTGGCAATCCTGGCATCTGAAGTGAGGAGGGCAGTAGGCATGCCAGGAGCCTGAGAGAACAATTAGCATCAGCCTCACATGCCTCTGTTCTGGCTTTCTTCTCTAGGACAGAAAGAGAAACAGCCCATGTGCTGTTGAGAGCACTGCCAGATCCCAAGGCTTCTGTCTTCATGGGAGGAAGAGACCACAAGGGTGGGCTCAGTGGGCTGGCCAAGTGTCAGGGGATGAGGTAAAATGCCAAGATGAGAGCTTCCTAGAAAGGTAGCAGGCACACAGCTTGGCATCCTGGTTCTGTCCATCTTCAAGCAGATCAGGCCACCCCTGGCCACCACTCCCCCTGCATCAGAATACAATGATCCCTACAATTTGTATGGTCCCTCCACATTATTCTTCCTGCTGGGGCGAGAAATGAATCAGCAACAGCCCTCAGAGCAACAGTCCCAGATTGTTACTCCATTTTCCTGATGTATACATTGAGGGATGGAGAGTCAAGCCACCCACTGGTAACAGACAGAGACTTGACCATGGAAAAATAAAACCTTCCTCTGTTCACAGCCCTTTTCCTGAAATATCTGTAATTTCTGTTGCAAAATCTAAATGGAGAAGAGACGTCCTTCGAGGGAAAATGAAGTGCTTGATTTAATAACAGAAAGACACCAAGCCTCCTCTGAGAGAAGAGCCACCCAGAAGGACCCAATTCACCGTGGACCTTTTCTGAACTCCACCTTCCTGCAGCCCTTACAGTCAGCCTCTGACCTGCAGTCCCTTCTGGTATTACAGGTGGCTTGCAACTCTTTATTGAAACTTGATGCACACAAAAGGCATGCACTCTCGTGAACGTACAGCTAGCTGAGCTCTCACAAAGCAGGCGCCTCTGCATGATCAATGCCCAAGTCAAGAATTAGAACATCACTGACCCCAATGAAGCATCCACCTCCATGTTTGGCTCTTTTTTCCTACTCCCACCAAGCATAACCACTATCCTCACTGCTACCAGCATAGATGAGTTTGCCTATTTTTGTACTTTTTTATAAGAATAGGTCATGTGGAGTATACTTCTGTATAAGACTTGTTTGTATTGTTGCAATAGTTGTGGGCCATCATTCTCACTCTGGCACGGTGCTCTACTCTATGGATAGAGCACAATTTATGTATCCATTCTACACTCATGGTCACTGTGGCATTTTCCAGGCTGTGGCTATTAGGAATAGTGCCACTGTGAATCTTCTTATGCATGACTTTTAGTAAACACGTGCATGCATTTCTGTTGGGTATATATACCTGAGAGCAAAATGACTATGTCATAGGGTAGCCATATGTTAAGCGTTAGCAAATACTGCCAGTTTTCCAAAAACAGTTGTACCGATTTACACTCCTACCAGCAGCATGTGAGAGTTGTTATTTTTTTTTTTTTGTTATATTTTCCTTTTTTAAATTATTCTCTGGTTATTTGTGGGTATATCCAGAGATAGTTATAGTTTCAAATGCTTTAGTCCTTTATTCTCATGAATCATTAAACTATCCCCTACACGCTAATAGATGATTCTGACTCCTAAAATTGCATGGTTACACACATAATTTTATTTCCTCACCTGCTAACTCTTGCTCATCTTTCATGATGCTATTCAAGTATCACCTCCTCTAACTTGAGCCTGGGCTGGGCGAAGTACCCCTCCTTTTTGCTTCTGCCCCACTGGATGGTTTTTCCAGCCCTTCTCACTCATTCTTTGGCACCTGTCTCCCCCATCAGTCTATCAGACCGTGGCATGCTTCAGGGGAGGAGCTGTGTCTTAACCATCACTGCCTTCAGTACTTAATACTGTATAGACCACAAGGTAGGCTTTCAGAAAATGTTGAATGAATGAATGAATGAAACTTTCTACTAGATTGTAAGTCTATGGAAGGCAGGGGCCAAGACCTCTACTTCTCTTGCATCGCCCCTGTGAAGTAATTAGGCGCACATCAGGCATGTAATAGAGGCAATGAATTGGCATGAACTGCAAACCAACAGCTCCAGTTGCTTAAGGGAAAGACTCTTCTTGAAAACCAAAAGGACAGGGCTGGGCAGACAAGACTCTCTGGCTGGAGTTTGGCAACATTTGGATCTTACTTCCTGCTACCTCTTCTCCTGTTACTCAGGAGGGAGAGTGAGGTGATTCAGACTCACTTCTCACCCACGCACAGAGCTGACTTTGCCCCACTTTCAGCCTGGCTCAGGCTCTGATCTCCCAAGATCTGAAGTTCAGGAGCCAGAGTTGCAGTGATGGAAATAAAGCCCAACCTACCTCCTCCACCCCCAAGCCCTCAGGAGCAGATTCACAAGAGAGGGGCCCTGCTCTTGGCTCTTTCTGGGCCAGTCCGTCCTCTGTCACATGTCATTCTCTAGAGGTAGAAAGCAGATCATGAATCCATGGTGGTCCTTCATGGGCTCCAGACAGCTAACGGGGAAGCCCTAACATATGGGGCAGACTGAGACCCAATACTGATACCATTATTCCTGCTATTACCTAACTTGCAACATTGCGAGGTGTCTGGTCCAAACTGTGGTACCCACGATCTGCAGATAACTTGGAGAACAACACATTTGCAATGCTCCAGTTAAGCTGGCATCATGCTTCTCATCAAGGGGACTGTAAACTCAGTGAGAAGAAAATGTGTAATGAAAGTTTAGTAAACATCTTGTCCCCATGTAAGAGGAGATTATTTCTACCAAAAGTTTGATAGGAAGTAATTATGACCTGCTTTCCTCGAAGACTGGGAACTGGCCATTTCTGATCCTAACTTCCAGCAAGAAGCAAAATTATTTCTGTTAAGAGACACAAAATCTTAATAATAAACATAATCCTTAATCTTTCTTCAGGCTCAAAGGAATATAAGAAGATACATTTTAATGCAACTAAATAATAAATATTTCAAATGGTGGCACAGAAATAATAAGCAGGGCTTTGTGTTTCCACAGAGGCTCTGTTTTCAAGTTTGAATTCTGATATGGAAGTGCTGTGCATCCTTAGGTAAGTTAACTCCCTTTCTGGGCCTCAGGTTCCACATTTATAAAACATCTGCCTCCATGTCTGACATGGTGAGAATGTACAAAACTAAGTTTTTGCATCTCTTTAACAGAAATTGACTATGCATTTATTAAATATAAAATATTACACTTAGGGCCAAAGACACAGTGGCACATGTATTCATTCAGCTATTATTTACATCTGCCTACTATGTGCTAGATGCTGAGACACAGAAATATAACCACTGGCCCTGCCTATCATGAGTTCAAGGTAGAGTAACGACAACATGACATCCATGAGCAAGACAGATACAAGAGTGCACTGGGTACAGAGAGCCACACACTCTCTTGGGGGTGACAGGAAAGGATTTTCAGAGGAGCGAGCCTTTAGTGGTCATGAAAGACGCATGACCAGGAAGAGGGAGGAGAAAGAAAATGGATATTTGGAACTCAAACAGAGAACAGACACATCATGACTTCAGGTTTCCAAATGGGAAACCAAATGGGAAAGCAAATGGGAAAGCAAGTGGAATCCAGCCAACTCTAAACCCAGAATGAGCCACCACGACGATGTGCTTGCTACGAGAAAACCCTCCAGCAGAGTATTGTCATCTCTGCTCCACACTGCCCTCACGCCCACTGCAGCCCTGTTTCACTGGCCGCCTGACTCCAGGCAATTACATCACCTTCCTTCCATCTCAGGTTCTCTGTCTGTAAGGTGAGAGGGTGGGCTGAGGCTGTAAGAAAACCCTTACTACCTGCACCATCTCTAGGACTATAACAATGATTCACCAAGAGCCGTCCCAATAAAAATTTAGACCTTTTAAAGCTTGAAAGATTTGGCTGCTCTAAACCCACCAGTTGAAATAATGGATGGCTCAACAAAATCACATTTACAAAAAAAAAAAAAAAATACAGCCACAGAGCTCCTCCTTTGAAAGAAGTGTGACTCAAGATTTATGAGAGAATTTTATAAAGAACCCATTTTAGATGGTAAGATCTGTTTGGAAGATGTCCGGCTTCTGATTTTATCATGACACTTTCACAGACACCAGGCTGGGGCAGGTGTTGTGACGCTGTCCCTACCACTTCTGCTTTCTACTGCTTCATGAAAGCCCCAGACCCACATCCCAAGTCACAGATGACTGTTTTGCTTGAAGATTCTGAGTCTGTTTTCTTGTTTTCAACTTCTCCCCTGTATAATTTTTCCAAGTCCCTAGCATTTACATAGACCAGAAAAGGGGATGGTCTATATCCCTCATTAACACAGGACAAGCCCAGACTCTTTCCTGCCCACACTGAGATGCTCTGTAGTGTGATTGGCTGGTCGCTTCTAGCCCAACAGGTAATCTTAGGCAGCTGCTCCTCAACCCCCCAGTGTGGGACATTGTGGACTCTTGAAAGAGGGACAGCCACTCTGTCGGTGCTGAGCATGTCCAAAACTATCCCTACTGGATGCACGAATTGTACTTCTTTTTTTTTTTTTTTTAATGTTTTATTTATTTCTAGAGAGAGAGAGAGAGACAGCGTGAGCAGGGGAGGGTCAGAGAGAGAGGGAGTCACAGACTGGAAACAGGCTCCAGGCTCTGAGCTGGCAGTCAGCACAGAGCCCGACATGGGGCTCGAACCCACGAACCGTGAGATCATGACCTAAGCGAAAGTCGGACGCTTAACCGACTAAGCCACCCAGGCGCCCCAACACGAATTGTACTTCTTAAATAATCAGCCATTTCAGTCCTTCCCACAGACTTTCTTCAGATTTATCGTTGCCCAGATTTATTCCTGGTGACCATTCTTTTCAGACCTAGAATCATTTTCCTTCCCTGAAGATCAGCTCCTCTATGAAAGTGAACATCTTTTTCCTTTTTGAACTTCAAAACAGGGGTGCCTGTGTGGCTCAGTTGGTTGAGTATCTGGCTCTTGATTTCAGCTCAGGTTATGATCTCATGGTTCATGAGATAAAACTCCACATCAGGCTCAGTGCTGACAGTGAGAAGCCTGTTTGGAATCTCTCTCTCCCTCTCTCTGTGCCCTTCTCCCACTCATGCCCTTTCTCTAACTCCCTCAAAATAAACAAACAAGAAAAAACACTTTGAAACAAAAAGGGCCTTGTTATGTCCTCTTTCCCATTCAATGGGGCACTCCTGCTACCGTCCTGAGACATGGGAACTTACCCTGTTGATGTCCAGGTGCCTCTGCACAACCCTCTCCAGGAGCCACAGCACTGGCTTACCTTCCTCCCATAGTCAGAGAGCCTCACTGGAGCAGAGAAAGGAAATAAAAGCAAATTCAGTCTTAGAAAGGCATCCTGCTACCTTTATTTATTCTGTTAATTAAAGTAATGAGAAAGAAAACCAGAAGCAGAAGCTGAAGAAACATCCCCTAGAATACAGTTTGGTTTTGTGACCATGAAATGTAGATCAAATGAGACAGTGCAGTAGGGAGGGAGACCTACTCCTTTAGTCTGTTCCTAGGAGTAGAAGAAAGCCAAGTGCACATTGGCACCTGGTTCTGGTACAAAATCCCCCTCCCAGCTCTGTAATAGCTGAAGTCAGTTCCAGACTAAAGCAGACTAAGTGATAACAGATAGTCTAGAATCCACATTGATGTAGGAAAAGAGAGTTTTGACTCTTTCTGAGAATGGGCATTTTTAAGGAAGGCCAGAAAGCCCAAAAATCCTCTCTGGAGATGGGAAGGTAGGAGGGGCATGCCCTTCGAAGGGAAAGATGAAGGCAACGAGGGAGGCTGAACTTGAAATTCACCCACCCCATGGTGCTGCAGAGGGTGTATCCTGACCCAGGGCTCCTCCTGGGACTGCTAGCTGCTGTCCCAACAATATTCGATCTCTGTGGTGAATACAAGACTGCACACATGCAACGCAGTGCCTTTGCTCGTGTTCTAAGTTTTATTCCTCCAAGCATCTTAGTCTCTTCTCCTTGCCCCACTAACAAGTTTATGTATATAGGCACGCGTTCGCACGCGCGCGCTCGTGCGCACACACACACACACACACACACACACACACACACACATGCCCACTTACATGCACACACACAGGTCTCTGCATCCAAATCAGTTTTGTAAAAATCAAAAGACTGGCCAAAATGCCAACTCCTCCAAGAAGCCCTTTTGGATCTTCCTTGCTTAGAAAGTCCATGGCACCTTCTTTGGCCTTCTATCCTATAATGGATTCATGTCTTATGGCCATTGACGAATGTGCTTTATCTCCCCACTAGTTTGTAAACTCTTCATGTGCAAGAGCCCTATCTTATTCATTTCTGATTCCTCACAGTGCCCACAGCAGTGGGCCATATTGGAACTTAACCTGAAAGGGGTCCTTGTAAATATCTGCTGAATAAATTATCCTCCTTAGCCAAAAATCTTTGGGTGGAAAGAAACTAGGGAGTGTGGATTCTTATGGGGCGACCCCTGTACACAGATCTTAGACAAAGCTCTGAAAATACAAAATGAAAAACATGTCTGCCTCAATATGTCTTGGAGCTCCAAGACATAAAAGGATATTGATAAATGCAGTATGGTCAATGAAGAATGGCAGAGGTCCCACTTACCCAGCCTGGGGCAGAGGTTTCCCAGAAGAGCATTTTAGAGGGATGACCTTGAAATTCTACCATTAGAATTCATCTGAGCCCTTGCAGGCAGCAGGAGGAACCATTCGAAAGTGCTTGATCCTCTGACAGGCATGGGGACCACAGCATTCCAAAGGAACCAGGCTCCCAGCACTGGATGCAGGGCAAAGGCAGAAGGAACTTTGCATAGCTTCCAAACTTCTTGGGGGCTTGATTAATTGCTTTAATTAGCCAGACCGTAACCATTAAGGCACGTGGCATGGACGGTAATAACACAAGAATGGGACCCAAGATTAGGTGTAAACAACAGCAGTGCTGGACCCAGAGGCTGGACTCTGCTTTCTGAAGCTGGTCCTGGAGCCAGAGAAGAGAAATGTGCAGGGCGTGATCAAAGGCGGACTGGTGCTGATTAGCACCGAACATCTTACCTTGTCAGCACCAGCTCCCAGGGTGAATTAAGTGCCTACAAAATGAATGTGCGCCTGGAAAATCTCCAAAATGGATTTTATTCTTGCCCAAATGTTACCCAGTATTTTAATTAACCTGGGCTTATTGTTCTAATTACTTGAGTTTTATACCGTGAATTGCTGTTCGGGACTGGTGACGATCAGTAAACACAATTACTGTGTATATTTCCAGCAAAGCTTTGCCCTTCACATTTTATTTAAAAAATAATAATTAGTAGCATAAATCTTTAATTTCTAGTTCACTGGGGCTAACAAACTGAGTAGGATGGGGGGGGAGCTTTCTTAGAATATCAAGATCTGGCCCACCATCAGATACCTTGATAGGTTTACTTCACTTTGAGCAATATCAGGTGCAAAAGTTAGGGATGCAAAACTCCACCACAATATATCACTGAGTGAGAAAAAAATAACACATAACAGAATGTAAGTAACAATAGCACTTTTTAATAATTAAGAAAACACTGTGTGAATGTGTGTTTGAGTATGTGTGCTTAAAATATACATGGAAGGATATATATGTATATGTACATACATATATATATATGTATATATATGTGTACACACACACACACACACACACACACACACACTAATCTGTTAACACTGGTTAGTTACCATTGGAAAGCAGGACTGGAGGCATTAGGGAGGCAGGAGAAACTATTCATTTTTATTTTATAAGCTTCAATATTGAAGAATGAATTGTATAACAGAAGTTTACTTTTGCAATTAAAATATTTTGTAAAATCTGAAAATCGCCACTCCTTGTATGATCCAAGGGCACAGCAGCACAAAGAGCCATGTGAGGGGAGCCCATGAATGGAGGGTGACTGCAGCTACACAAGCCTGTGGTCCTAGAGCACCCTCTTTGGTTGTCACAGTGACATCTTTTAGAACCTGGACCTCTCTTCCTGCCTCCCTGGCTTCTGCTTTGGAACCTGCTCCTACAGTTTACAATCCAGCTTCTTTGCTTCTCTATCCTTTATCTCAGAACACATGCTCTCTTCCTGCATTGGTTCCTTGACCCCTAGCCTGCTTCTGTCTTTGCCCATCTTGGTGTCTACCTTAATGTTCCAGCACAAGCCTTTTCTAACCACCTGTGCCCCAAAGACTCACCCACCACCCAGTCATCATCCAGCGGGCCATATTCTCATGACATCCTCCTTCAAGGTCCTCCTTGTGGGCTCCCAACTCAGTCTAGTGTTTAGTGATACATATTTTTGATTGACATGACCCTGAAACCCAAGCTAATTATTTATTTCCAGGGTTCCACTAAAGACAATTAACCTAGCCAATGCAGAAAAGAAACCAAGGAGGTCAGACTTGAGAATTACTACTCAGGTAACTTCCTGAGAGATTCTCAAGGATAGGTTTTATTTGCTTGATTTTTACCTTATGTGCCATATTAGAAGCTAATTTCCACCTAAGATGTAATTCCCAAGAATTACATTTAATTGGATGTACCTGAAATGGAAATAGATTAAAATGTCACTCTCCTCTCATTTGAAGGGTAGGTGGGTGATAACTAGGTCCTGAGATGCTCACTTACTCATTTACCCAGAATGTATTAATTCATTCTTAAAAACTATTCATTCCCCCGCTATGGGCAGGCAATACACACTTAAGATGCTGACATGAAGTAGAAAAGGTTCCTGTTTCAAAGAGCTCAAAGTCAACTGCACGGACGGATGTTGGGGGTTACAGCTACAAGGGTGAAGTCAGGCACATGTACGTACCAGGTACAGTGGAGGCACCAATTAGCACTAGACACTAACTAGCTCACAATTCACACTGAAGGAAATGCTGACCTGATAGGCACTGTCTCTGGCCTCAAAGAGCACATCATCCAGTAAGAGAAAGAGAGAAAATACTGCAGGAGAATGTGAAAGCATCGTCGAGGGTATTGAGATACAGAAGACACTAGCTCTCAGGCTAGCGATAGATGGCCTGAGAGAAAGGGCCAATTGAACAATCTTAAAGAATGATGACTTTGTGTGCCAAACGAAACAGGAAGGGGAGGAGAAGGATGCTCCAGGTAGAGGGAGGAGCTTGTGCAAAGGCATTGTGTATCCCTGGACAGGTCAGTTTAGGATGCCTGGAGCCTAGAGTGCATGTTGGAGAGGACTGGCTGGGGATAGCAGGTCCCAGGGTGAAAGGGTCCTGAAGGTCTGCCAAGGAATCTGCACTGTACTCTGCAGACAACTGAGAGACTCTTGAGGTCATGATTAAGATCATGACCTGAGCCAAAATGAAGAGTCAGATGCTCAACCAACTGAGCCACATAGGCACCCTGAAAACTGATCCAATTTATGAAGCACTTCCTCTGTGTCAGCCTCCAAGCTGGTGTCAGACACCTGTCTGCTCTTCCAGTGCACATAATAGCACCATGGGAGGTGGAGGTGGTGTGATGACTCCCTTTTGCAGAGGAGGTGAATCCAAGGCAATTCACAAGGTCACACAATTAGAAAGCGAATCAGGTTCTGAACCTATGTCCAAGCCAGTACTCTGCCATGATTTATTACCTGCTATGGCTTCCTTCTTCAAGGGTCAGGATAATAAAGGCCCTGGAACACACTGTAGGAGGATCATGGTGGAGATGGTGTTCCCTATGTCGCTCTATGCAACAAATATTAAGTGCAGTGCCATAAATGCCTCAGGGACTTGTGATGAATTCCATTGGGAATGTAATGCCTAGGAAACATTTTCTTTCTTAGGATCATGTGTTTTCTCAGAAGATGATAATCATTTAATCCATTCTTTTCCACTCTTGGCTTGTTATTGGGAAGCCCCAAACTCCATCCTTAACTCAGTAACTATCTCAGCCAAGTAATTAGAATATATACTCTCCCAATCTTTTATATGCTTTGTGGCAATGTCCTGTTTTATTGTATCCATTTCCTTTGTTTTAAGATACCTCAAAGCTTTTTGGTATACAAAAGGAGGAAGTGTAAGAACATCACAAAATGTGTTTTATGCTTAATCTGGCTTTTCTTTTGTCCGTTACTCTGAACAAATCTCAGAATAAGTGCTATAGTGGGTAGACTTACGACTTCTTCCCTGGGTTCCATCTGTGATGCACTCTCAGCTACGTTTGTCTTTGACATGATGCTAAGCAAGTTCCTGGTCAGAGGTAGTAACAATTACCCCCGTTGGACAGATAGGAAAGCTGAGGCTCAGAGCCCAGATAGTAAGTAATGGAAATGAGATTTGAACTGAGGTATCTTTGATACAAAAACCCGTTAACTTTTCCCTCTGCTGTAGGAGGTCCAATTTCCTTCATCTTTTTGTGAAGATAATCACACAGGATTATATGTCTCCTGCAACCTCCCCTTCTCCCTACCTGGTCAGCTCCACCAGTTAATAAAAAGGCAAAAGAAGAAGAAGAAGAAGAAGAAGAAGAAGAAGAAGAAGAAGAAGAAGAAGAAGAAGAAGAAGAAGAAGAAGAAGAAGAAGAAGAAGAAGGAGAAAGATCTGGTCCAGTCTACATAGACAGGACTAAACATCCAGACTGGCTATTTTCCTGACCTAAAGTAAGTGCTTTCAAAGCATAAAAATAGAATCTTTCTTTTCCACTTATCTTTGTCCTTAAGAATCAGAGAGTGGAGAATATGTCAGACTCCCTGACTTGTCTATCTTTGCAAAAAAAAAAAAAAGTTTTTAAATCTTTTCCATTGAGCTCTTATGGTTTTTATGCGGCCCAGTAATGAAAACTCAGTGTGCAAATCCTAACATCAAATCCATGTTACATAATAAACCCCCGCCTTCCAGCCCTCTCCAGAAGAAATTCTTCTGTACCCTGATGGCCATCTTACTGTCTCTCTGTCCTGGGGGCAGAACCATAGGCTCTCATCTCGTATCCACATCTCAAAAAGCCCAAGTTCCTGGAAATACACCTGCTCGGCCAAGAAGGAATTGTGTCCTTGGGAAAACCCAGCAGACATGGATAATACTGTGCCTCGTGGTCTGGGATGGAAGGAAAGAGAAAGAAATAATAAGGAAATTAACATTATTATGTTCAAAACCATGCTGAGTGATAACTAAGCTAGCTTCATTAATCCTCACGATAGCTTTTCAATGAGGTTTCAGTCAGGAAACTGAGGGTCTGAGTGGTAACATGACCCAACTTCATGACAACTAGCAAAGATGGGGGGCACAAAGCCAAGCCAGTGTCTAGCTACAGACCCCATTGCTTTTCCTCTTCATGACCTTGCCATGCACATATAACCACAGACAAAGCAAACCCTGAATAACCCACAAAGACTAACATGTCTTCTGTGAGACAGGTCCCTGCCAGAAGGGGTCACCAAGGACAGACTTCTTGCCCAAGTCTCCACATCAGCAATCCCTCCATAGAGAACCCCTGGGCCAGAACAGTCTCTGCCATCATCCTGTGTGGTGTCTCAGGATGGCTCTCTCTCTCTCTCTCCCTCTCTCTCTCTCTCTTAGCTGGCTGACCCATATAGAGACAAGTCTCTTTCTCCTTGGATTCAGCCAGGAAACAATTGGAAAACCTCAAACAACATATGTAATAGGCAAGTACAAGAGAGAAAAATATGAATGCAGAAATTCCATCAGCTTCACAAGGAAGGCATTTCTTAACAAATGTCACACAGGAGCCCTCCCATCCAGGTATCCATGTCACAACAACTAGAAGGGTTTTTAGCTCTGGATTTCGTGAAGAAAACAAAAGGATTTGTTGTGAATGAAGAGGTCTACACTACTCTGATGAAAAAGCTATATATTTATTGGGCATAATAATTTACAATAAACCATCCATACAGTGGATTATGATACCAGATGGTAAAACGAGCAATAACTCAAAAGAAAAAGAATAACCTTTCACCATTGTGGTTAAGGAAACAATCTGAGTCTGGTCGGGATTCCTCCCTAAATGTGAAGAGCTACTCGGGGACACACTGCCTTGGCCAAGGTTCACTTCCAGTCCTTGTCTACCAATAATGGAAAACCCTGCGATTTGCCTCTTATTCTTCACTGATTCTTCCTGATGATCTTTATGGATACATTTACTTCTCTCCAAAATGCTAAGAATGCCTCTCATTGCCCTTCTTGTTCATGGGGTGACCAAGAGGTCCTACTCCACTTGATTTTGCTGACTTCAAGTGTTCTGCATCTAGGGCCTTTCTGACATCTGCCATGTTATCTCATGAGTAGACTCTATGATATTTTCTCCACTGTGCACTGGGAAAGGCATGATATACTACATTTTGCAGAAAAGTCACTTCCGACCTTGAAGCCCATGATGAATTGGAATTCCCCCATGAGGCAGAAACTAGGACACCATGACACTTCTTATGTAGCACCATTAAAATCCCACTAACAACACAGTTCAAAACACTGGCATTTAAGATCAGCTACCGTTCAAAGCCATTATAGGTCAGGCACTGGTTTTTAACAGGTTACACATACTATTTTCATTTGATTACATTTTCACAGAACTCTACAATGCCAGTGCTAGTAGCTCCACAATAAATATGAGGAAAGAGTGAGTTGGAGAGATGATATGTGTCACGTATGTCACACATTATGAAGTTAGGTCCTTACGTGTCCTCCTCCCCTGCCTCCCTCTGTGCTTGACATCATTCCTAAAGACCTCTGCGGGGCTTGAACTTTATTCTGAAGGCCAAATGGATCCCCAAAGTGTCTAAAGAAGACTAGTGGGGTACTCTGCTTTGGTAGGAGCCTGGATAAAATAGGTGGGTGTAGCAGGATTCCAGATAATGGGAGTCAGAGTCAAGTCAAGTAGGACACCTGGGTCTCTGACGTGGGTGGCTGGATGGATGGTGGAGCCATCGCTGAGGTACGAAACTTAAGAAGAAGGTGTTTGGGGAAATAAAAGGTGAGGAGGTCAATGGTAGTCATACTAAATTTCAGGTGTCTGAGGAGCACCCACTGAAGCATACAAAAAGAATAGCATACACAGGCATAGAACTGGCAGAAGCTGTAGGTTTAAAAGCCATCACTTCATCCTTGAGCTGAAACTAGGAAAGTAGATGGTTCTCCAAAGAAAGCATATGGAATAGGAAGGGGGATGAAGGGAGATGACGGGGGATACAGGGGACCCTAGATATGTAGCTTATGGCAGGGAAGTTTCTCCTCTCTGTTCATTGAAAACTTCCAGCTCTCTTCCTGGTCTCTGGGATGTCTACCACCTCTCTCCAACTTGCATTTCAGGGTACTAACAGAGTTGAGATCTCCAAGCATGGATAGAAGGAATTCCCCCTCCATCTCCCACACTTCTAGAGCCTCTGCTTATAGCAGTGCAAACAGAGTACATGATAAATCAGCAGTGTCTTGCCCATGAGACAGATGTATGCTCAGAGATTGGGTTGCCTTGCATTTCCCCATCCTATTATCATCTCCTCCCTGCAAACACACGCACCCAGCAATTGCTACAAGCAACCAGAATATGAACAGGAAATATACTATCTAGTAGAAACAACACAGTCTTGGGAGTCAAACAGACCCGATTCAAATCTCAGGTTTAATCTGTAACCTTGAACAAATTATTTCAACTCCAATGGTCAGTAATTGGACCTGTCTGTGAAATGGGCTAATTCTCTCCAGAGACCTGAAACAGTTGAAAAGGCCAAGTGAGCTCCAAGGCAGCCAAGGGACACCTTGCACACAGCAGGACACCTTGCACACACCTACCTCCCCCATCTCAGGTGGAGCCAGAGCCATGCAGAGATTCTGAGCTTCATACTACTCCTCCCAAGTCTTTTGGACCCAGAGTGAGTTATGACAGTTCTGTGTTTACCCATCTGCCTCTCTAACCAGAGGATGGAAAATCAGGCTCTGTGATTCCCAAGAAAGCTCTAGCTCTTGGACCAGATTAGTAATGCTAAGACAAAAATGCAACTTTCCTTTTTTTTCATATATAAAAGGATAAGAAAAATTTTCCTCCCAGCCCTCCAGCAATCTTGTGTACAAACATCATTGAAATCAGCAGGTGTACGTTCCAAGAGAAGACTGTGTCTCTTGGACTCTTTTGAGTAGTTTTCCCCTTCTGGAAAAACATAAAAAGAGAGAACAGCAGAAGATACAAAGTAAGGATCAAACCCACGCACAACAGTGTCCAAATTCTTCAGAGGCATTTTTCACATAGGTTCTAAGCCTGAGGATGAAAGTGCGGGCTGTTCCCTCAGATCAACACTAGTCTCTAGCCTCTGCCTTTGTTCATGCACATTCATCACCTGAATTAAGGAGACAGTGTTAGTGCTCAGGATTGCTCTGAAGAGGAGACAGGGCATCTCTAGTCTAAGGTTGATGATGAGCTCAGGTGTATACAAGTCGTAGAGAAACACAAATCCTAGAGATTATGTAGCCCAACTGTGTCATCTTAAAAATGAAGGACCTATTCCCAGAGAGGAAGAGTGACTTTCCTAAAGTCACAGGATAAATCAGTGGCAGATTTGGGACATACACTCAAAGCTTGTGACTCCCAAGTACCACTGTCATTCCAAGCATCACCTGCCCCCTGCCTTGAGCATAAATATCCTCTCTTACCACCACAGATTGGACATACAAATAGGTATCAACAGGAGTTAAGATATGTCAAGGGCTCAAAACACCCAGGCTTCAATGGACCACCATCAAACAATGGTATTATAATAATATAACATATTAATATTAAAGTAATATGATATAGTATAATAGTAATAGACTCTAAGTAGAATAATATAACATATCTCAATAAGTGAGTGTAATACTGTGATAATATTATTCTGTTACTCAATTTTGAATAAGACGCTTGACTGACAAAGGCATCATCTTGCTTGACTCCATGGAGTGGGGAGGAGTAATGGTATTCTAGGAACAAAACATCCTCCAGGGATAGGCATTCTTCATCAGATCTTTATTTAATGCCTACTACATGCCAAGCATGCGCTCAACTTTGAAATTAATGTCAAGGATGAAATGTTCCCTAAGATCTCATGGTCTGGTGGGAGAACAGATACAAGGAGCATTCATTGGCACTGTGAAATGATTTGTCAGTAGAAGTCAATACAATGGGATTTGAGTGTTGGACTCAAAGGTTAGAGGTGGAGGGTACACCTCAGTTTGTGTGGTCAGTGATACCATCCTTTGGCAGAAGGACTGGAAGAGGAAGGAGAGGATGTGCTAAGGGGAATAGAGGAAGAAGGATGATAGCAGTGGTGGTGAAGGTGGTGGTGGTACAGGAAGAGAAGAGGGTGATGATTTCAGTTTGGGACGTTCTACGTTCAAGCAGTCTAAGAGGCTCCTAAGTTACAGGGATTCTGTCTGTGAACCAGCTTCAGTTCGCTTCTTGTGGGATTTCCTCTCTTCTGATATTCTAGCTTACAGCTCCTCTGTTCTGCCATTTACATCCTGCATTTCAAAAATGCATTGAAACATCTAATTCATGGATCTCTTCTTTGTCTTTGAAAGTACTCTTTTTTTTGCTATCAGTTTGATGGGGCTTATGGAGGTAAAAGATACATGGCTACAGACAATCCACCATATTTAACCAGAAGTTTCAAAAGTCACTATCTGAATGGGAGGATAAGTGAGAGGGGAGACAGGAAGCGAAGGAGGAGGGCAAGGAAGAAGAAAAGAAGAAGGCAATGGCAGACACACAGCACAGAGAGGAGCTCTGCGATGTAGCCATGGAACCAGGAGGTGGTGGCAGTGGACGACAGTCGCCACTTTATTATTGCTTATTGCAACATCCTGAGAATTTGTCAGCTCCAAATCAGGGGGGTCCTTTCAACATATATAGGCAGCAGCTACCATGATGCCAAGCTCCTCCATGGCTCAGTCAGCTCAGACCATGTCTATCTGAAGAAGGACATGGAGTTGTCACTGAATGGGTTGACCCGTTCACTGAAACTACCTACTCAATGTTGTTATTTTTTCTACTAAAAAAAAATAGCTCTTAAACCATGTAGATGATTCATAATGTCTTTAATATGTAGGTGGCACTGCCTTTCTCCAGAAATAGACCAACTCAACCAACTTCTTTGGTATCATAGAGGTTAAATCTATGCTTGGAATAAAATTGCTTCTTTTATTTCTTTTATCCTCCTACCTTCTTTCCTTTTTCCATTCATCATTCACTCATTCAATAACACAGAATTATTGTATATCTACGGTATCTAGCTCCTGGGCAAGGCTCTCTTGTTAGGGTTTGGTTCATGATCCTGAGGCTGGCAGGACTTGCTAAAGGCAATACCAGGAGAGGTATTAAAATAAGGCAACCCACCAGGAGAGGTATTAAAATAAGGCAACCCAGGGGCGCCTGAGTGGCTTAGTCGGTTAAGCGTCCGACTTTCGCTTAGGTCATGATCTCGCGGTTCGTGGGTTCGAGCCCCGCGTCGGGCTCTGTGCTGACTGCCAGCTCAGAGCCTGGAGCCTGTTTCAGTCTGTGACTCCCTCTCTCTCTGACCCTCCCCTGCTCACGCTGTCTCTCTCTCTCTCCTAGAAATAAATAAAACATTAAAAAAAATTTTTTTTAAATAAGGCAACCCAGCAGGCCTTGGAAATCATAAAGGAAGGGAATTCCAAGATCAAATCCCAATGGCTTTGGTTAAGGCAAGAGAAGACGTAGAAAAAAAATAAGGATCATAAAGCAGAAAATCCTGTGAGCAGGAATGAAACATGACCGCTGTCTAGAATCTAGGACTCGAAACTTGGAAAAAGCCTACCTCCCCTTGGAGAGGCGGAGGAAGTGATGAAGTAAAAGAACCGTGCATGGTTGTTAAGATTTGAGGAAACACTATCTCATTAAAGAGGAACATAAATTTGGAGGTTTCTTAAATAATAAGTTGAAAGCCTCTGAATCCCTCCTTTCTCAATTAACTTGATTCTCTATCCCAGCCAAGAAAGCCCTTTTATTAAAGCTAAAGTTCCTTTGTTTAAGATTCCCTGTCTTTTTGGGCTCATTAACATTTTAAAGGATGTTTGCATGCTTGTTACTTGTCTGACTTTCACTTCATCACGTTGGCACCTGATTAATTGTTACTATTTTCATTAAGGAGCCTCATGTTGATTCTTCTTGCTCTGTGTCTCTCAAATGTATCCCTTAATTATTCTTTTCCATGGGGGATATTCCTTGGTAATATTGCTTTCCATTCCCACCATCATCACGTGCTGAGGCCCTCATTATTTCAAGCAGAGAAGATTGCAATGGTCTCCCTGTCTTCTCTGCTTCCCACCTCCAATCCCTTCTCCTACCTGTTGAGAAACTAATTTTCTAAAAAGCCTCATATTATTTATATTCCCTCACTCAAATTTCCAGCAAATGAAACAAAAAAAAATATAATACAATCCTCCTCCTCATTATCTAAATAATAAAGTACACGTGCACGCACATACACACACCCACACACACCAATGGAGTTTTACACCTCCTTTGTGCCTTAATTTGTTTATTCACCTTCATGTACAGAGAATTTTCCCTTCTCAGCCTCTGTTCACAGACCTGAGCTACCAAATTTCTATGAATGAAGCCCTTAAATAGACCTCCTTTTCTCAATACTTTTCAGGTATTGTTATTTCCTCTGCCTGGAACTCCATCTTTTCTTCCCTCTGTTATAGACACTGTAGTAAAGTGGAAGGAAGGAATACTTTAGGGGAGTCCCTGGGTGTGTGGCCTTGGACAAGTAAGTCACTGACACTCTCTGGAGCACAATTGCCTTTTCTCTAAATTAGCCCCAGGAGACTGGACCAGCTGATCACTAAAGAGCTCCTAGCTCTTACCTGAAGTGAAGCCTACCCCGGAGTCTCCCTCACCTGCTCTTCCCAAGGTGGCTGTCCTTGATACAGACAATCACACCATGGCTTGAAAATGAGGGTAGCTGGACTCAGTGTATGACATATCTAGAACTGCATTTGTGCTACAAGTCTAAGAGCCAAAGCTAACAGATCCATAAATGGCTCTTCTATTTCAGAAGGCAATGATACAAATTAGAATGTCTGCTTTAGTTACCTCTGCCCAACAAGAGTGCTAGCATTGTATGTGGGCACCAGACTTCCCCTGAACTTACATGCCACCCCAGGCAACATGAGTCTGCAATCAGATTTTGACGCTGGCAGCTTAACCCAAGCATCAGCAGTGAGGCAAAGAGTGGAAACAAAAGGATAATGCCTAGATATATAAGAGACTCACAAGATGTTTATATTTTCAGAGTATTTCACATACATCATGGAGCTTGACCCTCACAAGAGCCAAACGAGGAAAGCAAATTAGCAACAAGTATTACTGAAGTCTACAATGTGCCAGGCCCTGCTGAAGGTATAAGGATACACTGGTGGACAAGCTCAAGATCCTTTCCTTAATGGGACTGACATTGTAGCAGGGCAGAATCCATTGCACTGAGGTGAATAGGAAAATCCTAAAAGAGGCACCAACAACTACTGCACAATTGTGGGATAAATGCACTGGCAAAAGTTTGATAGTTAATGATAGCAACTACCATTTATTATTCAACAAATATTTACTGAATGCTTCCTATATGCCAAGTTCTGTGCTAAATGC
This sequence comes from Proteles cristata cristata, assembly GCA_017311185.1. Taxonomy (NCBI): domain Eukaryota; kingdom Metazoa; phylum Chordata; class Mammalia; order Carnivora; family Hyaenidae; genus Proteles; species Proteles cristata. Next base: position 38,213 of record JAESUZ010002885.1, on the reverse strand, counting down.
TTTACATATGTTATTTTATTTACTCTTTATGCTAACCCTGCAAAGCAGATATTATTATCTCCATTTTTCAAATGAGGAAATTAAGATTCGGAGAGTTTAAGGAGCCTTCCCAATTTCCCCTAGCTGGCTAGCATTGGAGCAGAGTGGGGAGACTGGTTAATCCTGTTTGCAGGAGCAGGGGAAAGCTGCGGGGGTGGGGAGGGGGGAGGGGAGGGGTGGTGGTGAGGGGAATGTTGAACAAGGTCTCAAAACTGAGTACAAGTTCACCAAGCAAAAAAAAAAAAAAAAAAAAAGGGAGAGTGAATAGATGGGCCAGAATGAGAAGGGCTTTATAAGACAGACTTTCCCAGAACTCCCTGGAAGTTTTTTCAAGAACAAAATAGAAAATATCTACACATTGGGGCGCCTAGGTGGCTTAGTCGGTTAAGCGTCTGACTTTCGCTTAGGTCATGATCTCGCGGTTCGTGGGTTCGAGCCCCGCGTCGGGCTCTGTGCTGACTGCCAGCTCAGAGCCTGGAGCCTGTTTCAGTCTGGGACTCCCTCTCTCTCTGACCCTCCCCTGCTCATGCTGTCTCTCTCTCTGTCTCCTAGAAACAAATAAAACATTTTAAAAAAAAAGAAAGAAAATATCTGCACAGTACACTGGGGCAAGTGGACAAGGCTGTGGTCTTGAGCAGTCTCTGAGACTCCTGCTACCCCAAGCCTGCCCTTATGACCCCAAAATACCTACACTTCCTATAACCCATTGTGTAACACAACACACAGGCTCTGAAGCTCTGTAGTAAGCAGCAGAGAGTCATTGAAGGATTTTAAGCCAAGGAATGACAAAATCAGAATAGCAGAGTAGGGACCGGGTTGGAGAAGGAGGAAATCAGAGGCAAGGGATCCAGTTAAAGCTGTAATGAGAGGGTAAGCTGTAAGCTGCAGACCAGGAAAGCCCAAACCTAGGCTGTAGCAGCAAGAATGGATCACCATGGGCTTGAGATTTAGGAGGGCAGCACCAACAGCCTCTGGTGATGGATGGAATGTGGTGAGAGTGATGGCTTAGTTAAGAAGAATTCCAGGATTTCTAGGTTAAAAAGGGACTCAGAATTCATGACTTAAATGTCACTTCCCATGAGTAAAATTCCAGTTCCAAATTTAAAAGGATGTATTGTCAATACTTTATAAAACAGTGCAGACATTTCACATTTCTCTGTATCAATCAATGACTATATATGCAAAAGGGAAAAATAGACCTAGGCACACACATGCATGTGCACATGCACAAATGCACGCACGCGCACACACACACAACTCTTCATGGGAAGTGTGCATTCAGGAAGCTGGTAGAGGAGTTACATTCGTTGAGATATTCTGATTTCTGACACTCCTTGGTAAGTTGGAATTCTGCTGTTCCTATTCCTGTCAGCCTATTGCACCAGACTTCCAAGTCCTACAGAACAAAACCCTGAAATGTTTCCGATGGAGACACGAGCTTTAGAACTGTTTTCTCAATGAGAATTCTATTTCTCTTTCATTGTTTCTTCCTCCAGGGGAATAAAATGTGGTAAAAACTGGTCTGTCATTGTTTTTAGTTAAAGAAACAGAAAAGAGATAGAAACATTTAAATACCACAAAACTCCTTTTTATAGAAGAACTAAACACCCACAACATAGCCCAACTGGCAGTGACATAACTAATTTGGAATGGAAAGCCAGGTGCCCATCACTGTTTGGCCATCAAGAAAATGACAATAAAGAAAGTTCAAGGTGAGAGCTGAAACAATGGGCCAATAGGAGAGTAAAACCTTTGTTAGCCATACTCTCTCTTCCCAAAGAAATAAGTCATTCTTCTGAATAGTCAACATTTCTAAGAGTTAAGGATTTATTTTCTCCTTGAAGAACAACAACTTTTTTTAATGGAACCATTTGGCGAAAACTCCTTCTGAAATGCATGCCAGTTTTTCCTATATTCTTATACAAATTATACAAAACAAAATGTAATTGTGGCGACACAAGTCTATCATAATTTCCAAAGATTATTTTTGGGTTAAAAGACCCAGGGCTATTTGAGCTGTGTGGTGTTTGCCCAGGATTAAATGGTATCTTTTTTTTTTTTTTTTTTTAGTCTTTTGTCTGTTTTTATAGTTGTTTTGTCTGCTCCTTGGTTGTCAGGCTTTGGCTACACATTGGGCTATCAGTACTCCTGAATCCTAAGCCTCCTTGTTCCTTTTCATAACACATATTGCTTTTATTCTGCTGAGAGCCTGCGAAAACAGTCCCCAAGCATGTGACCAGGATTGTATGTAAAGGAAAAGTAAGCAGGCTCTGTAATAGACAAGGGCCCACTCATGCTTCAACCACGTGGTGGTATATTTAGTGTCTGAAAGATTGTAGAGTATAATAGTGGGGGATGAGAAAAGATTAGACATCAGTAAAACTTGATTTTGACCTTCAATAATTCACTTGCTATTTCTCAGCCTCAGATTCCTTCTTGGTACAAATAGAAATAATAATATCTCTGTACTTCACTCAGGTTACTGTGGGGATTAAGTGAGATAATGTGTGCAAAGTTCCCAGCACTGGGTCTACCACATTACTAGCCTCAATTAATTAAGGCTATTATTATGATTATTATTATGGATTTTGCAACATGCATTGTCACTGCTCAAACTGCTCAAATGTATTCTTCCTTATCTCCCTGCACTGCCTCTAACCTAGAAACAAGAGTATTATGACTCTTAAGACCAAGCAGAATTCCAACCATAGTTAAAGATAGAAGCATAGATTGTAACTTTAGGGAGATGCTCAGGCCCTTCACGCAGTCCAGATCCAGCCAGGGTCAAATGCATCAAACCAAGTTGTCCAACCAAGAGTTTAATCACAAATCAGAGTAAGGTCTGCAGACAGAGGCTGGGAACAGATGATGAGACACAGCAAGCAGAAAGGACACAAGGGAAGCATTACCTCCAAGGTAATCCTCACCCAAAGACCTTCCTTATTGGGGACAGTTTAGCTTCTGAGACAGTTTTTATTACAGGTCACTATTTGGTCACAGAGCATCTAGCACATGAGTCATTGCTAGAATAGACACTAAGGTGGAGGTCCCGGAGGAGCCTGAAATGCCGAGACCGAGGATCCAGGAGTCAGGAGTCAAGAGGAAAACACCAAATTGGGCGTGATTCCCAGTGATTGTATCCAGTCACATCAGGGCTGTCTCTGTGGGTCACTTTCACTGGTTGGTGGATGGTGCCAGGGTGGAGAGGTGAGGTTAACCAAGAGGTCTGGGGCTGCAGTGCCCAAGACCCAGTGGTACCACTCTGTAGAGACAGAAAACTTTCTGCTACCAATGTGCCTTCTCTCCAAGCTTAGCTTTGTCAAGTTTGCTTGAGTTTGCTTGAGTTTGGTTTGTCTAAAATCTAAAAGAACCTATTTGTTTGTAAATCCTGTCTCTCCTACTTCCCCTCTGACCATCGTTTGTGTATTTCCCTAAAGAGGTGATTGGGTGAGTATGCCCCGCATGCTCAGATCTTGTTACTCTAGGCTCTTTCACATCCAACTCAATACATTGGCATCCTTATCCTAGTCTTTGTTCTTAATGACATCACTTTCCAATGACAGCATCACCATAATTTGTTTGGCCCTTCCCCTTACTGTTGGGCATATGAACTGTTTTTACTTTTGTTTGGTATTTTTTTTTTTTCTATCATGAAAATCCTCACTGTGAATACCTTTGTGCTTTTTCTTTACTTTTGGATTATTTCCTTAGGGAACCTACTAGGGTGTGGGACTGCAAGATGAAAGGGTATGAACTGTTTCACGGCTCTTATTACACATGAAGTTTATGAACTTGCCTTTATAACTCCAAGCACTTTCAGGAAACTGTTTTGAATCTAATGTTATGTGTTAGTGCTGTCGGCTGCTGAGAAATACTAAATGAGTTAACTTAAGTACTGTTGGGCTAGAGAAGTATTAATTAGAAAGGAGAAAATAAGGCTGGGGTCTGGAAGGAAGGAAGGAATGAAAGACAGAAGAGGGAGGGAAGAAGGAAAGCAGGGAGGGAGGGAGGGAGGAAGGAAAAAATGAAGGAAGGAAGGAAGGAAGGAAGGAAGGAAGGAAGGAAGGAAGGAAGGAAGGACAGAAACAGAAAGAGGGAGGGAAGAAGGGAGAGAGGGAGGGAGGGAAGGAAGGATGGAAAGAAGCAGGCAGATAGGCTGAAAACCCATGGTTTGTAAAGGTGAGTTCCTACTTTATGGCCATGTGATGGCTCTCAACATGTAAGGTCATTTAGATGTTAAGAGAGGACATATTTTCTGTAGCCTTTTCAGCCTGGCACTTATACCCATGGGTATGTTCCTAAACCTTTCCCAATCACTAGGCTTGTATAGTTTTAGCTCTGCCTGTTATGATATCATGGAAGCTGGGAATAGCTCCAGATGAATAGTGGATAGTAAGAAGCTAGACTCTGTTTTCACTTCCTTCATCTCCCCAAAGATTTTTGCAAAACTCTGAATTATGCTACCACCCACTCTGGTTTTTTTCCCCTTCTAAACTCCCAACTTCCTGCCTTTCAAATAATTATCAACACATTGAAGTCATACCTGGGTTGGAATCCTGGTTCTTGCACTGTGTGACATACTCTGTGTGACTCCAGGGAAGTGACTTCACTTCTCTGAGCTTCATTTTCATCATCTTGAAAATGAGGCTTTGTTCGCTGCCTGAAATCCAGCTCAGTGAATGTTTGTATTGTATGATTATGGGTGTTACCATGGCTTAAGCTGTGCTTAAACTAACAACAGAGAGAATGGGATTGGAAAGAAAAGGCTTCTATACCTCCATTCATAACATGGGAATAATATTACCCAAATGGGAAAGTCATCAGAGGGAATCATTATATGGTTCACATAATAGTAGGTGGTAGGCACTCTGTTGATTTTCCTCTTCTCTCCTCCCTCATCTTCTTCTTCTCCCCTCTCCTCCCTTTCTCTCCCCTCCCATTCCCTTATCCCACCTTCCCTGTCCTGCCCTTCTCTTCCTGTCTTCTGTTTAGATAATCACACAGATTCATACTTCTGCAAAAGAATGTGCTGAAATCCTTTCCTTTCTGCTCCTCTGGTGGGTGGACAGGCAAGATAAACTAGGAGTAGAGAAACCCAAGGTAGAGGTTTGGCCAGATCATTTATAAAGGAAAGTGAGTAAACACACCGCTAGTGGCTGAGTCAGAGGAAAGTTGTGGCTAGAAGGAAAAGTAGCCTAGATGGAGGCTTTTGACAAATCAACCTGGCCTTAAATCTGAGTCACTGCAGAGAGTCTGTCTACAAGACAGATTCAGGGCTGGTTACTTAGTGCTCCCCAAAGGGGAAGTGAGAGCCAGGGTAGGATTAAGTCATGGCCAAAAACAGTTAAGGAGTCAAGAAATTGTGAATAAAATGTCTAATTGTACCTGGGGTTTTATATTTCATTAAGTCCTATTTTTAACTGCATGCTTTTCATAATATGAGCGGATGGTAACTACTGGAGAAGGTTATTATGCTTAACTATTTTAATGAGAGTTTTGTTATGTGTACGGGAGGGGAAATTGGGTAGAAAAGTGTTCAAGGCTCCATTGCTCTACCGGCTTTATGGCCAGCGTTACAACCAAAGCCCAGTTATTCAAGCCTAAACCCAGAATAAGCAGATGATAGGTAAGAAATGCTGGGAAGAAAGGTTGATTATTGAGGTGGCCTGAGCCTAGAAAGTAAATATCACTAGTCAACAAGACATAACTGGTGACACAGAAACCCATGTCAGAAGGAGAACATGGGTGTGAACATGGTGGGTATCATGGATCAGGGCTGGCTAGTAGGGCCTCTGGCCTGAGACCCTGGCTCTAAGATTCATCCCTGGGGGCAGAGTCACAAAGTTCTCCATGAAATGGAATGAGAATATGAAAAAAAAAAAATAGAGAAATTAAGTGGAAAACAGAGAAGGTTATAGTGAGTCCTCTCAGACCAATTGAGGGGAAATCTGGACCCCCTCAGCACACTGTAACCATCTCTGGGACAGCATTTATCATGCTTTGAAAATTATCTAGTTTTTACTCATATCATCTACTAGACTGTAAGCTGAGGCAGGGACCAATCTGAATAGACGTCACATTCCCAGTGCCGAAGACAGCTCATGACATGCTCTAGGTGCTCAATAAATACCTGTACAGTTATCACTTTCAGCTAATTACAACCAACTTAATTAAGACCTTGTACTCTAGAGCCCAAATACCTGGATTTGAGTCTAGCCACTGTTTGGACAAGTTATTTATCTAATCCTTGCTTCAACTTCCTCCTATGTAGAAAAATTGTAATGGTGGTGCATATCTCATGGGTTGCTGTGAGGATTATGTGAGCTAATGCATATTCACTGAGCACAGTGCCTGATACATAGTTAGTGCTCAATCAGTGTGAATTATCAAATATCACCATCACTACCATCGTCACCATCACCACCATCATCACCATCACCATCACAATCTTCATCACTACCACCATCATCACCAACATCATCATTATCATCACCATCACCATGATCATCACCATCATCAGATCAACTGCTCAGTGACCAGGGCAAGTTGCTAAACTCTATACATCAATTTCCTCTTCTAAGTTTAACTAGATGGTCATTAAAATCATGAGGCACTGACATCCTATGGTTCTCTCTATGGTGTGTTTTACCCGCTCAATATATTAGTCACAGAAACTGAATCTGAAACTGGCTTTTTCTGCCAACCAGTGCATGTTTGGACCACCTCCCCAGACTAACTAGACCTGTGTGCTCAGGGCACCAAATGTGTGTGTATGTGTGTGTGTGTGTGTGTGTGTGTGTGTGTGTGTGTTACAATTAGTCTAAGTAAAATATAAGCAGAAAATTAAATGCTATGCAAATACATTTTGTAATACTCCTCAGTGGCAAAGGGGAAATATCCTTGCAATGTCTGCTGTTTGAAATTATCTTCACAAGAGCTTCCAACCATCAGTGTTTCTAGCAAAGAGTTAATGAAAAATCTGATAATAAAATGACAAGCTCTGTGTACCACCTTGTCGTAGGACCCTCTGTCCTTGTTGGATGGAGAGCAGGACAACGTGAAATGAGAAGTTGGGGAAAATAACAGAAGTTGGGATGAGGTGTCAAAGGGAGGCAATCATAAAATAACTGAAAATACGGCAGCGGGTGTGTGTGGGGGGAGACTATGAAGAACATGGACTCCAATTACTCTAGTAAATGGTATTCATAGAATGCAGCCATTCATGTAAGAAAAAGGGGACATATGGAGACTAAACACACACATGTACATTCACTAAGTATCGCTAATAGATTATACAACAAATTGATAGCATAGTTGCTTCCAGGGAAGAAAACTGTTTGGCTGGGGAGAGGAAGGCGTAGAGAGACTTTCTAACTAGATTCTTTATTCCTTTGTCCTTTTAGAAACATGTGAATACATTACTGATTTCAAAATGGATTTTTAAAAAGTTATTTCATAGGGTGAGCAGAGAGTGAGCCAGAAGTTGGAATTTGGATTCCGGTTTGGCATTCTTCAGTATCTGAACGATTTATACCACACCTCCCCCCTCTCTGGACCTCAGCTTCCTCCCCCCTTGAGAGTGAAGGGGTCCAATTAGAATTAATATCCAGCTCCTAGCTCTCAGGATTTGCCATTCAATGTGGAGCACTGTGCTTCAGTAGAGTTCCCTCCAGCGCAGGAGAGCACGAGTCTCCCCACTCTCTCCTCTGGGCATGTCCTTCCAGCCCTTGATCTTTCTCTGGTGGTTGTGGGCCCTCTGACCCCTGGGATTTAGTGCCAGTGAAGGGTGGGCAGCTGACAGTTTGAATTCTAGTAAAATGAGGATGGTCAAGAGGGCAAGAGAGATGATAGATAGATTGATAGATCTGGTGAGTCTGAGAAAGAGCCCAGAAAAAGAGAGAACTAGAAGAAGTCAGGTGTAATACAAGAAGGTCATGCAGTGAGAGGGAAAAGCAGTAGAGATGTTGAGGCACATGGAAAGGTAAGATGGACCAGCAATTCCAATGCCAGCCCCAAGGTGGGGGTTGGGGGTGGTGGGAGGGAGCAATGATCATGCAATGGGCTAAGAACCACAATGGAGAAGTCCTCTTTGCTCTTTCCACCAGTGCAGGAATCCTTATCATGACCATTGGACATTTGCTCAGGTCCTGGGACACTGCAGCCACTTCTATGGTGACCTCAGAGGCCACCAGTAGCATGAGCTAAGGAGGTGTCAGATACGACCACTAGGCTTCAGGCAGATGCTGGAAGAAAAGAAAGAAAAGAAGGAGGAAAGGGGGAGGGAGGGGGAGGCAGAGTGTCAGAGAGCCAAGGGCAGTACAGAGATGGAAAACGAGAGAAAGGGAAAAAGAGACTTGGGTGCACAAGCCTACCCACAGTAGCCCACCGGCCTCCCATAAGATCAGTGACTTCGAGTGCTACAAGTTGTATTGACTCATTACCAATAGCAGTGGAGTCCTAAAAGAAAGTGCACTCAGCACTCTAAGCAGGGACACCAAGAACCCAATGTTACTGTCTTTTCTCGCCACCTCCACTAAATCCCAGAGGCAAGAAGGCAAATAAGAACCCACAGCCAACAGAAGGAAGATTAGGGTCTGGAAGGACCAGGTCCAGAGTAAAGGGCTTGGTGGGGTCACGCTCTGCAGGGATGGATGGTCACATGTTAAGAATGTTGACCTCTAAGATCCCGCTTCAAGAGCAGACAATACAGGATAAATGGTTGCGGCAACTGGTAATGTTTCCCCCGAGAAGAGAAGACCTACCTTGGGGAGTTTGCTAGGTAGGCAGACTGCTGGAGCCCCTTGTGGCACCAGTGTACTCTGGTTCTATAAAGAATTGTGACAGGTTCCCATGTGGAAGAAAGAGCAAACGTATTTGAGTGGCTGTCCAGGGATAAATTTAGGGAAATGGGAGAAATGAACAAAATGACAGATTCCGATTTGATGAAAGGAAGAAGAAGCTGGGAACACCTTCCAGATGTCCCAGAATAGCTCTGGTTACCAGTGGAGTGTTCCTGAAGGGGTGTGCACAAGGGATTCCTGTAGCAGGTAGGATGCAGGGGTAGGTGGTCCCTCAGACACTTTCCAAGGCTGAGGCCATGAGTAGCAAGGATTAGGGGTAAACAGGAATGCTGGGGGCGCCCGTGAAGCTGGATTGAGCCAACAAGCGTGTTGGCTCCAAACACTGAGTTATGAAAACAGAAAATCATATTAGCTTAAATTGACCTCCCCTCCCCAACAAACTTATCTGATGGGAGAGACAGCTTATAATTATGGTGGTAGCCACACACCAGAGTGTGGGCTGGCTGGCCAGCAGGACTTGCTGTCACCACACACAAACATCATGCAAGACAGAAGGCCAGGATGCCAGGTGTGGAGCAACAGATGTTTTAGAGATAGACCAGAAAAGGGAGGTTTTCTTAAAAGCTTATTATTGGGAAATCACAATGCTAAATTCTAATTTCTTGGTGGAGAGGTTATGTGGGTCAGCTCGTGCACAGCCTTGTGAATTTGTTTTTCTGGCCAAGTCAGCCTGCCAGGACCGGAAAGCTAATTCACATGCGCTGTCATTCAATGTAGCTGTGAGGGCAGAGATGGTAAGGGGTGAGTTCTGAAAGCATGGGGGATAGAGCCAGACTGCCTGGATTCAGAGGCTGTCCTGCAGCTTAGGAGCTGTGTGGCTTAGGGTAAGTGACTCAACCTCTCTGTGGTAAGGATTCTACTTCTTTGAAGTAGAGAAAATCATAGTATTTACAATGATTTTGAGGATTAAACACTTAGAACCCTGGTTTTAGTGTAAGTAACTTAGAATAGGCCCTAGTGCTTAGGAATCCTATATTTATTTTATTTTTTTAAGTTGATTTATTTATTTTGGGGGGCGGGTGAGAGCAGGGAGGGACAGAGAGAGAGGAAGAGAGAGTCCCAAGCAGGCTCTGCCCTGTCAATGCAGAGCTGACACAGGGGCTCGAACCCAAGAACCATGAGATCATGAACTGAGCCTAAGAGTTGAACACTTAACTGACTGAGCCACCCAAGCGCTTCATATTTTATTATATGTTTATTATTATTTATCATTTTACTTTTGCAAGCAGAATGGTGGAAAGGGAAAAATCTTAAGAATGAATCAGAGCTTAGTTCAATTCCTGCTTTCTGAGCCCTTGGCTCACAAATGTAAAAAGCGGACAAAATTCCCTCCCCTGCAGGGTTGGAGTGATAAATTAAATATATTTACATGTCCAGTGCAATGCGTGGCACACAGAAATATTCAAGAAATCCTGGTTCCCTTCCCCTCTCCCTGTCTCAGTGTGTTTCATCAATGTGCTAGGCACCAAGAGGTAGGGACACAACATGAATGAGGTGCAGTCTCTGTCCTTAAAGGGCTCACGTCCAGAAGGAAAACCTGGACACAAAGTGACAAGGTGCTATTGCAAGGGCTATGATGGATCTGATTTCTTAGGAGGCGATGCTTAAGCTGGGGTTTGGAGAAAGAGTAGACTTTTTCAAGCTGGTGGAAGTATTGGTCTAGGAGGGTGTGGGGGTAGGGAGCTCATTGCATACCCCTGGATTTCTGTGCTAAGACCCCGGGAGCCTATGCAGGATACCTCTTCTCTCTCTGGAAAAACAACCCATCTGGAGAATTAACAGGAAAACCCATGGTACTTGGGCAACCAAAAGCAGCATGTGTACATTTCAAAGGGGAAACTTCCAGGAAAGGAAAAGCCCCCGGCAGTTGAACATATCAGAAATATAAAACATCCTAAAGGTTTCTTTAACTTCGTGCCAGCCTAGAGTTAGGACTCTGAAAGATGTTATTTATAATAATATAACATAATATGTTATAATCTGCCCTGGCTGTGTCTTTAGCAACTGCACTTTGCTCACAAGGTGGCCCCACCTTAGCTGGGACATGTGTCACTGCGGCAACCGTCAGGATCTCCAGGACAAGGCTGGGAGCACCAGTGTGTGAGCCTCTGTTCCAAGCCCCACAAAACTGGCAGATTCAGAATCTTCTCCCTAAAGCTAGCAACAGACGGCTCCAAGGAACCAAATTCAAAACAAATTCAGCAAAACCCACTTTGCTAGCTTTTTCCACTGGTGAATGAGAAGGGCTTCCAGGTGTGTGTGTGGTGAGTGCATGTTGTTTGTGTGTGCATATATGTGTGGGGGGAAGTGAAGGTGACTGTGGCTCAGATGTCCTCTTCCCCACAGACCAGATGTAGCAGGTTACCAGACTGACAGGATGTGCCTCCCAGGTCAGTGAGGAGGGAAAACTGGCCTAGCACTGTACCATTTGGATGCTCGGAGGCTCATTCAACAGATCTGTGGGGAGCACCCTCAGTAAGTCATCACAAAGTGGGTGAAATTCCTCTCCAGGCCCTAACCCCAAACCCCTCTCCTACCTTTGGGGTCCTTTCACCCCATCCCACAACCCCCATCAAAATCCACTCTGGAAAATGTCTGGAAAATGCCTTTATCCCATGGAGTGATGGGGCTGAAGTGTCACCTCTCTCAGTGAGGCCTCAGGGGTCGATCCCGAGGTATGGGTGGAGACCCATTGTACAACACACATTGCCAGGCAGCTTCAGGAGCAGGATCCGAGCCCTGCCCTCAGGGTGCCTGGCCCAGACAGTGCAGACTGTAAGGTCATGGGGTGCAGTGCAGAGAGCCAGGGCTTTGGGGACCCGGGTGCAGAATCCTAATCCACCACTTGCAGGCTGTATTACCTTGGCCAAGTACTTGGCCTCCCCAGTCTCACCTGTGAGGTTGGCAGTACACTATGTGCTTCAAGGCTAAATAAAAATGTCCAAACATGCCCAAGGTTTGGTGGAAGCCCCTGAGTCTGCCCCAGAGGGAAGAGCGACATCATCAGTCAACTGGCTGTAGGATCCCAGGTGTGAGAATGGCAGAGGTGGAGCCTCTGTCCTCGGAAGTCACCTCCTCCCTCCTGACCTCCTGGGAAAGCTGTGCCTGCTGAGGGCTCCCAGGAGGTAGCGTGGGGGGGTGGGACACCTGGGAAGTTCCTAAGAGGCAGGGGACAGGGCTCTTCCGCAAAGCCCACCTTGCCAGAGGCCCAGTCACTACTTCCACACCTCAATGCACATACTACACACCACACACCCAGACCCACGTGCAAAACACACCAACCACACACCACATCCAGAAACTGTAATGCATCTGCACGTCAACACACCCATTAATACCCACCACCCAAGTGTACACACGTACACACACACACAGGACACACACACCATCACAGACATGCTGTCCTACACACTCAGACAACCTATGTTGTTATCTGCAAATAAGCTCACATGCATGAGATAGGCATGAGATAAGCAGAAATACCCGTTCACACACACACAGACACACACACACACACACCACGGCCTCCCCATACTCGGTGCATGACACCTCCCTCACGCTGTGTACTTGCTCACATGCCCACACTACACAGCAGTTCACTCTGTACAACCATCTCCCAGTCTGAAGTGCTCGCACACATGGCCCCGCATAAACACAACGGCTCTGCCCCACATCTCTCCCACGAGCCCGCTCACCCGGGCACATCTGTGCAGTGCACCCCCCACCCGGCCAACTCCAGCAAGAGGCTTCCTGCTCGGTGTGCAGCGGCCACAGTGGCCAGGAATTAAAATGCAGCGAGGAGGAGCCGGGCGCGTCAGCACCGCGTCTCCAGGAGCGCACAGCGCTCGCTGCCGCCGCCCCGCCCGCCGGGAGCCGTGGGGCCAGCGAGCTGAGGAGCAGGTGCTCGAAGCCCAGCCGCGCCAGCGTCGCGCGGCTGCTGCCCAAGTTCGCCCGGAGCCCCGAGGAGGGCCGGGCAACCGGGAGAGGAGCGCAGTCGGCGCCGCCGCCGCCGCCGCCGTGGGCTTGGAGTCTCGAGAGAAGGGGGTGCGGAACAGCGAGTCCGGGTCACCCAGCTGAGAGGTGGAGCCGGGGCTCCGCAGTCCCCAGCTCCTGGCACCGCCGGGGCAGGGAGAAGAACAGGCAGGGGACAGCGAGGCCCGGCTTTTCTTGAGACTCGAGGCACCGCGGAGAGTCGAGGGGAGAAGCCACACTTTCCTCTGGCCAGCTGCCCAGAAGGGGCCCAGCAGCAAGCAGCCTCCCGCAGGACTCCGGAGAAGACCCCATCCCCGGGCGCGAGCGGGCGCGTCGCACGCAGGGCTCCGGCGCGGGACTTAAGGGGACCCTTCGAGGGTCTCGGCAGAGCGCAGCCCGAGGAGCAGCGAGCGGGTCTCGCCGCGAGGGGAAAGAGCGCAGCAGCGGGCCGGGCGACCCCTCGCCCCGGTACACACCCACCCCACCCGCCGCGCCCGAGCCGCGGTGCGCCTCTGGGGGCGCTCGTTCCCCGGCGCCTTCTCTCCCGGGTCCCAGCACCGCTGGGCTACCGGCTGGGCTGGCGGGGCCCTTGGGGATGCCCAAATCAGGCATGGTGGCCGAGTGGCTGCTCTCCCCGGACCAGCGTAAAAGCTGGGGTTAGGCGGAGCAGGGGGGACTCGGCGTAGGGTCCCCCGAGGTCCAGAACGAGGGGAGGCGGGCGCAGCGCCCGGGCACCGGAGAGGCGGCGCCCGGCGGGGCCCCTCTAGAGGTAGCGGCCGGGCCAGGCACTCTCCAGGAAGACTAGGGGCCCGGAGAGCCCGGGAGGCGCTCGGGAGAGGCCAGAGCCAGGGGCGGCGGGCCGAGGCAGCGCTCAGTCCCGGGCGGGCGCCCGCGGAGGCGGCGGCGGCGGCGGCGGCGCCGGGCGGGCATGCCGCGCCACCGGAGCTCCTTTCGGGCGCACGCTTTCCTGGCGCGGGCTGCGCGCGGCGGCTGCTGCTGCTGCTTCCACTGCTGCTGCGGACTCCCATGGCGGCTCCTCCCGGCCGGGGCCGCCGCCGCTGCCGCCAGCCGCGGGCTGAATGAATGAGCCGGAGCGGCGGAGCCCGGCTGCCCCCGGCCGCGCTCACCGGCCCGGGACGCTTCCGCATGGCCCGCGAGGAGCCGGCGCCGGCAGCGGTGGCGGCGGCCGGGCAGCCCGGGGGCGACAGGGGCGGCGAACGCGAGCGGGCGCTGCAGGGGCCGGGGGTCGCCCGCAGGGGGCGGCCGTCGCTGAGCCGCGCTAAACTGCACGGGCTGCGGCACATGTGCGCCGGGCGCACGGCGGCGGGGGGCTCCTTCCAGCGGCGGGCGCTGTGGGTGCTGGCCTTCTGCACGTCCCTCGGCTTGCTGCTGTCCTGGTCCTCGAACCGCCTGCTCTACTGGCTCAGCTTCCCGTCGCACACGCGGGTGCACCGCGAGTGGAGCCGCCAGCTGCCCTTCCCCGCCGTCACCGTGTGCAACAACAACCCCCTGCGCTTCCCGCGCCTCTCCAAGGGGGACCTCTACTACGCCGGCCACTGGCTCGGGCTGCTGCTGCCCAACCGCACCGCACGCCCGCTGGTCAGCGAGCTGCTGCGGGGCGACGAGCCGCGCCGCCAGTGGTTCCGCAAGCTGGCCGACTTCCGCCTCTTCCTGCCGCCGCGCCACTTCGAGGGCATCAGCGCCGCCTTCATGGACCGCCTGGGCCACCAGCTCGAGGACATGCTGCTCTCCTGCAAGTACCGGGGCGAGCTCTGCGGGCCGCACAACTTCTCCTCTGTGAGTTGCCCTCCGCGCGCACCCGCTCCCTCTGCTCCCCCACGCTCCGGAGTCAGTAGGCCCTCCCCACCCCCACCCCCCAGGGCAGGACACCAGGCCGCTGGCGGTGACATCATCCAGGACGCCCAGGCGGAACCTGCTTTTAGGTGCCCTGAGCCATGTCCTCCAGGTTGAGAGAAGTTGGACACCACTGTAGGAGGGGTGCCCTGGCTCGCCGGTCCCCGGCCTCTCTCCTTCCAGTGCCAGACCCCAAACCCGCAACTCTGCTCTTTGTGGTCCCCTCTGGGAGTGCTAGCCCGCTTTGACCCGGTCCTCACCCCCAGGTCCACAGGAATGCAGGCAGCTGCCCTGTGTCCGCGGTGAAGGATGGGGAGAGAGAGAAGCACGTCTTACTTGTGGGCTTGTCTTTGGGGAAACCAACAGGAAGCTTGTTAAAAATGGGCCATCAGCAGAGCTGCACTGCTCTAAGCAGCTTAGCCTGAGTTCCAGAGCACTAGGAATCTGGAGGGGAGGAGGGGGAACTTTGGAGGAAACGCCCAGGATGTTAAACACACCAAAGCTGCAGCTTGTTAGGTGGGGGAGTGAGCAGCCCCTTCTGATACTTTTTCAAAGCTCTGTCTTAACCATCCAAGGGACTTGAGCGGTGGTGGGCATCAGTGGGGCCCTGGATCCCAGGAGTTGAGCATGGGTCCTGGTCTAGAGGAGCTACCACCCCACCGTGGGGAGAGCAGCCTAGTAGAGAGATATCGATTCGAACAGCAGGGGCCAGGAGAAGCTGTGCTCCTGGTTTGTAAACCATTTGCTGTGCTGGTTCCCCCACGCTGTGGGTCTGGATAATGCAGCTGTCAGACAGAAGGTATCTGGCTCGCGCGGTCTGCCGTGGAAGAGTTCTGGTGCCAAACCCCAGCGTGGGACAAGCCTGTCCAGTCATTCGTGTGTAAATGCCCCTTAGGTGGGTTTGGGTTTTTCCTCTAGTGCAGGGAAGGTTAGCTGTGTGTTTATTTGCAATGCTCTGCTGCGGATTTTACCAGCCCCTTTGCCTCACTCCAGACAGTCTTGGGTCTGACAAAGCTTTTCCGGTGATAGTATAGAGATGCCGCCACTCCAACAGGTGTTGGCACGGATGCCAGGCAGGCCAGGCCTCTGATTGGCTAATTGGGGTAGTCTCTGTCTAGGATGGGGACCCTGGCTTCAGTCTTGTCCTCCTTATTTTGCTTTATGTGGGGCATCCCTGACTTCTCCACTTCCAAAACATTTCTTATTTTCTGGGCTTTTCAGCATGCCTTTGAAGAATCCCTACCTAGTGGTTCCCCTGCTCCAGCAAGCAGGAGATGCTGTTAATGTGTGCTTCTAAGAGACTCCTTTCAGACTCAAACACAATTCTGAGTTCTACAGAGAGGAAGGACAGAGAGTAGCGATGCCATGTTTATTGTTTGGCTGACCACTAACTAGCAGCCCCTAAAGTTAGACTGAAGTTCAGTGTTCCGTTTAGTTATCAGCAAGCTCTGGGTCCCGCTTCACATCGTAAAACATGGCCCACCAGATAGAATCGTGTATCTCAGATGGTGGCTGTGCAAAGTGTGCAGAATTGCATGCTCACAGCCAGTATTCACTCTTGACACTCACACAACCTTTGTGTTAGCAATGAGTTTTATTCCCATTTTAAAGAAAAGTGAGGCTCCTCAACGCTATCCAACAAAGCTCAGAGCCAGCCAAGTTGAAAGGCTAACTTTGCAGACCATCTGATGCATTACACAGAAGCCACATGTCACCTTCCTCTCGGAGCTGGGGCCTCTCTTCTATTCGAAGACCCCTGGGCAGGACTCTTGCTCTCCCCAACCCCTACCAGCTCCTATCTCTCCTTGCCTTGGAGCATGGCCGGGAGACTGGAAAGTGGAGCCGCCCCAGGGGGTGCGGGTGGTCATAGCTTTGGCCACATGTTATAGGACCCTAACATGTAACAGGAACTTGCTGCCTGCAAGCATACAGCACCTCCAGGAGCCACCTGAGCTCAGGCTCCCTAGCAGGTGTGGCCATGAGTTGAAGCAATCAGGCCCCCTTCCCACTGGGTTACACCCTTCTCTTACTTGTGTGTACCCTGCCTTCCTTTATCAGAAAAGCCTGCAGGCACACACACACACACACACACACACACACACACACACACACACACTCAAAAGATACACCTCCATTCCCCAAGTATGTGTTCCTGGGGACTCAAGTGACCTCTAGTGGCTTCCTATTATGACCCTACCCCAGGACTTTCCAGTCCCTTAACAGTTCAGACTTTTTCCCAAGTAGCTCACATTTAAAGGCTGCACCCCTCTATCCATGGAAATCAGAAGCTATTTCAGGGGAGCATCAAATACAGAGCTGGCCCATCAGGGGTGTTTTCCTCTAACTACATACAGCACCCTGACTTGGGCCTTTATCATCTTTGATGGAGTGGCACTATAGTGTAGTGGTTGAGAGCATGAAGCACAAGCTGCATTGTGGTTCAAATCCTGAACCTCCCACTCACTGTGTGCCTTCAGACAAGTGGCTTTACCTCTCTGTTCTTTAGTTTTCATCTCCATTTAGTGGAGGTACCAAAATACCATATTTGTTGTGTGTAGATGGCTGCATGTATGGATGGGTGGACAGGTAGACAGACAGAAGTGTAAATGCATGTATATACAGAGGTAAGAGCTCTGAAAATTGTGCTGGCCCCCATAAAAATGTCACCTTGAAATGACATCAGCTTCCTAACAGGTCTGTTGGCCTTTACCTCATTGGGCTCTCCCCTTTGCACCCATCCCATGCACTAGCCAGAGTAGTCTTCCTAAAGATCCCTTCAAAACATATCATCCCACTTCTTTTTTCTTTTTCTTTTTAAATTTTTTAATGTTTTTATTTATTTCTAGGAGAGAGAGAGAGAGAGAGAGAGAGACAGCGTGAGCAGGGGAGGGTCAGAGAGAGAGGGAGTCACAGACTGAAAGAGGCTCCAGGCTCTGAGCTGGCAGTCAGCACAGAGCCCGACGCGGGGCTCGAACCCACGAACCACGAGATCATGACCTAAGCGAAAGTCGGATGCTTAACCGACTAAGCCACCCAGGCGCCCCTCATCCCACTTCTTAAAACCCCTCGGTGGATCCCCTGTCCTCAGGTGCTGCACCTGTGTCCTTCCTTACCTCTCGCCACAGTGTCTCTGGCACCACATACCCAAGCTCTTCCAACAGGCTTCCAACAGCTAGACCACCACTCCCCAGCCCTCTCTGCCTTGCTCTCCGCCTTCCTCTGCTGCTCTAAGTGTCCCCCCCCCTGCCCCCAACACACAGACTGCTTTGTCTGCCCCAGGACACTACTCATCCTTTAGCATCCAGCCCTGGGGGCTTTTCCTACTTTGGAGCCTGTCTTGACTTCCTCACTCTGTTCCTCTCATCACCAAGCAACTGAAGTCTTTCTCTAGAATTCTGCCCCTTTACCACCCCATTTAGGTGTCAGCTCTCATACCTACTTGTCTGTGTCTGTCTCCCCCCTCCAGACCCTGGCAGGAGTCATGTCTGACTCCCCTGATCTCTCCAGCACCCAGCGCAGAGCCCTACACATAGTGCTGAGGAAAGGTCTGGGGAAAGAATTACTTCACCAGGTACCCCCAGGACTTCTTTTTTTTTTTTTTTTTTTTATTTATTTCTAGGAGAGAGAAAGACAACGTGAGCAGGGGAGGGTCAGAGAGAGAGGGAGTCACAGACTGAAACAGGCTCCAGGCTCTGAGCTGGCAGTCAGCACAGAGCCCGACGCGGGGCTCGAACCCACGAACCGCGAGATCATGACCCAAGCGAAAGTCGGACGCCCAACCGACTAAGCCACGCAGGCGCCCCCCTCCCCCCAGGACTTCTTATTGTCCTGGATGACCCGCCCCAAGACTCTTGGCCAAATGTCTCCCGGGAACACCAGTGGAAGGCATTTCTAATAAGGAAATGCTCTGGCGGTTTCTGGGTGTTTATTCCTTTTTGGGTTGAAGGGGGAGAGAGAGGAGACAGCATGCCAAGGACCCCAGTCCCTGTGCTTCCCAAGCCCTAAGGGGACCAGTGCAACAGGTAGACTGGGGCTTCAGCGGAAGCTTTTGGGGGGGGTGCCGGCTGCCCCCAAAGCTTCATGCCATCTAGCTGGTGTCATCTCTGGCAATAAACTTGGCAAGGGAGAGGTGTATTGTGTATTGTGTATTGTGTATTGTGGAGAGGTGTCTCTTGGCTTCTATTCTCCAGGCCCATTCGGGATGTGTTTATTTGCAGCTCCTCTGTTTGTTGCAGCTGCGCGAGGGTTAATCACTTGGCCACCAGATGAAACAGCCCCTGCTTCTGAATGCCCATTTGCTTCCCTGGCACTGGCCACGGACCTCGGGCTCAGCATCCTCTGACCCTTCTGGGTTGTCCTGGGGATGGAGGGGAGTGGCCTTCCCAGTGAGAGGACAGGACGCAGCACCACCAGGTCGAGCTCTCTGGGACTGCGGCCTTTGGAGAGGGACTGATGGGTTAGGAGCAGGGGCTGAAGGAGGCCGTTGAGGGTCTGCTGCATGAAGAACCAAGAGCAGTGGACCCTCTCTGGGAGGAGGCACGGTTCAGGGGAAAGTGTTGGGCAGACCTAGCATCGACCTCTGGCGCTGCCCCTTCCTAGCTGTGTGCCTGGGCTGGGTACTCTCACTTCACTCTCACACCTCTAGCGGTGATGCCTGCATCACACTGGTGGGCTGAAGACAACATGTGTGCAGATGCTGGCCGGCTCTGGCTTAGCAGCAGGTGCTCAATATTTGAGAGCTATTGTATCATCTGGATAAAGAGATTGGCACAGTTATCTGGGAGTAGCAGTTATTAATTATTCTTGAGGCAATTATCATATCTTATCATGACCGCTTATCTGAATGGGGAGACACGCTCATTTCCTGGTTCATTCATTCAATCACCCAGAGTCTGTTGAGTGTCAACTGTGCGTCTGTTGAGTGTCAACTACCTGCTGGGGGTATAGAACTAAATAAAGCTCGCGGTGTGTCCTCCATTCATTATTGTTGAGGAAAGAGATGTGTGAACAGGTGCCAGGAAGGAGTGCAGAGCTGCTAGGGGGGCTCAGGGGTGTACCCTGGTCAGACTGGGGACCTCTCTGATGGCTTCTTGGAGGTGGTGACATCTGATCTGAGTCTCGAAAGATCAGTAGAAGTTCCAAGGTGGAGAAGGAAAGAGAGAGGGGATTTCAGAGAGAGGGGACAGCATGTACAAAGGAGAGTGCAGAGGCATGAAATGATGAGATTGAACACAGGCTTAGACCCTCAGAGGATTCAGGGAGGTAGGGGATGGAGGTGCTGAGGAGTAGAGTGGACTTGTGATAATGCAATGGCGTGATGGATGCCTGCAGGCCAAACTAAGTTTTTAAACTTTGTGGCAAATCTCTGACTCCTTTCCCTACTGGCTCTTAGACAATGGAGTGTCCCTATGTGTGTCATCTGTGCCCCACCACCGTTCCTACCTCCATCAAGGCCACCCCTCCCCGCACCTTTCCCCATCGCTCACCCCTTTTGGCTGGGGTCAACCTTGAGTCCAGATTTTGGGCTAGTCATATGTACTAAAAGCCAAGGAAACAGCATTTGGTTTCATCACATTTTGTCACAGCAAGCAGGCTGGCTGCTCCGAGCCAGCGACAGAAAACAAGAAATCATTTTAGCAACATATTGTTTAAAATCAGCAAATTCTGTTGAAATGGTGCTAGGCCAGGCAGTCCGGTAGTTGTGAGGATGGATGGCTTTAGGGATACAAGAAAGATACTTTTGCCTTTAGAGAAAAGAGGAATAAATGAGCTAATACATGTAAAATGCTTACAACAGTTTCTGTCACCAAGTAAAGGACTCAATAAATGTGAGCTATTTCCATTATTATTACTTGCAGTGAGGGTTCTGAGTGAAGGACGAAACCAAATAGCTCTGGGCAGCCATGATACTCCAGGCCCAACCTGGGCATACTTCATGCCATCTCAGTTCTCGCGATAGCCCTACAATGTTGTGTTTTCATTCACATTTTACCAGTGGGAAGGTGCAGCTCACAGGGGTTACTAGAGTCTGCCTGGAGTCACAGAGCCAGCAGGTGACAGAGGTGGAATTCAAACCCAGGTCCTCATGACCACAAAGGTGCATGTAGCTGGGTCCACACTGTGTAGCTAGATGAAGAAGGAGCAGCATGGGGGTGAGGGCGGAGGGGTGGGGCAGATGGGCATGCACTGAGAAGACCAGTCCAACCTCAGTGACTTTGGCCTCAAGATCTTCCTGTGAAAGCAGGGCATGTGCCAAATGACCAAAGGGATTTAGCTGAGAAGTTCTCCATCCAAGTGAGCAGTCAGAGGAAAATAGGGCTTAACTACTGCAGATGGCCTGAGCTTTTCAGCCAAACATTTCTTTTCTTTGCAGAGCTGAAACAGTGATTAAGGGGGAAATGTACAAGTTATTGAAGTGCTGGAGACAGCGTGGTGATTAAATAGACATTTGTACAAGGAACATGAAAAGAACTCTACCAGTGATTTCACTTTGGGGAAATTAGTTTAGGGAATCAAATGTAAACTCTGCTCAGGTCTGGAGATATCCAAATTGACCAACGTCAGGCTGATTCTGATAGTGACTGTTTGGGGGCCACTGTGGCCAGTCGTGAATGCATCAATCAGATGCCTGCCCAATTGAGAAGGGCTGGGGGAATAGCCAGGCCATTTGGTTTACACATCTATCACTTTGATTCTCCTAAGTGATTCACTTGAACCAGCTACTCAAAGATTCAACCAACCAACATGCATTGCATGCCTACTGTGTGCCAAGCAGTGGGCCACAACAATAAATTTACTCTCTTTCTGGTAAATAGGCCTGCAAAGGTCAATGTGCTTCATCAGGGTGATGCAAGATGAAAGGAGCCACTGGGCGTGTGACAGCCCAGGGTTTGTACTGGGCACTCGTTATGGAAACATTCGTGTCAATTTCACCAGCATCAAATAGGTATCCTGGAGCCCATTTTACAGATGAGAAAACTGAGGCCTGCAGAGGCACACAGTCAATACTGGAGGGCAGCAGAGTCTGGATACAAACAAAGGTCGGTCCAGCTCCAAAGCCGATGTTCTTTTCCTTTTCTGTGATGCTATTCTGCCAACACTCAGAGATGCTGCTAAGGACCAACCCTTTCGAAGAGGGTATCGTCACAACCTTTCAAATCTTTGCTCGAAGTCTCTTTCACTGCGAATTGGTATTGGCCCTGGAAGTCATTCTGGGTTCCAAGGCCTGTAACCCCAGGAAGGAAAGACTGCTCCTTGGAGCACAGGAGCAGGGACAGACGTGCATGCTCCCAGTGCATCAGCCACACAGGGGCATTGGGAGTTGTGACAAGCCTTAATGTGGCCATAAGCAGAACTAAACAACTATTTTCCTTCTTTCAAGGACATTGGTAATGTGTAGTCCTGGCTAAGGAAATGTTGCAAAACTGAGATCCAGCTCAGACCTGTGCTAACAAAGAGATGACTCACACGTAATTGGGACATGACTTGTT
This sequence comes from Proteles cristata cristata, assembly GCA_017311185.1. NCBI lineage: Eukaryota > Metazoa > Chordata > Mammalia > Carnivora > Hyaenidae > Proteles > Proteles cristata. Next base: position 15,997 of record JAESUZ010002885.1, on the reverse strand, counting down.
GGTAAAACAAATAGAGGCTGCTAACGTAGTGGGGAAGTTTGTTCTCCTGAGCATGTCAAATATCTCCCCGGACACCACTGTTTATACTATTAATTTGCCTAGTAAATTGTTTCCCCTGATTCCACACACACTTATTGAGCTCCAACTCTCTGCCAGGCACTTTTACATTCATTAGTTTATCTGAGCCTGACAACAGATCCAAAAGGAACTCTTCTTTTCTCCCTGGTAACATATAAGGAAACTGAAGTGCAAAGCGGTTGGGTAACTTGCCCAAGGTCAGAGACAGAAACTTTGATCTTTGGGTTCCAAAGTCAAGGCTCTTTGCACTACGTCAGAGTTGTTCCCAAAAAAGAAACCCCAGTCCAGCTTCAGCCAGCAAACTTGCATTTCCAATCAGTAGGGTCTTTATCGTCTGGATAGGATGTCATGCTATACATTACCATCTCATTTTATCCCTGTAAAAATGGAGGATGTGGACTATACCCTGTTGCTTCCCTAACTTCAGAGAGGGTTACTTGCCCAGGGTCACATGACCCAGGAAAAGAAACAGTCAGAATTTGAATTCAGATCTTCTAAGGCCCCTGTACACTCCTTCTTCCCCAGCTCCTCTGTTCCTTCTCAGGGTGGATTTAAAAGGGTTTCACCAGCCCTGGAAGATTTTCTTAGGGAAAAAGCAATGGGCCCCCAAATGCCTTGCAGAAATGGATTAGTGCTAAAACTGGCTGCTGAGAAGAAGTGCTGATTTCCTTCTTGATCTCTGCCCAGAGACCTCCCCTCCTTTCCAGGCAGGTCAGTTCCAGCATAGTCCAGTTAGCTGTAGATGAATGGAGAGCCCTGTAGGCCTCTGCTTCTCAAACTTGAGCATGCCCAGATACCTCAGCCCTCTGTAGAGACCCTAATTTGGTGGGTCTGGAACAGGGCTTGGGATTTGCATTTCTGAAAGCTCCCATGTGATATGATGCTGCTTTTCCCTGGACCACACTTGAGGGGCAATGCTGTGGACTCCTTCAAGTCCCATGAATGCTGAGAAGGAGGGATCAGCGGGCTCTGTCAGTCGTGTCCGAGTCACTGGGCTGGTGAATGCGCACATGGAATGTAACTGTGCACTCTGGCCTGGCCAGCATGTCAATCAAACCACAATGCGAAGGCCATCTGGTAGGCTGAATAATGGCCCCTCAAAGGTGGCCACATCCTCATCCCCAGAACTGAATACATTACCTTACAGAGCATAAGGGGATTCACAGATAATTAAGTCAAGGGTTTTGAGACAAGGAGATTATCCCAGATCATCTAGTGGGCTCAGCATAATCACCAGCTTCCTTATAAGGGGGGCAGGAGCATCAGAGTCGGAGAAGATGTAACCATGGAATCAGAGACCTGAAGTGAGAAAGACATTTGAAGAGAGTACATTGATGGAGGAAGGAACCATGAGTCAATGAAAGAAGGTGGCCTCTAGAAGCTGGACAGGCAAGGCAACCTTCTCCCCCAGAGCTTCCAGAAGGAATGCAGCCTTGCTGACATCTTCATTTTAGCCTTCTGCCCTCCAGAACTCTACACTGATAAATTCGTGTTGCTTGAAGCTCCTAAGTTTGTGGTAGTTTGTCACAGCAGCAACAGAAAACTCATGTAGGCCTTGTTTGTTGTACAAAACTCTCTCTGCTACACACCTGACCCCACACAGTAAACCAGGCTGGATAGGTTTGGATCAGGGTCTGTCCCAAAACCAAAAAAATAAAAGAACCCAGAAGAAATATGCAGCTAGGTTCAAAAATGGCCAACGTGAGATACTTTAACCATGCTTATATTCATGCAAGATTGGAGATTTGGATCCCAAGACAGAAAGGAGGTGGTTGGAGGACCAGGAAGGAGGCGGCTTTAGGATTAAGAGAGATTCAAGTTCAAAGTCCAAGTCCTTCAGGCCCCTACTGGGTGGCTGTTCACTGACATTCTGTTTCCTTATTTGTGGCACAGAGATCATACCTTCCAAGTAGGATTGTTGTGAGACTTACAGGCAATATATTAATCCATCCAAAAATTATATATTGAGAGTTAGCTATGGTCTAGTGGATAAAAGTTGAGTATCAATTCAAAAAGTGGCCCTACTCACTTGACTATAAAAGCACTGGTATATAGGTGCTGGATAAACGTAAGTTATCACTGCCATCCTCATCATCACTGTTAACAGCTAACACCACTCACTCCTTCTGAGGGAGACTTCCAGGCCCTGAAAGAAGAATGTTCTAACTATGACCTTTCCTGTATCATCAGAGTTTCAACCAAGAAGTGCTTGTAGCTTCCATGTCCCACTTCTATGAGTAGGTCAGAACCTTTTAGGGTCTCTTTCCCCAATCAAAGTTACAAAAATCAGAAAGGGAGAATGAGTAGATCAAGGTCACATTGAAAGTCACTGAGAAGCTTGAAAGACCCTGAGGATATTTGTGCGTAAGCCTGTAGATGATGCTTTTATGTCATAGCAGTATCTGTTTCTTCCTCTGAGAACTTAGTCTTTTTCCAAAATATGTATGCTGGTCATCCCCTTCTGATTCCAGTGGCATATCTGATCTGAAAGTTGTTGATACTCTGAGCTCTGAAAGTGAAGGGTTTAATCTTCTCTTGGAACCCCTCCCAATGAAAATTATTTTCCCACTTTGAAATGGCACGGGCATTCACTGTGAACTCACATCCATAAATCTAAGCCTGCTGCTCAGGAAAGCAGATGAGGTTTGATTCTGCTTCTCAGCACAGTCTCACAGAGCAAATTATGGCAAGAATTTGATTTATAGAAGCACCTCAAATGCTCTGGAGTGAGACGCGTGTTTATTCACTTTATTACCGTTTATTTTACACTATCTCTTTATGCTCCCTGCACATGGATTTGAAAGACTATTTGGATAGATGCTTATGACCTGCCGGTTTGCACAGCCCTGGTTAGGAACATGGATTTCTTTGGCGATGCTGCCAACAGCTCAGGTTGGGGGCTCTTATATCCATGTTGAGGGTGAAGCCCAGATGTAACAGACGGGCTTGGAGACCCTAACTCCAAATTCTCACCTCCCGGCTCTGCGCATGTAAGGTACTTGGTATAGATCCCCAGCTGCAACCCTGGGATGTGTACAGTCAGGCTTGATTTAAGATTCGAATATCTCAGAACAGCTGGGGATATTTAACATCGCTATAATTACATTACATTTTTGACAGTACATGGAGTGAGAGCCTTTTTTTGTGGTTGAATATTCAATGAGCATCAAATATTTTAACCAGCCACGGGTGCACAACTGCATATTTCACATCCAAATAGTTTTGTTTTTAAAATGCCAGCCTGGGGTGGGGGTCTCAGGCTCCAATCTGCTGCTGTCACGTCTTTGGGAAGGCAAGGGTTCTGTCGTTGTGGCCAAGAAGCTGAGTTAGGTGCGACACTGATGAGAAAAGGAACGGGCAAGAGCTAGGTGGTCACCCTTCATGCCAGGGGTGACACAGGAAGGCTAGAATGTCACTATATCTGTGTTCGCAGGGACACCACGAAAGCAGTGACAAGGAAGCCGAGGCTTGGAGAGCAACCAGAAACTTGCCAGAAGTGACACTGCTGATAAATGACAGAGCTGGGGTCAGCGAAGGCCTCTACGGGGGCATTGAGGCCAGCTTGGGCATAATGGTTGGTGGCAGGAGGTGGGATGGGGGAGCAGAGACAAGGCAGTGCAGCCCTACTGTGCGCCAGCTCTGTGCCTCCTGTCTGTCTTCTTCGGCTCTCATGACACTGTTCTTGGGGACCATACTGTTATGTCCATTTTACAGATGACAAAACCATAGCTCATAAGGTCAATGGGGAAGTGGTGATGGAGATCTATTTGTCATATTCTTTGAGGATCGCGTCTTGAATATTTGATTTCTGTTGATCTCCGGCTACTTACCTCCTACCCCTCCCCTCTCTTGTCACCTGTTCCAAGAACTTTTTCCAGCCAGGGAGGTGGGAAACTACCTATTACCTTGTCTGACCTCCCTCTTCCCTCCCTTCTGGAGTCAGAGGCTCCTGGCTCTGGGTCACAAAGCCAAGTCACGTAGGAAGCACTCATCTTTTTTTCAAGTTCTGCGCATTTGTTTGGGCTGTCGTCTTCCAGATCTGCCATCTCTGCCTGCAAGCCCTATCCGTCTACAGGCCTTGAGCTTAGATGTGCACCGAATATGCCTGGAAGTAGGCGTGAGGTCTGATAAGGGCTGCCTCCGACGAGGGGGAGGGACGGATGGGCAGGGCGGGTGAGAGAAGCTTGGCTTCTTGTCTGCACTTCTCCTGTGATCTGAATGTTTTAACCACATGCAGGTCTAACTAATGCCAGCAAACACATGAAACAAAAGCACCATCTGAAAAATTTCCCACCTTTTCTGAGGTTATTCCCGGCACTCCTCCACGTAAACCATCCGGAAAGCAAGAGGCTCACCCTTGCTATCCGCCGAGACTCACTTAAGCTTACGCCCTTTCCTCTCTTGGTCTTTTATTGCAATCCTCTTCATATAGCCAGTTTCCTGTCATTGGTTCCTCACCTCCTGAGGGCAGGGGCCACGCCGGGCTCTGTCTTGTGGCTGCCCCAGCACCTAGCACCATCCCTCATAGCTAACAAGTGCTCCGTCCGGATACTGAATGGCCGAAGCAGAAGAAGGGATTGGTACCACCGAAATATACGTTGATTCCTTCAGTCATTCATTAACCCATTCAGTGAAGAGTTGTCAAGAGTACACGTGTGGGGCATCATGTTAGGTGTGCCACACGGGGGAAACGGACGGGGTCCTTCCCTCATGGAGCCTACATCCTGGACTTCCACAAATGATCTCGATTATGATCAGAATCTTTGGGAAGGCTTGTTTAAACATCCCTGGCCCCAACCCACGATCTCTGAGTCAGAATTTTTAGGGGAGAGGCCCAGCAATATATTTTTAACACACAGCTCCAGGTGACTGAGGATTTTAGGAAGACATTCTGTGTTGTGTGCTTGGGGTGGGGGTGGGTGGGTAGTAGCACAGATAATAGACAAACAAATGGTGTGAAGGGAAACAGTTAAAGATGTACTAGAGAATGGCAGGAGGCTGTTTGAAGATGGGGGTAGGGAAGGATTGATTCTCTGAGTAGATGGCATCTTTGTTGAGAAGGGGCAGCCACTCAGGGATCTGGGGAAAAGCATTCGTGACAGAGGGAACAGTAAGCTAAAGGTCTTTGGGGCTCCTTCCTTCCAACACTGGAAATTCAGCTCCAAGAAGTCCATTCTGTTCTTTGTTCTGTGAGTACATCTGGCTCCTTCCAAAGTGGGGCTGCCTCTCTCACCCACACAATGTGAGAAAACAACATGATTCTAGCAGCTCTGGAAATATTGACCTTCGGAATGCTAATGCAATGTAGCCTTAGGTCCTTAGGCTGAGCTCTCCTTTAAAAAATAACTCCAAGTAAGCAGGGAAAAAAAACAAAAAACAACTGCACAGTCTCAAGAATCCGATTGCAAATCTTTGTCTCAGGGCAGCTCAGTGAGGCTAGCGTGGCCAGGGCCTTTTCTTGGAGTGCTGCATCCTGGTTAATTAGCACTAACTTCCTCTGCTGATTAATCTTCATGACGGCAAGGTCTTACACCTTTGACATCCAGATGGGCTTTCCTTATTCATCTTCTAAGCTATCAGGTCCAAATGCCTGATTGTCCACACTGAAAACAGACCCCTTCACCTGCCTCTCTGTTTCACAGAGAGCTTGCAAACACTCCTGTTTGTCTTCACGATAGCTGTGTTACAGAAAAACAAAAGTATTGTTCCCATTTTACAGATGGGGCAGCGAAGGCTTGGGAGAACTGAGTTGCCCAAGGTCATCCACCTAGCACCAGAGCCAGGTTGTTTCGGACTCCTGCTCTGGTACTTCCTCTGCCTGTGATGGTGAGTCAAAACTAGGAGACAAAATCCGTGCCCCTTATGCAAGGCTCTGTCACTGTCACCTCCTGGGAGAAGTCTTCCATGATCCCTTCTGGAGGGTTTTGTAAAACCTGGTCTAGGGAGTTGACTTCTCAGCTCGGAGGTGTCTGGGTCACCTGCAGACAGAATTTCTCAAACTTCAGTAACTTCCGTGCATCAGAGTCACCCGTGGATATTGCTGAGATGCAGGTTCAGGTTCATAGGTGGGCCTCAGACTCTGCATTCCCAACAAGCTCCCAAGTAATGTTGATGATGCAGGTGCACAGACCCCGTTTTAAATAGGAAGGCTCTAGAAGGCAGGAGGAAAAGGCAATGTGGAGTGAGAGAGGAAGCAGGGACCACCTTGTCCAGAATCCTGCCCTGAAGAGCAAAGCCGCTTCTCCTAAGCTAGACCTGCAGGCTGCTGCTGCTGCTTAGTAATGCAGACAGCACAGCAATTGGTCTCTATTAAAGGTAAAACTCTTTTCCTTTATCTTTATATGATGCTGAAGTGACCAGTCATGTAGGGAGACTGTGTGAATGGAAAAATGACAATGGAGTGACACACCTCCAAAATAAGTTTCCCCACGAGGACGAGCTGACACTAGGCGTTTCCTTTCCTGGTTTTGTGGATATCACTGGACCTGTCCGTGAAAGGTGTGCATCCAAGAAGGACACCCTTAAGCTTGATCACAGTAATCAGCCTTTGTCTTTGTGCAGTGTGTTGGTGCTGATGGGGAGAAGCCTTCAGTTGAAGGAGTCTAGCCAATAATAGGGCATCCCTAGGAAATGCAGCTCGAAGCCTATGCTTTTGTTGCTACAAGGCCACCATTGGAATTGTTAGAGTTGCAAAGGCTGCTTCCAGACCTGCCTTGGGCGATTATTTGATATACTCATTCATACCCTCCCTTGTTAATTCAGTCATTCATTCCTTTGCTCACTCTTTTATTCATTCACTGACTGTCAGATTCATCTATTCATTCATATATTTGTTGAGTGCCTTCTGTACACCAGGTACCATGCCTGCTCTAAGGAGATGAAAACGAATCCACTCAAAGTCATCCATTCGGTCTCTTGCCCTTGTGCATCGTATAGCCAAGCAACAGGCTACACCCTCAGTGTCCTCTCCAGGTTAGTGCTGAAAAAACTCAACTAACTCCCTGTTATCTTTATTCTGAGAATCTGTCCTACCGAAAGTTGCCACGCATTCACAAGATGAAGCCACGCACCCAGATAAACTCCAAACTGTCACCCCCACGCATCATGCATTCTGCCACATTTTACCTGCTGTCCCCTTGGCCCTGCAACCCTCTTGTGTCCCTGGAAGGCTTGTCCTCATACTTCAAGACTGAGCTTTATCATCTTCTCCCCTTCCCGGTGCCTCGATGCAGGGAAGAATTAGGTCCTTCTCCTCTTTGCCAGCACATAGCCACTGAGACACTCTGAGCGCAGTGGTTAAGAGTAAGCGCTCTGGGTTCAAGTCTTGACTTCCCCATCTGCTAGCTGTATGAACATGGGAAGATATTGCTGAAGCCTATGCAAACGGTTTCACATCCATTCTCTGTTTGGATTTGCAAAACAGCTCTAAGGGAAGGTAGAAGGCTTGCAAATCCCAGGCAAGTGGAGTGACTTGCTCAAGGTCACCAAGCTAGTAAGAGGCCAAGTCTGAACTACAACTGAGAGCTTCTCACTTTCTTTCCAGGGCTGATACTAGCCAACACCGTACACAAAGTCATTAGCCCCTTGGAGTCATTAATTAATACCTGGATGAGATTTTTATTACTTCCCACTGAAGGCTAGAAGAATCTGTTCTGGCCAGACAAGTAAGCTGTAGAGAACTGAGGCGTCTGTAGGATGATTCAGGTTTTGACAAGCAAGTTTTACCCAAGGTATTTAAATAACTCCGAATCACTGCCGCCCCATGCAGGAGAGGACAACCAGGCAGTGGTATATGACTTCTGGGTGGGAGGGGAATTGAGTGGGAGGCCGGAGCCAGGCTTCCAGAGAGAAATTACCATTTTGTATTTATTACTTTGGCTCACAGGAGTGCCGCAGGGACAGGCTTGCTAATACATTAGGTAATTGCCTCAGTTCGCGACTTCATTTTGCAGTGTGTAGACCGGCCCAGGTGCAGGCTTGTAGGATGTGACTCAGCTCGGGCCTCCCAGGTGCCCAGGGCTCTCTCAAGGGACATGAGATGCTGAAGGAGAGAGGAGAATTAGGAAAGTGGAGCCAGGGAGGGTTTCCGTCTAAGAGATCTCAGGCACAAGGGGGACACCAGAATGGCCTGGTCCCTATGATCAGAGTAGAGGGAGCAGAGGAAGAATCCCAGCTGGGAGACAGGAGAATAGAGTCTGCACTCTGCCACTGAGTGCTGAGCAATCCTGGGCTCTTAGCTGTCCCTCTCTGGGCCTCTGGGCCACATCTGAAAAATTAAGGAGATCATAAATCAGTATTTCTCAACTCTGTCTGCACATTAGAATCACCTGGGAGAACTTAAAAAAATATTTCTAAAGCTCCAAGCTCAACCTCCAGAGGTTCTGATTTCATTGGTTTGAGATGGAGCCCAGACATTGGTATATTTTTTCACCAGAGGTTGAGAGTCCCGGGATTAACTGATCTATGCAGGCTTCCTTAGGATCGGTTAATACTATGAGCCTGTATCATTGAAAAAGCCCACAGGACAGTGACCTTGAAATCCAGGGTCACTGTTTCCATGTTTAGATTTGTTACTATCAATAATTTATACCTGCTTATGTCCCATTCTTTCCCCAGTGAGGCTCCCTCATAACAGTGAATGTTGGAAATCTACACCAGGAGGCAGGAGGCTCACTTTCAACCTCTCTTGTGTTGGCTCTGTGGCCATTAGGGTCACCTTGGGATCTCTGGGCTTCAATCTCATCTCTAGAGGATGAGGGAGCAGTTCGTCTCTGCCTGCCTGTAAGCAGGATGCTGGACCAGACTTTGTTTCACCGTGCCATCTGGTTTACAAAGGGCATCCATCCAGTGGCTGAGAGGTCAGCCTGAGTAAGGGAATGCTATTCCTGTTGCCCAGATAAGGAGACGGAGACTTAGGTAACCAGCCCAATGGCAGCCAGCCAGGAAAAAATAGAGCCAGACAGACATCAGTTCAAATTCCAGCAAAGCAGCTTTCAAACTGATTTTGAGTGCTTTATTCATTTTCTGGGCCTCAGTTTCCTTATCTCTTAAAAGGATATGAATACTACCTGTTTCCACAGAGTAGTTGTGAGGAGGAAAAAAGATGGCCAGGCAAAATTCTTTGTTGAGCCTGGCACAAGACAAACACTCTTTTAATGTTTACTTCCTCCCTCAGTGATTTCCCCCATTTTCCTTTTATCCTTTCCTTCCCCCTGGCTTGTTTTTAAAGTCTTTAAGGACAGGAACTTTGAGAGACAATTTATTGTGCAAGAACTTGGGCAAGTTGTTTCATCCCTTTGGGCCTCAATATCCCCATCTTACAGATGGGGATATTAGTGGTATTTGTGGTTGTAAAGAGCAAATGAGAGTACAGCTTCTGGCATAGAGCATTGGCTGTTAGTGTTCTACTTCTCCAGGGCCTTCCCTCTCCTCACTGGGCTCTGCACAGAGTACACATCTCCCCACCACCACCCTCTGCTCTGCACCCTCCACCGCCTCCGCCCTGAGTCCTCACTGTGTTCTCAGCCGTGACAGCTCTGCTGAGCATGCACGGCCCACAGGGCTCACGCGCAGAGAGAAGCAACCCTATATCAGGGGATTGCTTACTATCTTGAGATGGAAAAAAAGGAAAAAGCTATAAATATGGAGGATTTGTCTGTGATAAGTCATGGTTAGAAACCCCAGCTATATAACTTTTTAATTCTCCACTCCAGCTTGTAGGCTCAGGCAGTAAAAACAGTCACTAGTAATTTATTTTTTTCCACTCTTTTAATTTTGTAATTTTTTTCCTTTAACCAACCAAAAAGTTCTCTTAAACTCACCTTAAGCTTTTATTTTTTCCCCCCTTTAGCAGTCGTAAAATGTGGTGATGGATTGCCATTGGAATGCTATCCCCTCTCCTATGTGGCCAGAATGAAAATGTATAGACTCGGGGGCGATTTCTTAGGTGGGTGTTTTTAAAATAGGAGTGAGTCCTGGGCTTGGCTTCTCTCATCCACCTGCAGGTGACAAAGGAAGGAGGCAGCTCAGCCAGAAAGGGGTGTATAGTCCAAGTGCTGGATTTGAGTCACTTCTGTTTCACCTCAGAGCTGAGCGATCTTGGCAAGTGACTTCTGTCTCAAGGCTTAGCTTCATCATCTATCAAATGTGGACAACATGCAGGGACTGATATTCCCCCACTGGAATGCTCTGAGAATCCAAAGAGATAACATATAAAAAATTGTTTTGTTCAGTGCAAATTACTACCATGTTGGAGACTGTTGTTACTGATAATGATAATGGTGGTGATGGTGATGGTGATGATGATGATGATGGTGGTGGTGTTGGTGCTGATGCTGGTGGTGATGCCCATCCTGGTGATAACGGTGATGGTGGTGGTGATAGTTATGATGATGGTGGTGATGGTCATGATGATAATGATGATAATAGTGGTGGTGATTGCGATGATGGTGATAATGGTGATGGTGGTGGTGGTGATGGTCATCTTGGTAATAGTCATGATGATGGTGTGATGGTGATGATGGTGATGATGATGACAATGACTAATGATGGTGATGATGATGGTGGTGATGGTGGTAGTTGTGGTGGTGATTATGAAGATGATGGTGATGGTGGTCATGATACTACCATGTGCAGTGTAGAGCACAGGGGTTCATGTGATAAGACAATTTTCCTTTTCTATGTATAAAAACTAGGTGGTCAGTAGATACTGTTTACCTAAAATCAACTTCAGATTTCAGAACTGAGTCCACCTTTTAGAAGTTTCTTTCCATTAGTCAGCAAGTATTAACTGAGTGGTTACTATGTGCCAGACCCTATTAGCACTGGACCACAGAGAACAAACAAAATATGCACAATCCCTGCTCGGGACAGGAGATAAGGATTTGGAAGTCATCAGTGGAATGGCAGGATGAAGAGTAATGAGACTGCACAGGATCGTGGAAGGAGAGTGTGCAGACAGAGGTGAGCAGCGAGTTGAGCACCAGGAGGTGGGCACACCAACATTCAGAAGTCAGGAAGCAGAAGAGCTGGCAAAGGGAATGAGAAGGAAAGGCCAGGGAGGTGAAAAGGAAACTGAGAGGGCTGACATAGAAGTCTAGAGGAGACGGGTATGAGAATGGGGTGTGGTCACTGTACAACAATGAGCTACCAGCAAAGGGCAGACCCATCTCTAGTTTGGAAATGGAAGTCTGTATAGCATAGAGGTTGTAAGCATAAGCTTTGGAACCAGATGCACTTGAATCCAGGTCCTGACACTGTCATTTCTTAGCTTTCAGACCTTAGGCAAGCCCTAACTTACTTGATCCTTAGCATCCTCCCCTGCATGGCATTACTGTGCAGTTTACATGAGATAGTGTCTGTAATGTGCTTACCGCTGGCCCTGGCATATAGTAGCTGCTCAGTAAACAGAAGCAGGTTGTATTCTTCCTGAAATTGTTCAGCTGGGCAGAGTTGTCATCAGTCAGGCCACATTATGAAGGGGCAGTTTTATTTGGGCAATCCAACTTTCATTTGGGGGTTGGAAATAAAGTTGTCTTGAAGGCTCAGGCAGGTAACATAAGGAAAAGCCAAACAGAAGCACATAGAAACAGTAAGGCCACTGGCCAACTGGAACACACTTGCTCATCCTGCCTAGGGACATCCTAATTAAAATGTTTAAAAGTTCCATGTGGACAAAACAAAACGCATTCATGCAGGCCCAGTACTGCCCACATGAGTTTGAGACCCCTGTAAGGTGACAGTGGACCAGAGAAGAATTTCAAACAGGTTGCTTGGGTCTGACAGGTTTAGATTTGCATTTCAAAAAGACTATTCTGGAAGCAGCCCCAGAAAGGATGGAGTTAGTGGGGGGATGGTGGGTCTGTTTTCTAGCAAGGAATGGAGCCAGGAAACTCTTCCCTCAGGTGAGAGGGGACTAGGATGAGGAAATGGGCTCATTATAACATAATTAGCTCTATAATCAGTATGCAGGCTTATCATCTCAAGACGTAAAGGATGATTATATGATCAAAGGGTTTTCTTCTTTTTTGTGGACGTAACTTGCCAACCTAGGGGTTTGGGTGGGTGGTTGGGTGGGGGAAAGGTAAGGTATTTTTTTTAACCAATTGATTTTGCAATGGATTAGTTTATTTATTTAAAAAAAATGACTCGCCGTGGACTGTAAAGATTGTAAATGGGTTTGGTGTTTGGTTGGAGTGAAGGCTAAGTGCACGGGTGCATTAGGTGGGAGAGAAGGATTCACATGCTGGAGAGAAGGGCTTCCGGCCTGGATCACAGAGCCTGCTGGGACTGGGGAATGAATGAGTGGGCTCAGATCTGAAGCTCCCCCTCTGCTCTCTGTAAGATTCAACAAGTGGTGGAACTCTGCGCAAGGAGGTCTATGCTGACCAGGGCTCTCACTGCTCCAAACATAGAAAATAGTTTTACCACTGTTCCTAATGTTGTTAAGAACATAGGAAGAAAGGAAGGAAGGAAGGAAGGAAGGAAGGAAGGAAGGAAGGAAGGAAGGAAGAAAAAGAAAGGAAGGAAGAAAGGAAGAAAAGAAGGAAGGAAGGAAGGAAGGAAGGAAGGAAGGAAGGAAAGGAAGGAAGGAAGGAAGGAAGGAAGGAAGGAAGGAAGGAGAAGGAAAGGAAAGGAAGGAGGAGGAAGGAGAAGGAGAGGAAGGAAGGAAGGAAAGGAAAGGAAGGAAGGGAAGGAAGGAAGGAAGAAAGAAAGAAAGAAAGAAAGAAAGAAAGAAAGAAAGAAAGAAAGAAAGAAAGAAAGAAAGAGGGTGGAAGGGAGGGAGGAAGGAAGGAAAGTCCAGCCTCAGGTTCTAGACATAATGAAGGACCTTAAACCCAGGGTAGTAACCACACAATTTCCTTCCTGGGGGGGTGGGGGTGGGGGGTCTGTGGGACAAGGTCCTAGGCTCCAGCCCAGGAGACAGAGGAACATGGTTAACACTTGAGAGAGACCTGAGACAGGGCCTCTGCATAAGGGACTTTAGAGGAGCAGCCCTTTCTATTAAAGGAGGAATAGAAAACTCCCTCCAGAAGCATAAGGAAGATATGGATCCACTAGGGGCTCTAGGGGAGGGGGAAATCTGTAAAAACTAAGCCTGTGCCATGTGTAGGTAAGGAGTCTGAATCTCTGGCTGCAAGAATCTCAAGTCAAAAAGTCAATGTAAAAAGTGGTCAGGGTCTGGTGAAACACAGGGCCCCAGGGGAAGCAAGCTCCTGGACTGGCTCTTTTTTTAGGGCACTGCTCACAATGCAAGGCATGTGGGCTCCTGCAGGCAAAAGACATGCAGTATCACACCTGTTCTCCTTCTGTAAAGAAGTCAGCTGCATTCCCGGGGAGAGCACCGACTTACCCCAAGACACCCATTAGGTGGTGTGGGATAGTGGAGACAGCAAGGGTGTTGGAAGCAGTAAGACCTGAGTTTGAATCTTGGTTCTGCCATTTAATAGATGTGATCTATTGCCCAAACTTTCTAAGCCTCAGTTTCCACAAAATGGGTTTGCTGACACCTACTTCTTAGGGTGGTGGATTTTGCTTCCATGAAATCGTGTGGCATGGTGCCAGGTGATGTCTATGTGTTGGTTTCCTTCAATCATTGCTCTTAAAAAAATCCCTTCTTCCAAGGAGTCCCCAGTAAGCCCCAGCTGGCCCTGATGCTTCTTTATCTAGTGGGCCATCTGTGTTCTATTACTTTACACTAAATTGCTTGTTGTTATAGGATTAATTTTAAACTCCTTATGGCTTTTCAGTTCCCTTTAGCTTTGTGTTCCTTGTCTGTTCTTACTTAATTGGCACTGGTCCTCAACACCCCAGCAATAGACCGAGGGATGGATGGATGGATGGATGGATGGATGGATGGATGGATGGACGGATGGATGGATGGATAGTTGAATGGATAGATGGCTATTAGTTAGGGTTCATTGATCAGCAATAGAAGCTGACCTTGGCTAAATTAAGCAAAAGGGATTATATTAGAGGGATATCATGGAGCTCACAGAATCAATCGTCCTGACAGTGCTTTGTTTAATCAAACAACCAGTGAATGAGGATTTCCTATACCAAACAAGGTACCAAGCTAGAACCTAGGTAGGGAGGTGGGGAACACACAAGCACCATGCATGCACACACACATGCTGGAAAACCATGCTAAGAAAAGACAGGAACTGAAGAACCACAGGATTATCAGATGGCAGTAATTCCCTCTCAGTCAGACCAGGGTCCTGTCCCTGGAATGAACAAATAGGAGGCACTTTTCATTCCCAGGCCTAACTGTATTCAAGTCAAAGTCCTGGAGAGAGCATCTAATTGACTTGGCTTGGGTCACATGTCCTCTGGAGCATAAGCCCTATAAAACCTATGCAGCGAGGCACAGGTAACTTTCTAAAAGGAAATTAAGATACTGAAGCTAAGAGAAGAGAGAATGGCTTCTGGGTGCTCAGTGTCCCACCACCAGCCCCAACAGGCAGAATGGATGAGTCCTTGGTTTCTGGAGGCAGACCAGTGACTTGTGGCTTCTGTGGCCCCTTCCACTCCCCCCCTTTATGTCCCTGTTCACCTTTCACTCTCCCCCACCAGGCCTGCCCTCTGTCTCCCCTACACTCCTGGCTCACAAAGAAGTCACTTCCTTTCCCTTCAAGAAGTTTTGGCAGCTTTCCAAGCCCTCACTGATTGTTCCTTTCCCTGAACTTCTGTCACCCTTGCCATCAGTAAGCAGGAATTAGCCTTAACTGTTGCCTGTTTTCTGCTTCGCCTTTGGGGTCCAGGCTCTACTCTAAGTTTCCTGAAAACAGAAGCCTTGTCAGATTTGCCTTATATCCCCCATGGTCCTAGTCCAGTGTTGCTTTCAGAGTTGGTGACCAATGGATGCATGCTGATGGATCCATCAGAGTGAGGGTATGTGGCATAGAGTCATCAGCTATAGCATCATATCTTAGAAACACTCACGCCAAACATCCTTTGAGAGTTGAGTCAACCAGGGCCCCAAGAGCTGACTTATCTGAAGTCCCACAAATTGTTAGACAGTTCTGGGCCTGAAAGTGGCTCTTATCATTTCCAGCCCAAACCAGCACTCCCTGCTGCCTCTGGGCGTGTGTGTGTCCACGTCCCACCTTTCTGTATAGGTTTTTGCCTAGTACTGTATTTGGCACAGTAAATCTTGGCCAGTAAAACAAAGTCCTAGTGGGACTATACCAGTGTGTTCTTTTTCTTGTTCCTGTCTCATCTTTGCCTAAGCTTCTGCCCACCTTAAGCCCCTCCGCCCAGCAAACAACGAAGAAATGTTGATTGAGAGTCAATGAATTTCATTTTGTTTGAGAAGTCCATGGATCTCCCCAAGTGGATGATTTGTCTCATCTAAACAGAATCAACCAAATCCTTGTGTTGCCTAAATCACTCGGGGCTGGTGCCCTTGTCAACCACCTCACTTCACGCCGCCGTTTTGTGCTACTTGAAAAATTAGTTGGTGTACTGGAAATAAAGTCACCAGGAATGAACATTTTGACAAGGTAATGGTCCCCTACCTTTCTCGACATTTGCGAGGGAGTTGGAGTCCATTATAATGTCACAATGGTGCACACCTTTGACATCTCGTTGAATAATTAAAAGGCGGTTTAATCATAACGATCATCCACTTAGTGTCTGGTTCCAGGTGTCGGGGAAGCATGCTTAAGGAGGCAGCCATGGGTGTGCAAACGGGGGATAAATCCAGATCAGCACTGAGACCACCAGGTGTCAGTTCTGTTATACCCGCTGCAGCTCAAGGGGATGGGAAGGCAGCTCCTGACCCCTGCAGTGCTGTCCTTCATGGGAAAGGAAGGAGAGCGGGAGGGGAGGAGGGAGAGAGGGAGGGGAGGAGGGAGAGAGGGAGGGGAGGAGGGAGAGAGGGAGGGGAGGAGGGAGAGAGGGAGGGGAGGAGGGAGAG
>JAESUZ010002884.1:0-12642 GCA_017311185.1 Proteles cristata cristata | reverse complement strand
CCTGGGTGGCTTAGTCGGTTAAGCGTCCGACTCTCGCTTGGGTCATGATCTCGCGGTTCGTGGGTTCGAGCCCCGCGTCGGGCTCTGTGCTGACTGCCAGCTCAGAGCCTGGAGCCTGTTCCAGTCTGTGACTCCCTCTCTCTCTGACCCTCCCCTGCTCACGCTGTCTCTCTCTCTCTCCTAGAAAAAAAAAAACATTTTAAAAGAATGTGTATTCTGCTGCTTTAGAATGAAATGTTCTGAATATATCTGTTAAGTCCTTCTGGTCTTGTGTGTCATTGAAAGCCATTGTTTCCTTGTTAAATTTCTGCTTAGATGATCTGTCTATTATTGTGAGTGGGGTGTTAAAGTTCCTTACTATTATTTTACTGTTTTTTTTTTATTGTTATCAATGAGTTTCTTTATATTTGTTATTAATTGATTTATATATTTGGATGTTTTCAAGTTGTGGGCATAAATATTTACAATTGTTAAATCTTGTTGGGTAGACCCCTGTATTATAATATAGTGCTCTTTTTCATCTCTTCTTACAGTCTTTGGTTTAAAATCTAGTTTCTTTTTTTTTTTTAATAATTGTTTTTTTAAATGTTTTATTTATTTCTAGGAGAGAGAGAGAGACAGCTTGAGCAGGGGAGGGTCAGAGAAAGAGGGAGTCACAGACTGAAACAGGCTCCAGGCTCCGAGCTGGCAGTCAGCACAGAGCCCGACGCGGGGCTCGAACCCACGAACCGCGAGAGCATGACCTAAGCGAAAGTCGGACGCTTAACCGACTAAGCCACCCAGGCGCCCCTAAAATCTAGTTTCTTAAAATAAGTCTGGCCATGTTGCCTTTCTTTTGATATTTATTCTCATGATAGATGGTTTTATATCAACTTACTTTCAATCTTTAGGCCTAAAAATGAGTCTGAGGCTGCTGGGTGGCTCAGTTGGTTGAGCATCTGACTCTTGATTTCAGCTCAAGTCATGATCCCAGGATAGTGTGACTTGAGCCCTGAATCAAGTTACATGTGAGCATAGAGCCTGCTTGAGTTTCTCTCTCTCTCCCTCTGTCCTTTTGCCCTACTCATCCTTCCACTGTCTTTAAAATAATAAAATAAGATAATGAA
Organism: Proteles cristata cristata; assembly: GCA_017311185.1. Lineage (NCBI taxonomy): Eukaryota > Metazoa > Chordata > Mammalia > Carnivora > Hyaenidae > Proteles > Proteles cristata. The sequence continues at coordinate 11,536 of JAESUZ010002884.1, read as the reverse complement.
ATAAAATAAAGTGAGTATGGTCTTGGCTGCATATAGATGGGTCTTTTTTTTTTTTTTAATCCATTCTGACACCATTCTGTCTTTTGTTTGGAGCATTTAGTTTCACTTACATTCAGAGTGATTATTGAGAGATATTAATTTAGTGGATTGTATTACCTGTAAAGTTATTGTTTCTGGAGATTTTCTTTGTTCTTTTCTAAACTTTTTTTTTTCTTTCCCACTCAAAAATTCCCCTTTAATATTTATCGCAGATTTGGTTTAGTTTTCATAAACTCGTTTAGTTTTTGCTTGTCTGGGAAACTATCTCTCTTTTCTGAATGGCAGACTTGCTGGATAAAGTATTCTTGGCTGTGTATTTTTCTCATTCAGCATACATTATATCACTCCCTTCTGGCCTTCCAGCTTTCTGTGGAGAGATCTGGTGCTAACATGATTTTTCTTCCCTTGTAGTTTTGGCATTTCTTTTCCACTGCTACTCAGGATTCTTATTTTGCAACTTTTTTATGATATGTGTTGGTGTTGGCCTGCTTTTGTTGATTATGATTAGAGTTCTCTGTGAATTCTGTATCTGGATATCTGTTTCTTTTCCTAAATTAGGGAAGGTTTCGGTTATAATTTGGTCAAATAAACCTTCTGCCCTGTTTCCCTCTCTTTTTCTGGGATTCCTATGATACAAATGTTGTTACACTTTATATAGTCGCTGAGTTCCCTAAATCTATGTTCATGACCCAATATTTTTCTTTCCCTCTTCTTTTCAGATTCATTATTTTCTATATGTTATCTTCTATATTACTTATTCATTTTTCTGCTACTTCCATCCTGTCGTCATTATATCTAGTTCATTTTGCATCTCAGTTTATAGCCTTTTTTATTTTGGCTTAACTAATTTTTAGTTTTTTTTTTTTTTCTCTGTGATAAGGGTCTTTCTGGTTCTTCTATGCTTTTCTGAGGCCCAGTTAGTATCTTTATTATTCTTGTTTTAAATTCTGGTTCAGGCATATTCTTTATAGCTTATTGTTATTAACTCCCTACCCATTACCTCTTCTTGTTCTTTATTTTGGAATGAATTCCTCCAGATTGACATTCTGTGTAGGTCTCTGTCTTTTGTGCGTTTGGAAAGCTGGTTACTGGTACTATTTCCACTATACCTGAAGTGTTGCAGCAACCTATGATCAGCAGACCTGGTGTGGGGGGTTGCTGGTCTTATGAGGAAAGGTTCTGGTGCTGCTCTGGCTTTCAATCACACTTGGCCTGATTAAAAGGCATCTTCAGAGAACAGGGAGAGCACGGTTGGTGTAAACAGCTCAAGCCTCTACTGTGTGGTATGTGCTGCTCCTTAAAGTCTATCCATGCTGATAGGAAAGATGAAAAATGGCATAGCCTCAGTCTATTCCCTGAAGAGAAGAATTTATACCAGCTCTTGTTCAGGAAGCCCTCATAGAAGAGTGAACAATCTCTCTTCTTGTGTCCCAGGTTTCCGTCAGATCTCTGCCTTCACTCAAGCCATGTGGCTATCTGGCAGTACATGCTCCTGTGTTTTATCTCATGTGTGTGCTTGGTTTTAAAAACTCCAAATTTTAGGCCTCTGGCAAAATGCAGACTCTCACTGATCCTCTGGAGATGGGTCTCACCCTGCTGTGGTTGGCGCATGTTTGTTCCAGAGGGGCACTGCATGACCATGCAAGGTCTTGGATTTCATGGTAGTGTAGCAAAAAGCTGACATCCAGGTTAGCTGCGCTAAGCAGGCCTTTCTGCTCATATGCTAATGAAAGGGGTAGCCTTATGGCACCTGTCAACTCTTTTGTTGCCTGAAAGGTAGTGCCACCTCTCCTAAATATACCTCAAGAAGGGAGAACTATTGTCTCCCAATGCAACCTGGGTATCCTCAGAGCACACTGTCCAATTCCAAACCTCTGCCCTCCTTATCCACAGGAGTACCACTATGCCTGCCAGTCTTGAGAGACTTTGAATTCTGCCTTATAAAAACAGTGATCATCAGATTCTCTAATTTTCTCAGTCAACAGTTTTTAGATGTGTTTTTTTGTGTGCGTGCAGTCCCCTGCATTCTGCTTCCTATCTCCGTATTTCCTTTCTCTGTGAGCAGTGCTCCATCCCCTCAACAACACCCATGATTCTTTTCTCCTCCAAATCGCATCTCTGTACATCCTAACTTCCACAGTATGGCCTCTTTTCTCCCTCCAGTTGTGTAGTTTGTTCTCTCAGTCCTTAGATAGATTTCCTGTGTGTTCAGAATGATTTGATAATTATCTAGCTGTGTTCCAGGCAAGTATAAGGTTCTCCTAGCTCTCCACCATCTAAACTCTTCCTCCTCCCAGTTTTCATTTTTTAAATCAGCTATAGGAAAAATAGCAATTGGAGAATAATTAGTAGGATGCAAATTTTTCAAAATAGAAAAATAGAAGGAAAGGTGATAATCATATTTCAAAAATTACATATTATAATCCAAGTTTTTCTCTTATCATATAGAAAATTAATTCACTTTTGTGTTCTTTTCTAAATTTAAGTAGTTTATGTAGTTCAGGCTTAAATATGGGACAGAATCCATTACTATATTATAAGAAATCTACGTTATTACTTCCTGTGTCCAACTTTTTAGTACAGAAAATGTCAACAAGTGTGGGTGTAATGTTTATTTTATGGAATATTTTTTTATATCTGAGAAATTCAGAAAAAGAAGAAAAACACTCTATTGTGTTCCTTATGCCACTATTACTCAATTTTATATAAAATTTCATTTACTTTGAAGTTTGGAATAGAATACTAGACATTCTTAAAGTTTATTTTCCTATATGACTCCTCTTGAATATTGAGTAGAAGGATGTAAAAATGTTTACCTTTACTTCCATGGTGGAACTAATTCATAAAGCACACTAAAAAATTCCAGTAAAATCAGACTGTCAAGCATTGTTTTTTAGATACTCAAGCTATTGATCCCTGCTTCAACCCTGGAAAATATAGAGATTACTATGAAGCTTCCTTTCAAAATATATCCAGTTGCTCCTTAGTTCCCTGTTGCTATAACAAATGGTGGTTAGTTGTAACCATGTTAACAGAATGGAATGTGATTTACGTGATGACAAACCAGATGGTTTACTGTTCAGCAGTCAGAAGGAAAGATCAGTAATTGATTTCTTGACTTCAAGACTTACTTAACTTATTCAAGCTAATTTTACCCACAATGAACTTCTTTGGAGATTATCTAAGAACAATATTTAAAAATCTTCATCTCCCATCTCAGAAATATAAAACTTTCTGGCATATCCACACTACTTAAAATGTCCTTTATTTCTTCTTCTTGCCTAGTATAATGAAGTTAGATTCCAATAGCTCTAAACAGAATAAATAGAAGGGGAAAAAAAACACCTCAATTAATTTATTTACTAAGCACTCCAGAACAATGTGTTATTGGATGGCAAAATTTGAGGAACTTACATTATAATGAAAATTCTTTAATTGTACTGGGAATGAAAAAATACCTAGACATGAAAATAACTGGGTCTGCTTATGAATGTAAACTGGACATAGTCTTACTCTGCTTTCTGTGATATCATAGTTCTTCCTAGCTAATCTGCATTCTAAAACATTATCACTTTTTAAATATTCTTTTCATTCTTTATGGTATAATTATATTGAAATTGACCTAAACTCATGGTTCCAATACTTCCTTTTCAGTGCTCTTCCTTTTTTCCCAGAGATTAATGGATGGCTCTCTATTCTGCGAAGGAAGCCAATACAGCTCATTTTCATATCTGTTAATTTTTAGAGCTTTTATTAGACCTTACCATCAACATATATTTGCAATTAAAGTTCATTGTCATTTCTATTCTTTAGCATTCCACAGGAAATAGTTTAAATAATTATAAAGCCATGAAATCCAAATAACCCTATCTTTTGGTCTTTCTTCTACAATCTCATTTTTCTAGCCCCATTGATAGAAATTAAATTTAAGTAGTAAAGATGTGTAATAATTAAAAAAAACAACTAATGCCTAGCCAACTGTTTGACTAGATATCTGGTTCTACAGTGGCTGATTGCATGGAAAGCCAAAAGTTAGGTAAGTTATGTTACTGTCATTAGATGGTTTATTGCTTAAGTAGTCTATAGAGCAGGAATTTCCTCATAGTTGTTTTTTTTTTTTTTTTTTTTTTTTAAATTCCAGAATTGGTAGCTGGTTGATTTTTTATATTGACTCTGAGGTAAGTTACAGTTGTGATGGGGGACTTGAATTATTTGGACAGCTGCTTGGAAATGTCATTCTATTAATAGCAAAACATGTGTCTGACTATGCCCGCCATTCCCTTCCTTCATTACTACTTATTATAAAATGAGATGGTCGCTTTTCCCCAAGGCTTCTAGGTCTTCTAAATAGTTCTTTCTTGTTCAAAATTTGGACCAGAAAAACTTCCTCTCATGGTTTTCTTTTCTGAGAAATGAAATTTCCAGGAGTACAAGTCTTCAGAATCAGGTGAAGCTTTTCTGAGGGTATGGTGGTGGGAACTAAATATTTAACATTTTAATTCATAAGGAGGGTCAATAATCTTATGGGAGAGATGCCAGAAGCTTAAGAAGTTGGAATTTTTATGTTAAAGAGCTGTTTTACAAAGTATCTCCAAACATAAATATTCTTTGAGATATATAAAAATGTTGGATGGATGTAAACACTATTTGCAGATGATTAAATAACTGCACTGAAATATTAGTATTTAATGTATTTAAGCTTAATTCTCACAGAAATAGAATTGAAGCTCATTGGACACAAATTACAGTTCTCCTTATCTTGGCTTTTCTTAACAGCTTAACACATTTTTAAAATATGGTTTCTTCTTCCTTGGCTGTATGTTCTTCCTAAATTATCTTGATTTTTTCCTCTAAGAATAAAGTTGAAAGGCAAGATATGCAAGGAGAAGATCAGGTAAGAAAATGATAGTAACAACAGTAACAAAAGTATACTGAGGAGAACTAAGCAAAAAGTATTTGTTTTTACACTAAGGACCTAAGTATGATGGGACAGGATGTACTCAATTTAGTAATTTTACGGTTCAAAGTATAGTTACTAAATTGCTTTGGGGTTGCTACTGTTAGCAGCTGCTTGCGATGTGGGAAAAAATGAGTCAAATAGGAACTTTTTTTTCTCACTACAGCAAATATCCAGCTGGAAACATCTGGATTACTAACTTTCACTTTGCCTGGGTACTATTTAATTTTGTTTATGTCAAAGTTCTAGCACTTTTGGCTCTGGGCTTTTGGATGTCATGGTAGTTGAATATATTGTCACCTTATTTCCCTTCTGTATTTTCTAAGCTGTGTGTGTGTGTGTGTGTGTGTGTGTGTGTGTGTGTGTGAGAGAGAGAGAGAGAGAGAGAGAGAGAGAGAGAGAGAGAGAGAGAGAGAGAGAGAGAAATGGTTACATAATGTCATCCAAGTTATTTTTTCTTTTTGCTAGAGTATAAGAGTTTATGGACAATTTTTTAATGTTTATTTTTGAGGTAGAGACAGAGCATGGGGGGAGGGGCAGAGAGAGAAGGAGACAGAATCTGAAGCAAGCTCCAAGCTCAGAGCTGTTAGCACAGAGCCCGATCTGGGATTGGAACCCATGGACCCTGAGATCATGACCTGAGCTGAAATCGGATGCTTAACTGACTGAGCCACCCAGGTCCCTCGACGGTTTCTAAATAGTGGGGATTTTTTTGTTTGTTTGTTTGTTTTTCAATTTTTGGAGGGAGGATGTCTATTTACCAGCAAATTTATTATAATTAATTTCCCATTGTCTTAAAGATGTGTTTTTGCAAATGAGAAGAGTTTGTAAGTGAATACACAGAAGGACTATTAAAGCATGAATGTATGTCAGCAAAGAGATACTGATTTTTTTTTAATTTATAGTCACAGAACTTAGGAAAGCTACAATTACTATATTTTCATATAGTAATTTCATATGGTAAGATGTATTTTCTTTTGCAAGTTTGGCATTTCACACTAGTGAATCAGGCTCAAGGTACACAATTTAATATATTCAAAAGATTTAGTTGAAGTAAAATCAGTTGGTTACATGATTGGCCTTTAAAGTAGAGGGCTAAACACATTTTCTGAGGACATTTTCAGGAATTTACTTATTAGTGATCTCTCTCACATGCGTGCATATACACATACACACTGCACACAAACAAATACGGTTAGCAACAGCAGGTTTGAAATGGACACTTAGAGATTCATTTGTAAATTGCCTTCTAGGCAGTCAAATTATTACAGATTGTTTATGTATGAGTTCACGATTTATATATTTTCAAAAATATGTCATTATCATCCTTGGTGGGATTAAATTGGATGTGTCAACACTCAATTAGAAAATCTGATTATCTCTTATTAGCAGACAGATATCTTGAAGACAGCGTAGTTGTAGAATTTCTCTGTTTAGTTACTTTTTTTAAACATTTTTTTAATTATTTATTTCTAGGAGAGAGAGAGAGAGAGACAGCGTGAGCAGGGGAGGGTCAGAGAGAGAGGGAGACACAGACTCTGAAACAGGATCCAGGCTCTGGACTGGCAGTCAGCCCAGAGCCCGACGCGGGGCTCGAACCCACGAACCGTGAGATCATGACCTAAGCGAAAGTCGGACGCTTAACCGACTAAGCCACCCAGGCGCCCCTCTGTTTAGTTACTTTTGAGGAAAGATATGAACTCTGTCGTGAATTCTGAGGTTTTGGGAGATTCATATATGTTCTGTTTTCAACCATTTTCAACCTGCTGTTACACTATATTTTTTAATGTCTGTAACAACTCACAATAAGAAAAGACAAATATATTTGCAATTGGAAACTCTTGTCAAATTTATAGTTCTCAGGTAAAATATTATCAAAATCCCATTTTTTAATTAATTAACTTTTAAATTTTAGTATAATTTTCATACACTGTTACATTAGTTTTAGGTACACAATATAGCGATTCAACAATTCTATACATTACTTGATGCTAATCATGATAAGTGTACTCTTTTTTTAAAATTTTTAAATGTTTTAATGTTTTATTTATTCATGAGAGAGTGGGAGAGGGCAGAGAGAGAGAGGGAGATATAGAATCTGAAGTAGGCTCCAGGCTCTGAGTTGTCAGCACAGAGCCTAATGTGGGCTCAAACTCACAAACCATGAGATTATGACCTGAGCCAAAGTCATATACTTAACCAACTGAGCCACCCAGGTGACCCCCGTGATAAGTGTACTCTTAATCCTCTTCCCTTTTTCACTCATCCCCCAACTCACCTCCCCTATGGCAACCTCCAGTTTGTTCTCTATACTTAAGAGTCTGGGGGGTTTGGTCTCTTTTTTCTTCATTCCTTTGTTTTGTTTCTTAAATTCCACATATGAATGAAATCATTTGGTATTCGCCTTTCTCTGACTGGCATATTTCACTTAGCATTGAAAAACTGCTAGTTCAGTTAATCTTATCTGGGGCCATCACATTCACTTATCTACAGGTACTTCTGGTTGTTGTAGATTGTTTCTTTATTAGTTTTTGATTGAAGGAAACTATTGGACATGCATTCAATTGGTTGAGGGTATGACACCTCAATGAAATTGCATCTTTAAATTATTCAATTTGGAATTTAGAATTCAGATTTAGAGTTTAAGCTCTAGAGTCAATCTGGCTAGGTTTACATTCCAGATAAATATTATTAGCTATGATGTTGCACACGTTACTCCGTATCTCAGAGCTTCCCTTGCTTTATCTGAAAAATGGAGATCATGACAATTTTAAAATTGTTGTAAATATTACCTGAGATGATTAGCTTTAATTTTTATATATAGTGCTGAATATTAACTGTAGTTGATATCTCTCTCCTTCCTCCTTCTCTTCCTTTCACTCCATACCTCTTCCTCCTTCTCCTCCTCTTCATCATCCTCTTCCTCCTCCTCCTTCTCTTCCTTCTCCATAGTAGTAGTAATTGTAGTATTGACTCTAACTCACAGTCTCCTGGCTCTCTGTTCCAATCCACACTACAAAGTGTTTCCAGAATAATCTTTCTTTGGCATTATCCTCAAACAAAACCTTGTGCAAAAACTTAACTGATTAAAATAAGGGTGCTAAATCACCATTAAAGATTCTTTTTTGGGGCCCCTGAGTGGTTCAGTTGGTTAAATGGCTACCTTCAGCTCAGGTCATGATCTTGTGGTTCGTGGGTTCGAGCCCCATGTTGGAGTCTATGCTGACAGCTCAGAACCAGTTTCAGATTTGGTGTCTCTCTCTCTCTCTCTGCACCTCCCCTGCTTGCACTCTGTCTCTCTGAAAATGAATACAAATGTTGAAAAAAGTTTTTTGTTAATTTTCTGCTTCTCTTTTTTAAAAAAATATTTATTTTTGAGAGAGAGAGCGAGAGAGAGCACTAGCAAGGGAGGGGCAGAGAGAGAAGGAAGACACAGAATCCGAAGCAGACTCCAGGCTCTGAGTTAGCTGTCAGCACAGAACCCGATGTGGGGCTCGAACCCACGAACCACAAGATCATGACCTGAGCTGAAGTCAGACGCCTAACTGACTAGCCACACGGGCACCCGATGCTTCTCTTTTTTTAAGAGGCTTAACTTTAATGATAGCTCTTCAATTCATTTTTCAGCCTTCCTGACTTTTATTTATTTATTTATTTATTTATTTATTTATTTTTTATTTTTTTTATTTTTTACAAATAGTTTATTGTCAAATTAGTTTCCACATAACACCCAGTGCTCATCCCCACAAGTGCCCTCCTCCATGCCCACCCCTCCTCCCGCCCACATCTACCAGTCCTCAGTTTTTGTCAGCATTCAAGAGTCTCTCATGGTTTGCCTCTCCCCCTTTCCCCACCATTTCCGCCCTTCTTCTCCCCCTTGGTCATACCATGCACACTGTCAGATCACAATGCTTTGAAACTTGAAATCAATTACAGGAAGAAGTCTGGAAAAACTTCCAAAAACATGGAGGTTAAAGAACACCCTTCTAAAGAATGAATGGGCCAATCAGGCAATTAGAGATGAAATTAAAAAAATATATGGAAACAAATGAAAATGAAAACACAACAATTCAAAATCTATGGGATGCGGCAAAGGCAGTCCTAAGAGGAAAGTACATTGCTCTCCAGGCCTATTTCAAGAGATTAGAAAAAGCGCAAGTCCAAAATCTAACAGCTCACCTAAAGGAACTAGAGGCAGAGCAACAAGAACGCCCTAAACCCAGTAGAAGAAGAGAAATAGTCAAAATTAGAGCAGAAATAAACAACATCGAGACCAAAGAAACAATTGAACAGATCCATGAAACCAAGAGTTGGTTATTTATTTATTTTTAAATGTTTTATTTATTTCTAGGAGAGAGAGAGAGAGACAGCATGAGCAGGGGAGGGTCAGAGAGAGGAGTCACAGACTCTGAAACAGGCTCCAGGCTCTGAGCTGGCAGTCAGCACAGAGCCCGACGCGGGGCTCGAACCCACGAACTGCGGGATCATGACCTAAGCGAAAGTCGGACGCCAACCGACTAAGCCACCCAGGTGCCCCAAGTGCTCCTGACTTTAAAAAAGTTCTTAATGTTTGTTTTTGAGAGAGAAACATAGGGGAAGCGGGAGGGGCAGAGAGAGAGGGAGACACAGAGCCTGGGAAGCAGGCTCTATAAAGATCTGTCAAAGCATTGTGCCTGGCGTAGGCTTGAACTCAGGCACTGTAGATCATGACCTGAACAGAACAGATGGTTAGCCAACTGAACCACTCAGGCGCTCTGAATAATTTCTGTCTTTTCTACTTTATTTCAGAATAATACAACTCTCCCTAGAGGAACAAGGGGGAGAAGAAGGGTGGAAATGGTGGGGGAAAGGGAGAGAGGCAAACCATGAGAGACTCTTGAATGCTGACAAAAACTGAGGACTGATGGATGTGGGGGGGAGGAGGAATGGGTATGGAGGAGGACACTTGTGGGGATGAGCACTGGGTGTTATGTGGAAACTAATTTGACAATAAACTATTTGTAAAAAAAACAAACAAACAAAAAAAAACAAATCATAGTAGTTTATGTTAATCATTATCTGCCTAAATTATCCACATTATAGAAGACAATTTCTAGCCAATGCAAATTTTAAAATGAAATTTTAAAAGCCCTAATAAAATTTTATTTAATTATCATCTTATAAGGCAAATAGATTCCATTTTATTGTTAAAAAAAAGAATATTAAATCCTCCTGCTCTTTTGGTCAAAAACAACAGGTGTTAAGAATAAAAAGGAAAGGAGGCTGGCCATCTTGAAAAACTGTGATGGTTACAATAAACGAAATAATATTATCAGCTTACATATGTAAGCTTTACCATCTGCAAAACACATATGTGTGTATGTCTGTGTGTGTGTATGTGTATACAGGCTTACAAAATGCTTTACAGATACTTTCCTAACTTTTTCTCATCTAGACAGGGGTAAGGGTTTGAAGGAATAAACATACATTAATAATATATGAATTTGTGGGTATTTGAATGGACCATGAGGAGTCTTTTTTTTTTTTTTAATAATGCCATAAGCCTTAGAACAGACAGATAAGTACATTCAGAATTGATGTGATCAAGTCCCACTAGGTATACAAGAGATAACACTCTTCAACTAGAGTTCTTGAGGATGGATTATCCTGAAGAAAAAAAAAAAAAAAGGAAAAAGAGTTTAAAGAAGAACAGATTGGGGAGCACTACATGTGTTTGAGAGATAATGAAAGACTATAACGTTTTTTTTTTCTGGAAGGATGTAATGAAAAGATTAGCCTGGAGAGTCATTGTAGGTGTCTGTAATGCTTTGGGTTTCTATGAATAGAAGTTGTGGAGAGTCATGCTCTACTAGAGTCCTAACCCCTTGATCCTTAAGGTCTAAAGAGACTACCGTTGGGCTTTGTTTAAAAAGTCATTTTATTGATTTCTTTCCCCTCATGTTTTGGTTATCACCACACTTAACAGAGAAGAAAAAATAAGCATGGTTACCTTTACCTTTGTCACATGTCAAAGTACTCAAGGTTCTTATTATCCTTGGATGTTTTTCCCTTTTTAGATCACAGGGGGTTTGTATTTACTCTTTTCTACATGTGGATACTAAAGTCTAACTGTTGTTTTGTTATTTTTTTCTAGTCAAATTAGTTAAAATACAGTACAGTCTTGGCTTCAGGAATAGAACCCAATGATTTATCTCTTACATATGACATTTAGTGCTCATCCCACAAGTGCCCTCCTTAATACCTACCCATCACCCACTTAACCCATCCTCCCACAAAGACATAAAGTCTAAATGTTTTAGCAGAATAAAAGAAAATTAACTAAGCAAAGTGAAATTGTAAAGCAGTGGTGTGTTAGCAAATGTTTAACTGGTTGTTTGGAAAAAACAGGCATGAACATATTTAAAATAAAAATAATTTAGGGGCGCCTGGGTGGCTTAGTCGGTTAAGCGTCCGACTTTCGCTTAGGTCGTGATCTCGCGGTTCGTGGGTTCGAGCCCCGCGTCGGGCTCTGTGCTGACTGCCAGCTCAGAGCCTGGAGCC
>JAESUZ010002883.1:0-82502 GCA_017311185.1 Proteles cristata cristata | reverse complement strand
GGTCAGAGAGAGAGGGAGTCACAGACTGAAACAGGCTCCAGGCTCTGAGCTGGCAGTCAGCACAGAGCCCGACGCGGGGCTCGAACCCACGAACCGCGAGATCATGACCTAAGCGAAAGTCGGACGCCCAACCGACTAAGCCACCCAGGTACCCCTAAAAATGTTTTTTAAATACAGGAAAAGTTAGTTTTGTACATTTGCACGATTTTCTCTCTTACCCGTTTTGAAGATGGGAGCTCTTCCTTCCCCATTTTCTTTGCAGCATACAACTCTACAGAAATACCTGCTAATAATAACCCCAAAATATATAAAAACACACACGCGCTTATTTACATAGCTGATATACCTCTCCTTGTCCATGTGTTTGGATTACTAGCTGTTTGTGTGTCTTCTCAGGTTTTAACAGTCTGTATTCTCAAGCACGACAAGGAGCTCAGCTATTTAACTCTATTACTCTACTAAACGCAAAACAGCTCTGAAGTATTTTTGATAAAAGATGGCGGTAGAGTTGGCAAACCATTGTTAACACGACCAAAAAAGGATAAATTATCTAATTTGCCCAAAGGAAAACACTCCTTTGAAAAGATACACACACCCTTGTGTTTTCTGCACCATTATTTACAGTAGCCAAGATATGGAAGCAATGCAAGCGTCATCAAGAGATGACTGGATTTGGGGCACCTGGGTGGTTCAGTCAGTTGAGCATCCGACTTCGACTCAGGTCATGATCTCACAGTTCGTGGGTTCAAGCCCCATGTCGGGCTCTGTGCTGACAGCTCAGAGCCTGGAGCCTGCTTCTGATTCTGTGTGTCCCTCTCTCTCTGCTCCTCTCCTGCTCATGATCTGTCTCTCTCTGTCTCTCAAAAATAAATAAATGTTAAAAAATTTTAAACAAGAGAGATGACTGGATAAAGATGTGGTGTACACACACACACACACAATGCAATATGACTCAGCCATTAAAAAGAATGAAATCTTGCCATTTGCAACAACACGGAGGGACCTAGAGGGTATAATGCTAAGTCAGACAGAGAAAGATAAATGCCATGTGATTTCACTTACATGTTGAATCGAAAAGAACAAAACAAATGAAGAAGCAAACAAAAACCAAACAGCCTCTTAAATACACAGAATGAACTGGTGGCTGCCAGAGGGAAGGTGGGTGGGAGCATGGGTGACATAGGTGATGGGGATTAAGAGGTATAAACTTGCAGCTCTAAAATAAGTAAGTCTCAGAGATGAAAACTATAGCATAGAGAATATAGTCAATAATACTGTAATCACATTGTACGCTGACAGATGGCAACCACATCTATTGTGGTGAGAATAGTGCAATGTATAGAATTGTCGAATCCCTACGGTGTACATCCAAAATTAATACAACATTGTATGTCAAGAAAGAGACCTCAATAAATAAATGCACACCCACCCCAAAAGCATAAGATACCCAGAAGTTTTCTTATCCCAGGAATTCTTGAATGGGGTGGTAATGAGATAAAGAGATCCATGAATGTACTGAAACTAAACAAAATTCTACATGTAATATACAGTTTTCTGGGTGGAAGATCCATGGTTTTTCATCAGACTCTGAAAGGGGTCCATAACCATACCGCTTCCATAAAGTTAAAAATAATGCTCTCCATTCTGCAGCAATCAGGAGTTTACTCTAAAGTAGGCTTCACAGCTTAGGAAGGAAAGAGGAGTCCGGCAAAGAGACTTTATTGTGGGAATAATAAAGGTGTTGGAGCTATCGTAGGGGGAAAAGAAGTAGAAAGTGAATTCAATTTCCTAGTCGCCAAAGGGTCACAACACAGAAAACCAGAACTAACTTCTTAATGAGTAATTTCCAGAACAACACAAAAATGTATGAAAGATAAGTCCATCTATGAATTATCACTGTGCCCCACAGGAGAATTAGCTACCCATTTACAAAAAGAAATGTTTTTCCAAATATACTTTGCTTTTCTCTCTTCTTCTTAAATCAGAGCAATGCAATTGCAAATGTCTTGCCAAGGAAATATATCTATACTTGGCTTTATTCCAAATAAGGATCGGCAGTAACCTATAGAGTCATATAGAATTCAAATCCAAATGTCCTTAAGTAGTAGTAATTCCAATGACAGCTTTGGAAAGCTGATTTCCCACCCAAATCAGGAAAATTCTTTTTGTCATTTCTAAGGAAACTGAGCTCTGAAAAGATGTGAGAAGACAGTTGCAAGCTTCACGGTTCTGGTAAGAGAGGGAAAACAAGTATTATGGCTGCCTGAAAGGTTTCAGTGAAAATACCAGTCAAGTTGGTGAGCAGTCCTGCTCAACCAAGGACAAAAGGACACTTGTGATCACTTTCAAGAAGCTCACATATCCTCTGACAATCTTTCTGCTGATCCCCAAAATAACCTTCCTCCTAAGAAAATGAGTAGTCCGCCAAAATAAGCATAATGTATTATCTTGACAGTGAACAGTGCAGGGGGAAATGCATGTGTTCCAATGTGAATCATTAAAATTAAAAAATAAAATCAAACCCCAGTAGCAGTAGAAAGCTCCTTTAAAAAAAATTCAGTGCCAGATTTAAAAACACAAAAAACAGAAGAAATCCATACAGCTAATTCCTAAAGAAACTATGCAATAGTCCCCAGAACCCAAAGTCATTGAGCTTGGACTCTCTCAATTCTTAGATATTTATCTCAAACTTTGTCCAGAAAAGGTAAGAAGAGAAGAAAATCTAATCTTTCAGACTGTAGCTAGGCTCTTTACATTACGTAGAATGTGGATCAAATGCAAATTAAGATGTTTAGTTTCCAAGATAAGAGGTCTGATCTCTCAAAGTAGAGTAACAGAACCTCACTCGGAATCTGGACCAGAAACTCAAGAAGCTAGACACTATCCAGAGGGAAACTGGGGTAATAAATCTCACTGGACAAGGGTAGGATTTACATTCAGGACCTATCTGATGAAAAGCCCTAAAGAACTTGAAAATGCTTCCTTCTTTCCCAAATGAACCACTAATCCATTCAGCAACCTAAAAACAAACATGGCTCTAGGGTGGCTCAGTCGGTTAAGTGTCTGACTTCAGCTCAGGTCACGATCTCACCGTTCCCAAGTTCGAGCCCTCCGTTGGGCTCGGTGCCTGGAGCCTGCTTCAGATTCTGTGTCTCCCCCTCTCTCTGCCCCTCCCCCACTCGTGTGTGCTCTCTTGTGTGCGCATTCTAAAATAAACAAAAATTTTTAAAAATTGTTTTAAATACATATAACACAGCCTTGGCTAAACAGTCACCCGATATCTCTACAGCCATTGGAAAAATAACCACATAGCGACTTCAAAACACCTTTTCCTGTAGAGTAAAATTCATAATAGGCCTTAACTCTTCCTTTTTAAGCCACGTACAGTGCCACGCTCTGGTGATACAAAGATAAAAATTAAAAAACCTAACAAATAAACAAAAAAAGACAGGTCCTCGCCCCTGATGCCTTTTATGGCCTCATGAAAATCATACAAAAACTCACAATTTCAATAATGTAGAAAGTACACTAAGGACTGTAGAGAAAGTCGCAATGTGTCAGAGGATGAAGCAGTGTTAAGCAACACTTCGTGAAAATTGTTCTCTTCGAGTCAACAGTGATATGCTCACTGCCAAATCTGGTGACCATTTTTCATTCTTGACCTTGGAAGCTCTGTGTTGTGTTTGCAACTGATACTTCTTCCTTAAAACTCTAACCCCATGGTTTCTATAGCACCACTCTCCACTCTCTCCTGGTACTGCAGCTCCACCTCTGGCCATGAGTTCACTCAACAGATATTTACTGAGTGCCTACTATGTGCAAAACATTACCCGAAGCACCAAGGATATAAGACAGACATGGTTCTTGCCTACACAAAGCTTACAGTAGTCACTTACTAGATTTAGGCCACTAGGTCTACCTGTGGCCATTTTTCTTTCTGTACTCTTGGCCCAACTCTGCATGATACCAACTACGATAGCTTATTAAGAATAAACATGGAGGAAGTGAACACTGATTTGTATCCCTCATGGTCGGGTCTTATTTGGTTTCCCCTGGCACCAGAGGTACCTTGAAAATACATTACAGAAACTCCAGGGCTGAAAGAAAGCCTGTTTTTTCTTGTGTCTCCTTTGTAATAATCTTTATTTTCTCAAATGATATTAAATTTTTTTAAATATTTATTTTTGATAGAGAGAGACAGACAGACAGACAGACAAAGCACAAGTTGGGGAGGGGCAGAGAGAGAGGGAGACACGGAATCTGAAGCAGGCTCCAGGCTCTATCTCAGATGTCAACACAGAGCCTGGCACAGGGCTTTGAACCCATGAGCTGTGAGATCATGATCTGAGCCTAAGTCAGACACTTAACCGACTGAGACATCCAGGTGCCCCTAGCTCTTTTTTCTTCTGAGTCACATACGAACAGATTTTACTTAAACAAGATCACAAGCTTACGTGAATGAAAAATTGTCTATTACACATTATCAAGTGAAAAAATAAAACTGTAGAGCAGAAAGTAAATATGTGATTTCTTTTGTCAAGAAAGTATATGGTATGTATAGAAAAAGATCCAGGATGCTTCACATCACACCTGACAGTGACGACTCTACAGAACAGGATGGGAAGATTTTTCCTTTCCATTTTGTATAATTCTGTATGGTTTGATTTTTTTTTAATGAGCATGTAATTTTTTAAGATGGAAAGATTTCATTTCAGTTATATACTTGAATTTATAGAAATAATTTCATTGGCAAAGATTTTTAAACACTGATAATTCCAATGTTGCAGAGATTGTAGGGAAACAGGCATTCTCCTATTGTTTTCCACTATAAAGAGGTACAGCTTTTTAGAACACAATTTTAGAACCCATATCAAAATTTCCTATAGAAATACTCCTATAAGTGCACAATATCAATGAAATATAAAAATATTGAAAAGAGGTTTGCAAGCCAGCATTATAGAAATACTTTAAATACCCAATGAGGGAATGGTTAAACAAATTGATACATATACCTATGCTTTGGGATACATTAAAAAGAATGAGAGAGATCTAATATGTACCAACAATAAGACAGGATCAATAACCATGTCAATTTCCCCCCAAAACTAATCTACAGGTTTACCTCAATTCTTATCAAAATCCTGGCAAGACTTCTCTGTATATATAAAGATTTCTCTAAAACGTAAGTGAGAAGGCAAAAGAATGAGAAAATTTATAGAAAGAATAAAGTGAGCGGAGCACTTGGGTGGCTCAGTCAGCTGAGTGTCCAACTTTGGCTCAGGTCATAACCTCAGGGTTTGTGCATTTGACCCCCACATTGGGCTCACTGCTGTCAGTGCAGAGCCTGCTTCGGATCCTCTGTCCCCCTCTTGCTGCCCCTCCCCCATTTGAGCTCTCTATCAAAAATAACTCATTTTCTACTTAATATTCATTTATTATAAAAATATAAACACTTAATATATTATAAATATGAAGATTAGTGACTTTATGCAAGGTAGTTAGCTAATATAAACATAGAACAAATAAATCATGAAGCCCGATCTTCTTTTAAATCAGTAATGTTAGAAGTATACCAACTATCATGTCCACACATTTTATTGCATTTTAGCTCCTAATATATGTGGTAAATAAAAAAGAATAAGCATTCTAGAAAATGAAAAGATATAATTGTCATTCACTGATTATAAGATAGGCAACACTGAAAATAAGTTTAAAACCCTAGAGGAAAGGGGGTGCCTGGGTGGCTCAGTCAGTTAGGCGTCTGACTTCAACTCAGGTCATGATCATGTTTGTGGTTTGAGTTCGAGCCCCACATCGGGCTCTGTGCTGACAGCTCAGAGCCTGGAGCCTGCTTTGGATTCTGTGTCTCTACCTCTCATGCTCATGCTCTATCTCTCTCTGTTTCTCAATAATAAGTAAATGCTAAAAAAATTTTTTTAAACTAGAGAAAAGTATTAAATTGGTAACATATCTCATTATTTTGGAAGTTATTTTCTTTAGAAAGTGTAATTTTAGAAAATGTAGGATTTATAATACTATGAAACAATCTCAAATCTGTGCAAGAATTTCTTGGGTAAAATTACACAAATCTGTTGAAAGTTGTTAAGAAAGAAAATATTCTACATAGAACATTTATCAGTCATAATACCCTACATCACACAGTGACAGTTCTCACCAAAATTTAACACTTTTCAACAAACTCTATACCCTTTTGTTACAACGAGCTTGATAAATTGTTTCTAAAATCTTGTTGTTAGACCAGAAGAGGATGAAGAACTAAGAGATAAGAAAAACAAGGCTGTATTGAAGAGAATACTTAAAATAAATAAGGAGAATTAAAATCAGGAGACAACGGGTAATCAAAATGGAAAAGAAAAGAGAAGGGCAATGACTGAGAAGGTACAAGTACAACTAGAAACAGAACAGAACAGGAGAGAACAAAGGTAGTGCCATCTCAGCTAGGAATTCAGCTGACCAGAATGAGCAGGAAAAGACAAGAAGAAAGCAAGTGAGGGCAGTCAAGAAACTAAAGAAAACTGTGCAGCAAAAGAAAAAAAAAAAAAGGCACAGGTGCAGAAAGGATTATGGAAAAAGTTAAGCCTCACAAGAAATAGAAAATACAGTAGTATATATGTCAGAATAAATGAGAAAACATTACATTAGGGATTTTAGGAAATCAAGAAAGAAGAAGTTTTTATTTAGAAGCATTGGTTTGCTAAGTAAGAAACTGCTACCAGAACAATTAGATAGCATTGTGGGGACCCAGCTGACTCTCAGAAGATGACTCTGAACTAAAGATATTTGAGATTCAACAGATGCAGGGGCAGGGAAAGCCTGCCAGGTGCTTCCCCTGTCACTACAAGTAGAAACATCTGGGAATGACACTGTTACAAATTCCCTTCGCTGGTGGCTTGAGAACGACGGAAGATACCACTCATACCTGCTTCGATAATAATCATCACAAACTGTTTGTTCCCCTGGAAACCAATTTGTTCTTCTCATAGAAGCCTTTTCTCCCCCTTCCCAATTTTTTGGAAGTTAGATATATAAGCTCTTGATATTAGCCATTCATGAGCACACTTCTGTGAGCTCCTACAGACACATGAGTACATTTGGGGTTCTGTCTCCCATTCAACTCTCTTTTGTCAGCTTGTGGTGCGTGCCCCAATACCCAATGTAAAGGGGTAGAGGAAAAGGATTTCCTCCCTAATAGGAGTAACAAAACGTCTTAAACTTAGATATAAATTTGTGTAACTTAAATATCAGAAAGCCCTTACAAAGTAACAGAAATTGAATGGCAGAGCAACGGAAAATAGAGAAATGGAAAAAAAATATATATACACATATACCAAAAAGGAGAAAGTAAAGATAAGTTATTACAATAAATGGAAATATGGCAACATGAATTAAAAACTGAAGATTTAATCAACAGAAGAGTTGTGAGGATAGAGGAAGTGAGGAGGAAAGAAGAGAAGTGGATATGACAGAGAAAAAAAGGAAGTCACAGTAATAAAAACAAAAGATGGGAGTGGGGGAGACTGAAATAATAGAGAGCAAAAGGAATATCGTTGATTATTATTAAAATAGAATCATTTTCAAAATATTTTAGAGTGAAAACATTAATAGATGAATAAGGAAAAGTAATTAATTTGGAAAGAGAGGGAAAAGGTAGAAGGTGGAAAAATAAAAAGCTGAATAAATGACGAATGAATTGGATAAGGAATAGAAGGCAACGGAAGTCAAGATGACAGAGAAGACAAAAACACACACATTAGGGATGAAGAGAAGAGGAAACATGATTAACAATCTATTTGTGAAGGCAGATTGTTATAAATGAAAGATACAGGAGTCTGAGAGCAGAATAGGTAACAGAGGAAACAGTGACGGTGTGGTTAATAAAATGAGTAGCAGGAAACTGCCAATGATTAACAAAAAATAATGGTGGGGGAAAGGGAGAGAGGCAAACCATGAGAGACTCTTGAATGCTGACAAAAACTGAGGACTGATGGATGTGGGGAGAGGGGGGGATGGGCATGGAGGAGGACACGTGGGGATGAGCACTGAGTGTTATGTGGAAACTAATTTGACAATAAACTATTTGTAAAAAAAAAAAAAAATAAGAAATAGAACAAGAGTAAGAAATTCACAGCTATGAGTAGGAGTATACACTGAAGAGAAGAAACTGAACAGGACAAGAGAGAGATGACATGAAAGGAAACCGAGTATATAAAATGGCCAAACAAATTTATCCACTGGTAAAGCCAGAGCTCCCTGGGCTGTTATCAGACATCAGCAAAGCATGCAGGTCTTCAAGCTTTCCTGCTGGTTTCCAGAAACTTCTGCAACTTAGCTGTACCCAAGTTGTCCCTGGCCTCCACTCCCTGGAGACTATGTCCACAGCCCTCTGAGGGGGCATCTGGTTCTCTCTCACCACTTTGCAAGCATGGCCCTGGAACTGGGGGAGCTTTCTGGAGGCACCTCTTGTCCATTTCCAAGACAGTGTCCCCATCCCTAAGGTGATGTTATGAGACCATTCGAGGTACCTCATGTTTGCCTATAATGCATTAAAAGAAATAACCTCTCCAAGGGCGCCTGGGTGGGTTAGTCGGTTGAGCGTCCGACTTTCGCTTAGATCATGATCTCGCGGTTCGTGGGTTCGAGCCCCGCGTCGGGCTTTGTGCTGACTGCCAGCTCAGAGCCTGGAGCCTGTTTCAGTCTGTGACTCCCTCTCTCTGACCCTCCCCTGCTCACGCTTGCTCTCTCTCTCTCTCTCTCTCCCCTAGAAATAAATAAAAAAATTAAAAAAAAAAAAGAACCTCTCTGAAGTTATTACATTGATGGAAATCTTTAAGTATTATTTTATTTTATTTTTAATTGTTTTTAATAAGCGATTTATTTCTAGAAGAGAGAGAGAGACAGCGTGAGCAGGGGAGGGTCAGAGAGAGAGGGAGTGACAGACTCTGAAACAGGCTCCCGGCTCTGAGCTGGCAGTCAGCACAGAGCCCGACGCGGAGCTCGAACCCACGAACCGCGAGATCATGACCCAAGCGAAAGTCGGACGCTCAACCGACTAAGCCACTCAGGCGCCCCTTTAAGTATTATTTTAAATAGTTCATTCTGATACGGGATTTGACCTGTTACATAATATATTGTAAGGTCTCCCACAATTGAATTTACTGGAAAATATGAATTACATGTTTTACCTCACTCTTTTTTTTTTTTAATTTTTTAATGTTTTATTTATTTTTAGGAGAGAGAGAGAGAGGAGAGCGTGAGCAGGGGAGGGCCAGAGAGAGAGGGAGTCATGACTGAAATAGGCTCCAGGCTCTGAGCTGCGGTCAGCACAGAGCCCACGTGGGCCCCAACTCCACGACTCCAAGCGAAAGTCGACGCTTAACCGACTAAGCCACCCAGGCGCCCTTACCTCACTCTTTTACTCTGCTGAACACAAACACAAACTTCTCTTTCATTAAAAAAAAAAAAAAAAAAAAAAAAAAAGAATTAAGTGAAAGGAATCAATTTACCTGATGAAAAGACTTACTATACAGCTATAGTAAGCATGGTACAGTGCAGAGGGATAGATACATAGATCGATGGAACAAAAGAAATCTAGAAATAGGGGCACTTGGATGGCTCAGTCGGTTAAATGTCTGACTCTTGGTTTTGGATCAAGTCATGAACTTGTGGCTTGTGAGTTCAAGCCCCATGTCAGGCTCTATGCTGACAGTGTGGAGCCTGCTTGGGATTCTCTCTCTCACTCCCTCTCTGCCCCTAAGCAGCACATTCTCGCTGTCCCGCTCTCGAAATAAATAAACTTAAACAAAATAAATCCAGAAATAGACCCACACACTCAAGTGATTCTTAACAAAGGTGCTCAAAGCAATTCAATGGAGAAAGGATAGCCTTTCTCAACAAATGAAATGGAACTGAGCTCCTACAGGCAAAACAAAATGAACCTCCACCGAAACCTCTTATCATATACAAAAACTAATTCAAAGTGGATTATGGATTTAAATATGACACACTAAAACTACAGACTTTGAAAAGAAAACATGACAGAAAACCTTTGTGACCTAGGGTTAAGCAGACTTCCTAGAGATATACCAGAAGTTCACTCCGTAAAAGAAAAAATTTGATAAACTGGACTTCATCAAAATTAAACATTTTTATTCTTCCAAGGATAGTGTCAAGAGACTGAGAGGACACAGACTGGAAAAATCTTTGTAAATTGTACATCTACTTGATCCATTTATCTATTGATGGCTAAAACCTAAAGCGACTTGCTTCCATAATTTGGCTATTGTAAACAATGCTGCAATAAACACAGGGGTGTTTTCATTTTCTCTGGGTAAATATCCAGCAGTGGAATTACTGGACTGTTTGGTATTTCTATTTTTAACTTTTCAAAGAACCTCCTTATTGTTTTCCACCGTGGCTGCAACAATTTACATTCCCACTAACAGTACATGAGGGTTCTTTTTTCTCCATGTCCTTGCCAATACTCAGTTATAAATAAGTTACAGGGATAAAAAGTACAGCATCAGGAATATCACCAATAATATTTAATAATGTTCTATGACGAGAGGTGGTGACTACACTTATCGTGGTGAGCACTGTGTCACATATAGAATTGTTGATTCACTAGGTTATAAACCTGAAACTAATATAACATGTCAACTATACTTCAAAAGACTTTGGTTTTATTTTTAAAAATGCAAATTAAAAGTCTTACATTTAATAAAGAACAAGTACCTAAAATAAAATATATAAATCCATTAATAAGAAAACAGAACAATTAAAATCGGGACAAAGAAATGAATAGATACCTCAACAAAGAAAATACATGGATGGCACATAAACATGAAAAAATGTTTAACATCAATAGCAATTAGAGACAGGCAAAGTGAAACCTCAGTGAGATTAAAGAATAACTAAAGCGAGGGGCGCCTGGGTGGCTTAGTCGGTGAAGCGTCCGACTTTCGCTTAGGTCATGATCTCGTGGTTCGTGGGTTCGAGCCCCGCGTCGGGCTTTGTGCTGACTGCCAGCTCAGAGCCTGGAGCCTGTTTCAGAGTCTGTGACTCCCTCTCTCTCTGACCCTCCCCTGCTCACGCTGTCTCTCTCTTTCTCTCTCCTAGAAATAAATAAAAATATTAAAAAAAATAACTAAAGCGAAGAAAAAACAGTGATTACACTAAATACTAAAGAGATACCGGATCACTCATATATTGCTTGGGGGAATGCAAAATGGTACAGACACTCTGGAAAAGAGTTTGGCAGTTTCTTACCAAACTAAACATATATTCACCATCATCCTCTTGGGCATTTATCCCTGGGAAATGAAAATTTATACTCATACAAAATCCTGTATACAAATGTTCACAGCAGCTTTATTTACCATACAAAATACAGGAAGCCTGTCTTTCAATGAGTGAATGGTTGAACAACCTCTGGCACAATGGAATACTACTCGGCAATTTGGAAAAATGAATTACTGATACATACGACAATTTGAAGAGATCTCAAGGGAATTATGCTTAGTGAAAAAAGTCAATCCTGAAAAGTGTTATTTTTTATATTAACATACTCAAATGTCCACACTACAAAGATGAAGAACAGAGAAGCAGTTGCCAAGGGACAAGACAGTGGTAGGTGCATGTGGGGGATGTGGAAACAGTGAGGTAGCCCTGCGGAGTTTTCTGGAAATAACAGACTGCAGTGGCTACATGCTGGCATAAAACTGTATGGGACTGTACATACACACATACACACACACACGCACGCACACACACACACACACGAATATAGACATATATTTTTTTAAAGTGCAAACTGAATAAGGTCTGTAATCTAGTTAACGGTAATGTACCAAAGGAATCTCCTGCTTCTGATACTGAACTAAAGCTATGTAAGATGTCACCACTGGCGGAAGCTGAGTGAAGGGTACACAGGATTTTGTACAATTTTTGTAATTTCTTGAATCTAAAATAATTTCAAAAAATTAACAATATATTTATGAGCAAAGAGCAACTTACAAAATAATTACCTGTAAAAATGGCAATTCTTCTAAAAAATAATTTTAATTTTTTTAGTTTTTTTTAATTTTTATTTATTTCTAGGAGAGAGAGAGAGAGAGATAGCGTGAGCAGGGGAGGGTCAGAGAGAGAGGGAGACACAGACTCTGAAATAGGCTCCAGGCTCTGAGCTGGCAGTCAGCACAGAGCCCGACGCGGGGCTCGAACCCACGAACCGCGAGATCATGACCTAAGCGAAAGTCGGACGCTTCACCGACTAAGCCACCCAGGCGCCCAAAAAGATATTTTTAAAAACTATGTGTAATTTATTAAACATGCTGTGCACAGGTACAGGAAAAAGCATGGTAAGGACATATGCTCAAACAGTTACCTCTGGGGAATCAAACTATGGGAGATGGGGGTAGGAGGGTAGGCAGAAACCTTAATTTTTAATTTTATATATTTCCATATTGCTTCACTCTTTGTAAGAAAAATAAATTTTTTTATCTTTTAAAAAAGAGGTCTGACAGGAATGTGAATGCTGGGTTAGTAGTCTGGAGGCTGGAACATTAGCCAGGTCACTATTTACTGTTATAAGGCAGACAAAATATAATGAGGGCTTTAGTGATATATTGGAAGTTGGAGATTTCTTCAAGGAAAAGACGTAGAAATAATCCTGACGTTTCTAGGTATAGCTACTAGGTGACACTAGCGCCCCCTTAAACTCAGACTGCAAATAGTGAAGGACTGAGTTGAGTGAAGGATAGAGGGAGAAAAGCTGGAATAGAGAAGAACAGAAGAGCGTTCAGTGTGAGGGATGTTTGAAGTTTCCCTGGGACATCCAAGAGGAGATACCTCGTTCAGCAGGGGGACGGGGATATAGATCTTTGCTCAGAACAAAACTGAGATTCATTAGGAAATAGGTGGCTGTTGAAGTTAGAGGAACAGGCAGAAGAGCATTCAGCAAAGGAGATGGAAAAGGAACGATCTAACAGGTAGGAGAAATATAAGGGCTAAAAGTTATGAAATCAATGATTAGAATACACGGGGCGCCTGGGCGGCTCAGTTGGTTAGGCGTCCGACTTCAGCTCACGTCATGATCTCGCAGTTCAAGAGTTCGAGCCCCACGTCAGGCTCTGTGCTGACGGCTCAGAGCCTGGAGCCTGCTTCAGATTCTGTGTCTCCCTCTCTCTCTGGCCCTCCCTCGCCCGTTCTTGCTCTCTCAAAGATAAATAAAACATTAAAAGAAAGTTATGAAGCCAATGATTATAATCCAGTTTCAAGGAGGGAATGCTCGGTGATGTCAAATACCGGGCTGAGGCCAAGAAAACAACCAGAAAGTGCCAGCTGTACCTGGCAACCATGTGATCCTATTCACTTGGTGTGTTGGACAAGGCGGAAGCCAGATTAAGGCTGAATGAGGCATGAATGGTAGGTAAAAAACGAGAGAGAGATGTTACCTACTTATTAAAAAATAAAAAAAGAACGAACTTGTGATCATGCTACAACATGGATGAACCTTGATGAAGCAAGCCAGACACAAAAGGGCAAATAGTCTCTGTACTGAGTCACCTTACATGAGGTACCTGGAAGAGGCAAATTCACAGACAGAAAGTAAAACAGAAGGTGGCAAGGGAGAGGGAACGGGAGAACAGGATTACTGTTTAATGGATATAGACTTTCCGTTTGGGATGATGAAAAAGATCTGGAAATGGATAGCTGTGATGGCTGCACAACATTTTGAACATAATGCCACTGAACTGTAAACCTAAAAATGGTTAAAAAGGCAAGATTTTTATGTTCTGTACATTTTACCACAATAAAAACAAAAACAAAGTCTGGCTGTGAAGAAGAGGAAGAGCAAGAAAGGCAGCAAGAGGCTGAGGCAGGATTGAGAGAGATTTTATTCTCTTCAATGATGTGAGAGACTTAGCCTTCACACAGCAATATTTTTATCTTGCCCCAGTCTAAAGAAGGTCACTGACAGGGCGCCTGGGTGGCTCAGTCGGTTAAGAGTCCGACTTCGGCTCAAGGTCATGATCTCACGGTTCGTGGGTTCGAGTCCCGCGTCGGGCTCTGTGCTGAGAGCCAGCTCAGAGCCTGGAGATTGCTTCGAATTCTTTGTCTCCCTCTCTCTCTGACCCTCCCCTGCTCACACTGCCTCTCTCTCTCAGAAATAAATAAAACATTAAATTTTTTTTTTTAAATAAAGGTCACTGACAGATAAAAAAGAACCTTTTTATTTATTACTGGACAAACTTTACAGCGCAGTCTCAAAGGACAGACTCAGAAACTAGTATATGGAAATATAAATACTAAGAATTATATTAATCTATGAATAATACTGAATCATCTGCTCATATTCAAACTGAATGAAAACTTCAGATTTAATAAGCAGTTAGGGGGAAAAACAGCATATATACAATAGCAGCAAAACTTTTAAACTGTTGAGGAATAAACTTAACAACAACAGAAAATAGATGCTCAATGGCATCAAAAACTATAAAATACATGTGTGGGAATAAATTAAACCAAAGGTACCTAGAAATTATTCAAAGAAAACTAGAAGCCTTTATTGAAGGAATAAAAGAAAATGTGAATAAATGAAGAAACAAAAGTGTAATATTATAAAGATACACATGCTCTCCAATTTAATCCATACATTAAATAAGATTTCAATACTATTTATTTATTTGGGGTCGTTAGAATCTAGCAAAAATGATCTTGGCGTTTGTTTAATAATTGAGCCAAGAAAGCCATGGAATTTAAATTATAAAGTCTGAGTAATGATCACAGTGATACTATCTGCTGTAATAGTGCAGATTAGACACATAAATGAAAGAGAATAAAACCCAGATAGGTTCAAGAATACATACATAAGAATTTAGCATATGATAAAGATATCATTTCATTTAGTAGGAAAGGACAGACTATTCCATAAATAGAACTTGGGGCCCTTTGGCTAATTACTTGGAAGAGAAAATAAGTTAGATATTTACCTTATACCATAGAATCTATTTTTAAAACTCGATAAACATTCAAATATTTAAATATGGTATGTATTAGAAGAGAATATAGTTTAATACCTGAGGGGTAGGGGAGATCTTTTAAACAATTATACCAAAGATAGAACTCATAAAGGAAAAGACCAAAAACTATACTACTACATAAAAATGAAGTTTCTCACTTTCTCTGGGTACACACCTAGTAGTGGAATTCCTAGATCATATGGTAATTCTATTTTATTTTTTGAGGAAACCCCATTACTATTTCCACCGTGACTGTACCAATTTGCATTCCCACCAACAGTGCATGAAGGTTCCTTTTCCTCCATGTCCTCACTAACACACTTGGTATTTTTTATGTTTTTGATTTTAGATACTCTGGATTTAGATACAGGTGTAAGGTGATATTTCATTGTGGTTTTGATTTACATTTCCCTGATGTTTAGTAATGTCTTTTCACATGTGTATTGACCCAAAGAAAATGAAAACACAAATCTGAAAAGATATATGCGCCTCTATGTTTATTGCATTATTTAGAATAGGCAAGATATGGAAGCTACCCAAGTATCCATCCAGAGATGGATAAAAGAGATGGTAGTATATACATAGAATGGAATAGTACTCAGCCCTCAAAAAGAATGAAATCCTGCCATTTGGTGGGTTTTTTTTTAATGTTTATTATTTTTTGAGAGAGAGACAGAGAGAGAGAGAGGGAGGGAGACAGAGTGTGGGCAGGGTAGAGGTAGAGACAGAGAGAGACACACACACAGAATCTGAAGCAGGCTCCAGGCTCTGAGCTGTCAGCACAGAGCCCGACGTGGGGCTAGAACTCATGAACCATGAGATCATGACCTGAGCCGAAGTCAGATGCTTAACTGACTGAGCCACCCAGGTGCCCCAAAATCCTGCCATTTGAAGCAACATGGATGGAGCTAGAGAGTATAATGCTAAATCAAACAACTCAGTCAGGGACAAATACCATGTGATTTCACTCATATGTGGAATTCAAGAAACAAAAGAACAAAGAAAAAAGACACAAACAGACTCTTAAATACAGGAAGCAAACTGGTGGTTGCCAGAGGAGAGGGGTTTGGGGATGGAGTGATAGGGATTACAGAGCATGCTTATCATGATAAGGCCTAAGAAACGTATGGAACTGTTTGAATCATATTGTACATCTGAAACTAACATAACACTGTATATTAAATTAAATATACTTTTATGTTAATATACTTTTAATTAAGAAGTTAAAAATTGCATACTTCACTTTAGAAAGTAAGTTTCTGTGTCCGAAAACACCACAAACAAAATTCAAAGACCTTCCACATGAAACAACTGCTAGTGGCCTGCTATGAATTCAGTGCTTCCAGACACTGACCAGCAACAAGCGTGGCACTCTGAACGCTGGGTGACGCGAAAGAAAAGAGGTTGTGGCTTTCTGCTTTCTACCCAAGCAAGGCGCAGCAGCCTCACGAGGCCACAGAGACCAATACTGGTATCTGAGGCCAAGACAGCTGGAAATTTCAGGGCAGAACCAGGGATGAGGGAGCGCCACAGAAAAATAAGTTAGGATCTGCAAAGAGGTCTCTTGAGTCTTTGGCTGAATACTAACTGGCAAATATATAGGATGAGACCCCACAAAGGGTCCGATAAACAGATCAGAGCTCGCCACACATGGCTGGGAGTTACTCAGACAAAAGTAGAAAGAAACTCTTCCCAGGTTTTTGTAGGTTTCTTTTTTTGTGAAGTTATCTTATATCTTATCTAGGTTGTACGGTCCCACTGAGCATTCTGAAACTTCAGGGTCTCAGGTTTTAGGACAGAGGATCTACCTATCCTAGGCCTACCCTGAAGATGGTTTCTCATCAGAGTTGATTTCTGGTTTGAAGAGCACTAGAGGAGGAACTTGATAGGAAATTCTTTGGGAAAAGAAATATCACGAATAGCTTGGCATCACCCACTGGGAGAGACTATGCAGTTCACTTCAAATTTAACCAAGCACTAGGTATTAACATCTCTTCCAACAACTTAGGACCTTACAGTTTTATAAGAAATTTGGGTTGTGTTTTTCAAAAGGGATTTTTTTTTAATGATTATTTATTTTTGAGAGAGAGTGTGTGCGTGCGTGCATGTGAGTGGGGGAGGAGCAGAGAGAGAGAGAGAGAGAGAGAGAGAGAGAGAGAGAGAGCGAGCGCGCCAGACAGGATACAAAGCAGGCTCCAGACTCTGAGCTGTCAGCACAGAGCCCGACGTGGGGCCAAAACCCACAGACCATGAGATCATGACCTGAGCTGAAGTCGGACACTTAACTTACTGAGCCACCCAGGCGCCCAAAACCAAGAAAATTTTAAACAAAAGTATTATCTGGTGCGTGGTACCTGAGAGTAGGCAACATCTCATATGTGGTCTTCACCTCGATAACTGATGTGCTTTTAGTACAAAAGATGTCACATTTTATATCACATGACACCAGCAACCCTCACAGCCCTGGTCATAAGGTTCTTATACTCTTACCCACTGGTTTCAGAGGATGAAAAGTCAGCCTCTAGACTGTCCACTGCTGCCACCAAATCCTATTTACTCTCCCATGGGGAAAAAAAATCCCCCCTATTTTGAGACTTTTTCTCTACTATGCCAGAGGGTGAAAGCTAGCTGTCTTGGAGCCAGACTTGGCCTACAGATAGACGTTTTTCTTTGGCCCAGAAAAATTTTTAAAACAGTTTTAAGTTATTTGCAAATACATAAAAATTGGGAAATGTCACACACAAAAATCCACTTTTCAGCCTCTCTTGAAAAATGAAGAATACCTAGCACACACTGACTGGCTTCTGGGCAAGATGGCGGAGAAGAAAGGACCTCCGTACATTTCGCCTGCCCCCATCTCTTGAACAGAGAAGGCCTGAAATCGTAGGACACTGAGCCACAGGAGCTTGGGAAGAGAAAGAGACAGACTCCACTGGGAAGGAAACCTCCTAAGTGCCTGAGTGCGACCTGGGGAAGATAAAAGCGGGACGGGACCCAGAGATACGGAGGGAGGGGAGGGAACCCGGCTTGCGAGCAGCTGCGGTGAGTGATTAACCAGCGAGTGGTGAGAGCTGCTGCGAGTCCAGGGGAAAGGAAAGAAAAGCTGAGATTGTTCACAGAACCATCCTCGGAGAAGAGGAAAAAAAAAAAAAAACACCACCTCAGCCTGGAAAGACAGTGTTTTTTAGCTCTGGCTGCAGTGCTGACTTTAAAGTAGGTGCCCTGGTCCCAGAAGGTGCCAGGAAAAACTGAACTGCCATGTGCCCGACACCATCCATGGCGGTGGCGGCCCGGTGAAGCGGCAGCAGTGCGAGCGACAGTGACTCGCTGAAGCGGCGGCGGTGGCGACCCGGTGAAGCGGCACCGGCGCCCGGTGAAGCGGCGGTGGCAGCGACCCAGTGAAGCGGTGCCGGCGCCTGGTGAAGCGACAGCAGCGCGCAACAGCGGCCTGCTGAAGCGGTGGCACCTCGCTGCAGCGACGCGGACTCTATGGACCTAAATTTATACGTTCCCCGAAAGCACTCGGGTTGTATCCCTGCTTGACCCCAGCGGATCTGAGGCTGCGACACATCCCCCATCCCCCACTCAACCCCCAGGCAACAGGGAAGCAGTGACCTGCGGGACTGTTCAGGGCAGTATAACAAAGCCCGCGGACTGGGATCTGGAAACAGGCGGGGTGTGGGGCATAGAACTCAGCCCACCTTGGCTACATCCTCAGCACAGGGAGATCGGGCCGAAGAAGGGATTTGCAATGCTTGGTTGAGAAGGGACTGGGGCGACGCCATTCTTCTCCCCACAACCACCAAGGAGGGGCCTCAGGGAGGCCAGCGGACACAGTGGAGACAAGACCTGCCTACACCAAACCACGCCCATCCCCTCCAGATAGCTGATTTGTTGTTGTTGTAGCTGTTTTTAGCTGAGCCTGGGTTTGTGTATTTATTGGTTTTGTCTGTGAGTTTGTGTACCTGTGTTCCCTCTGTGGTTGTCTGTTTTCTTTTTCCAGGGCTGCCTCGAGAAACAAGCCAAACTACACCTGGTGGAGAGTCTCAAATACCACTACCAGTAAGGAAACAATATAACCAAATGCTCAACAAGAGAAACCAAGAGACACCATCCAAAGAATACTTCCTGAACAGACAGGCCCTGAACAGTCAAAAAGCTCTCTCTAATATAGCAGAACTTGCAAGGGGGCGTGTGTACAACAAGCTTTTAAAATTAACAAGAGATAGAAAGCTAACCAAAATGACGAAACAGAAGAACTCTCCTCAAAAGAAAACTCCAGGAAGAAATGACAGCTAGAGAACTGCTCAAAACAGATATAAGCAACAACATAACTGAACAAGAATTCAGAACAATAATCATAAAATTAATCACCGGGCTTGAAAAAAGCATGGAGGACATCAGAGAAACTATGGCTACAAACAATATGGAACTTAAAAATAGTTATAGTGAATTAAAAAATGGGATAAATGAGATACCTAATAAACTGGAAGCGTCCAATGCACAGATTAAAGAGGCAGAGAGGAGAATAAGTGATTTAAGAGACACTACTACAGAAAAAGAATAACTGAGAAAAAGAGAGATAAACTGATCCAGGAACATGAAAGAAGAGTTCGAGAGCTCAGTGATACAATCAAACAGAACAATATCCATATCATAGGAATCCCAGAAGAGGAAGAGACAGGGAAAGGTGCTGAAGGAGTCCTGGAACAAATTATAGCAGAAAACATCCCCAACTTGGGGAAGGAAGTAGAAGCTGAAATTCAAGAGGCACAGAGAACTCCCCTCAGATGTAACTTGAATCGATCATCTGCACGACGTATCACAGTGAAACTGGCAAAATATAAGGACAAAGAGAGAATTTTGAAAGTAGCTAGGGAGAAAAGGGCCCTAACATACAAAGGGAAACCTATCAGAGTGGTGGCAGACCTATCTAATGAAACGTGGCAGGCCAGAAAGGAATGGCAGGAGAACTTCCATGTGATGAACGGAAAAAATATGCAGCCAAGAATCCTCTCTCCAGCAAGCCTGTCATTCAGAATAGAATGAGAGATACAAGTCTTTCCAAATAAACAAGAATTGAAAGAATTTGTCACCACTAAGCCAACCCTACAAGAAATCCTGAGGGGGACTCTCTGAGAGAAGTGTTGCAAGGAATGCAAGGTACCAGAGACACCACCACAAGCATGAATCCCACAAAGGACAGAATGACTCTAAACCCACATATTTCAATAACAATACTGAATGTAAATGGGCTGAATGTTCCAATCAAAAGACATAGGGTAGCAGAATGGATAAAAAAACAAAATCCATCTATTTGCCGTCTACAAGAAACCCATTTCAGACTGGAAGATACCTTCAGATTAAAAGTAAGGGGATGGAGAAATATATATCATGCTACAGGAAGGCAAAAAAAGCTGGAGTAGCTATACTTATATCAGACAAACTGGATTTTAAACTAAGACAATAACAAGAGATGAAGAAGGGCATTATATAATAATTACAGGGTCTATCCATCAGGAAGAACTAACAATTATAAATGTCTATGTACTGAATAGGGGAGCACCTAAATATTTAAAACAATTACAAACAGAAATAATCTTATAGATAAGAATGTGCTAATAATAGGGGACTTTAATACTCCACTTATAGCAATGGATAGATCAGCCAGACAGAAAATCACTAAGGAAACAAAAGACTTGAATGACACATTGGACCAGATGGATCAGACAGATATAATCAGAACTCTACATTCTGAGGCCAGGGAATTCACTTTCTTATCAAGTGAGCATGGCACATTCTCCAAGATAGATCCCATACTGGGACATAAAGCAGCCCTCCATAAATATAAAAGAACTGAGATCATACCATGCACACTTTCAGACCATAATGCTCTGAAACTTGAAATCAATCACAGGAAGAAGTCTGGAAAACCTCCAAAAACATGGAAGTTAAAGAACAACCTACTAAAGAATGAATGGGACAATCAGGCAATTAGAGACGAAATTAAAAAATATATGGAAACAAATGAAAATGAAAATACAACAATCCAAACTCTATGGGATACGGCAAAGGCAGTCCTAAGAGGAAAGTACACTGCACTCCAGGCCTATTTCAAGAAATTAGAAAAAGCGCAAGTGCAAAATCTAACAGCTTGCCTAAAGGAACTAGAGGCAGAACAACAAGAGCACCCCAAACCCAGAAGAAGAAGAGAAATAGTAAAAACCAGAGCAGAAATAAACATAGAGACCGAAGAAACAATTGAACAGATCCATGAAACCAAGAGTTGTCTTTTTTGAAAAAAATAAACAAAATTGACAAACCTCTAGCCAGGCTTCTCAAAAAGAAAAGAGAGAGCACCCAAATAGACAAAATCATGAAAGAAAATGGACTTATTATAACCAACCCCTCAGAAATACAAGCAATTATCAGGGAATACTATGAATAATTATACGCCAACAAATTGGACAACTTAGAAGAAATGGACAAATTCCTAAACATACACTCACTACCAAAATTCACACGGGAAAGGACAGAAAATCTGAACAGATCCATAACTAGTGAAGAAATCGAATCAGTTATCAAAATTTCCCAACAAATAAGAGCCGTGGACCTGATGGCTTCCCTGGGGAATTCTACCAGACATTTAAAACAGAATTAATACCCATTCTTCTCAAGCTATTCCAAAAAATAGAAATCGAAGGAAAACTCCCGGGCTCATTTTATGAAGACAGCATCACTGTGATTCCCAAGCCAGACCGAGATCCAGCAAAAAAAGAGAACTACAGGCCAATATCCTTGATGAATACAGATGCAAAAATCCTCAAGATCCTTGCAAATCGAATCCAACGGCACATAAAAAGAATTATCCACCAAGATCAAGTGGGATTCATTCCTGGGTTACAGGGCTGGTTCAATATTCACAAACCAATCAATGTGATACATCACATCAACAAAAGGAAAGATAAAAACCATATGATCCTGTCCATAGATGCAGAAAAAGCATTTGACAAAATACAGCATCCCTTCTTAAAGACCCTCGAGAAAGTCGGGATAGAAGCAACTTACTTAAACATCATAAAAGCCATCTATGAGAAGCCCTCAGCTAACATCATCCTCAACGGGGAAAAACTGAGAGCTTTCCCCCTGAGATCAGGAACACGACAGGGATGTCCACTCTCACCACTGTAGTTTCACATAGTGCTGGAAATCCTAGCATCAGCCATCAGACAACAAAAGGAAATCAAAGGCATCACAACTGGCAAAGAAGAAGTCAAACTTTCACTTTTCGCAGATGACATGATACTCTACATAGAAAACCTGATAGACTCCACCAGAAGCATACTAGAACTGATCCAAGAATTCAGCAAAGTTGCAGGGTACAAAATCAACATGCAGAAATCGGTTGCTTTCTTATACACCAACAATGAAGCAACACAAAGAGAAATCAAGACACTGATTCCATTCACAATTGCACAAAAAAACCATAAAGCACCTAGGAATAAAACCTAACCAAGGATATAAGAGATCTGTATGATGAAAATTATAGAAAACTTATGAAGGAAATTGAAGAAGACACAAAGAAATGGAAAAACATTCCCTGCTCATGGATAGGAAGAATAAATATAATTAAAATGTCATTACTACCCAAAGCTATCTACACATTCAATGCAATTCCAATGGAAATTGCACCAGCATACTTCTCAAAACTAGAACAAACTATCCAAAAATTTGTATGGAACCACAAAAGACCCCGAATAGCCAAAGTAATACTGAAAAATAAAACCAAAACAGGAGGCATCACCATCCCAGACTTTAGCCTCTACTACAAAGCTGTCATCATCAAGACAGTATGGTATTGGCACAAAAATAGACACACAGACCAATGGAACAGAATTGAGAACTCAGAAGTGGACCCAAAAGTATACAGCCAACTAATCTTTGACAAAGCGGAAAGAGTATCCAATGGAAAAAAGACAGCCTCTTTAACAGATGGTGTTGGGAGAACTGGACAGCAACATGCAGAAGAATGAAACTAGATCATTTTCTCACACCATACACAAAAATAAACTCAAAGTGGATAAAGGACCTGAACGTGAGACAGGAAACCATGAAAACCCTAGAGGAGAAAGCAGGAAGCAAACTCCTTGACCTCAACCACAGCAATTTCTTACTTGACACATCCCCAAAAGCAAAAGAATCAAGAGCAAAAATAAACGATTGGGACCTCATCAAGATTAAAAGCTTCTGCAAGGCAAAGGAGACAATCCATAAAACTAATAGACAACAGACGGAATGGGAAAAAATAATTGTAAATGACATATCTGATAAAGGATTAATATCCAAAATCTATAAGGAACTCACCAAACTCCACACCCAAAAAACAAACAACCCAGTAAAGAAACGGGCAGAAGATATTAAGAGACACTTCTCCAAAGAGGACATCCAGATGGCCAACAGACACATGAAACGATGCTCAGCATCCCTCCTCATCAGGGAAATACACATCAAAACCACACTGAGATACCACCTCACGCCAGTCAGAGTGGCTAAAATGAGCAAATCAGAGAACTCTAGATGCTGGCGAGGATGTGGAGAAACGGGCACCCTCCTACACTGTTGGTGGGAATGTAAACTGGTACAGCCCCTCTGGAAAACAGTGTGGAGGTTCCTCAGGAAACTAACAATAGAACTCCCCTATGACCCAGCAATAGCACTGCTAGGAATTTACCCAAGGGATACAGAAATGCTGAGGCATAGGAGCACATGTACCCCAATGTTCATAGCAGCACTCTCCACAATAGCTAAAACATGGAAAGAGCCTACGTGTCCATCAACAGATGAATGGATCAAGAAGATGTGGTTTATCTATACCATGGAATACTACATGGCAATGAGAAAGAATGAAATCTGGCCATGTGTAGCAACATGGATGGACCTTGAGGGTGTTATGCTGAGCGAAATAAGTCAGGCAGAGAAGGACAAATATCATATGTTTGCACGTATAGGAGGATTAGGAGGAACTTAACTGAGGACCATGGGGGAGAAGAAGGGGGAAATAGTGGGGGAGAGGGAGAGAGGCAAACCATGAGAGACTCTTGAATGCTGACAAAAACTGAGGACTGGATGTGAGGGGGAGGGGGATGGGCATGGAGGAGGGCACTTGTGGGGATGAGCACTGGGTGTTATGTGGAAACCAACTTGAGAATAAACTATTTGTAAAAAAAAAAAAAAGACTTAGGATGAAGGGGGAAAATATAAAATAAAGTAAAATAAAATAAAATAGAAAAAAAAAAGAATACCTAGCAACACTGTATCGTATACTCATTTCCTCAGGACAACAATCAAATGAAGTACATGCCTCTTTAGATGGAATATGTACTCTTCTAGTTCAGTACAATCCACACGTGGCCTACCGCACTCCTTTACGTTACTTGCCTGACCCCTGCAGGCCACCTGAGTTTGAGATCTCTACTCACCACCATGAATGGTCTCACACTCACCAAGGACCTACACACCTGGCAGCAGTCTTCCTCTTGGCTCCAAATCCCTCCCCATCATGGCTGGTTATTCTAATGTTCACGTGTACTATCCATCCAGAATCCTTGCAAATTTCATGCAAATGGTTTGCACCTCTAGCCAAACATATCCAAGGCTATATCCAGAATGCTATCTTTACTGAAAACAGATTCACTTCTGAAAGTTTCAGTTCCAATATCCTACTTTCTTATCACAGCCTTTCATCTGTCCTGTTTTTTTTCATTTTCTCTGACCTCAAGGAAACTTACAATCTCATTATTCCTATTACCCAAACTATCAAGCCTTTCTTGGCTTTAGTTTCCTCCCTCATCAGCCCCCATGCTTTAAAAAATAAGGTAACTGTGGGGCACCTGGGTGGTTCAATAGGTTGGGTGTCTGACTCTTGGATCCAGCTCAAGTCATGATCTCACTGTTTTGTGGGTTCGGGCCCCATATCGGCTGTGCTAGCAGTGCAGAGCCTGCCTGGGATTTTCTCTCTCTCTCTGTCCCTCCACCCTCCAAAATAAATTTAATACACTTCAATTTTTAAAAATTGGAAACCTTAAAAAATAACGTGCGTATACTCTGGTGTTATCTCCCTTCATCAGTAATTGTACTTGAAGACAGATGCAGTGGTGGGGGGGGGGGCTGACATAAAATAATTTGGTAAGAAATGTGAAACATGTGAAAGTACAGATACGTCAAAAGCAAACTCTGATTAACTTATTAACCTTTAAAGATAAAACACGAATTGCCAAGTAATTTCAAGCCTCTGTAGAGCTGCTTTGGTATCTCCCAAACCAGAGACTATGTATGTAGTCACAATCTGCTGCTGTCAAGAAGGGTCTTTTGGTGACAAAGTTTGAGAAGCTCAAACGTCAACCTTTTATTTTTCCTTGCTGACACCTTCAGTTCCCAATCTTTCCAATACATCCAGAAAACAAAATTCGAATCCTAAATCAATTCTATCATCTGCCTTCCCAGTTCCCTGACAATTATACAACCGTGCCAACTGATGCTGCTATAGAAATGAATGGTCTGCAACATCAGCTGGACCCTCGAAGGCTCCTCAACAGTTCTGAAATGTACCTAATCAGCTACTCTTCAAATTTCCTGCAACAGATAATTCCAAGTCTTATCAACACTATTCTTCAAATTCCTTCTCCCACCATTTCACCCACTGTCAGTTTGTTTCCTACTTTGGAGAGAAAATAAAAGGCTACTGGGTAGAAACTTTCTCAGTGATGTGTATCTTCCCACCTTCTATAAGGATGTCCTCTCATATCCTTAATTTTCTTTTCTTTCACCTATACGAAGGTCCCTTGTCCAAATGCCTTCATTCCCTTCCACATATTGATTAGTTTTCCCTCTTCCCTTCATAGGCAAATTTCTGTTTCTCCTTCCTCACTTTCCATTCATTCATATCCTCTGCAGTCTGGCTTTGATTCTACTCCCTAACTGAAACAGCTCTTCTAACAGCCGTCCTCTTTGGTCTTCTCTGTAGCACTTGACCTGTTGGCCATTCTCCTCCTCTCTTGCGTTTCCAGGTCATTACTCTCTTCTGTTTCTCCTTCTTTCATTCTGGCCACTCCTCAGTATTCTCCACCTGATCCTTTAAAGGCTAGAATTTGTTAAGTCTCTTCTCCTCTTAGGCTTTCCCTCAACTAAACAGTGGCTCTTAATTTTTTTTTTTTTTTTTTTGGCGGGGGGTGGGTGGTGTCACATACAACTTTAGTAATCTGATAAAACGATGGTCTTTCTACTTGGAAAAACATACCACCAAATTTTACATACAGCATCAGAGGGGATCACGGAATATACCACAGTCCCTATTTGAGCTCCATCTACTTATACTTTCATATGCTGATCTGAAAAAAATACCCATATTTACAGTAATGACTTCCTTTCTGAGCTTAGGACATATATATAACTATCTACTAAGTCTTCACTTGGATGCTCTACCTCAGTACAACATACCCCAAACTGAACTCAACCCCTTTTTCTCCAAAACCGCTCCTCCTGTATTTCCTATATTATATCAATGGCACCACCAGTTACCCAAGTCAGAATTCTGGATGTCATCTGATTTATCCATCCTTCTAAAAGTGGAAATTATTTTGATTACTGAGTATTGTGCGCTAAATGAGATATATTCAAACATCTGGGACAATTGCCTGGCTCGGTAGGTTAAGCATCTGATTTCGGCTCAGGTCATGATCTCAGTTTGTGAGTTCGAGCCATGCATCAGCCACGCACAAGTGCAGAGCCTGCTTGAGATTCTCTCTCTGCTACCCCCCCCACTTGTGTACATGCTTGCGTGCGCACTCTCTCCAAATAGTGCGCACTCTCTCCAAACAAACAAACTTAAAAAAAAAAAACACCTAAAAACAAATAATTCAAACAACTAAGCACAAACAAGTACAAAGTGAAAATTATCTTCCATCTCTCCCTTTAGTAATTCTATTCTTTTTTTAATGCTTTTATTTATCAGGGAGGGACAGAGAGAAAGGGAGACACAGACGAAGCAGGCTCCAAGCTCTGAGCTGTCAGCACAAAGCCCGACGCAGGGCTCGAACCTGTGGACTGAGATATCGTGACCTGAGCTGAAGTCATGTGCTTAACGGACTGAGCCACCCAGGAGCCCCTAGTAATTCTATTCTATGGCAACAAATGAGTTAGTGACTGATTCCTTTAGATGGGTATGTGCTCTCTGGTTCATTGGTCCCTTTTGGGTCCATTTCACTCATACTTATCTCGCCTTTATAAGATCTGAATTTGCAACTCCGTCTGTATATACTGTCAAGTTATCTATTTTTCAACAATACATCTTGAATACATTTTCATATCAGCATATACAAATATACCTTATTAGCTAATCTACCATTTTGATAGCTAAATAGTACTCTACCATGTACAGGTACCATAATTCTTTTCACTGATTTCCTACCGTTGGATACTCAAAGAGCTCCCACGTCTTTGCAATTACAGTTGACTCTTGAACACAGGGGCTAGGGGTGCCTATATCCTGTGCAATCAAAAATCTGCTTGAAACTTCTGACTCCCAAAGACTTAACTACTGATGACTGAAAGTCTTACCGATAACATTTACAGTTGATTAACATATATTTTGTATATGTATTATATATTCTTACAATAAAGTAGGCTAGAGAAAAGAAAATGCTATTAAGACCATCATAAGGGTATTATGCTAAGTGAAATCAGTCAGTCAGAGAAAGACAGATATCACATGATTTTACTCATGTGGACTTTGAGAAACTAAACAGATGAACATAGGGGAAGTGAAGGAAAAATAATATAAAAACAGAGAGGGAGGCAAACCATAAGAGGCCCTTAAAGAGAACAAACTGAAGATTTATGTGGGTGGGGAAAATGGGTGATGGGCATTAAGGAGGGCACTTGTTGGGATCTGCACTGGGTGTGATATATAACAGAGAGATCACTGGGTTCTACTCCTGAAACTATGACTACACTGTATTAACTAACTTGGGAATAAATTAAAAAAAAAAAAAAAGAAAATCATAAGGAAAATGCATTTAGAGTGCTCTACTGTAAAAAATCTGGATGTAAGTGGACCTGCACAATTCAAACCCATATTGTTCAAGGGTCAACTGTATGATGTTGCAATTATAAACATTATGTCTATTTGTACACATGCCTTTGCAAACTTGTGTGTGGAGTATTCCCTAGCGGTGAAACTGATCAAAGGTGATGAACACCTACAGTCCTTTAAAAAGTTTGTAACCGGGGCGCCTGGGTGGCTTAGTCGGTTAAGCGTCCGACTTTCGCTTAGGTCATGATCTCGCGGTTCGTGGGTTCGAGCCCCGCGTCGGGCTCTGTGCTGACTGCCAGCTCAGAGCCTGGAGCCTGTTTAGAGTCTGTGTCTCCCTCTCTCTCTGACCCTCCCCTGCTCACGCTGTCTCTCTCTCTCCTAGAAATAAAAAAAAAAAAAAGTTTGTAACCATTTATGTTTCCACCCAAGAGCATATGAGCTCTTGGCATCATCTTGAATTCTCCCTGCCCTTTACTCAGCATCCCCAACTTCCAACCATTTACGAAGATATGAAGATATCAATTCTACTTCCACAATATCTCTACAATCTGTCCCCACCTTTCCATTCTTATTGCTACTTATGGCTCAAGCCCTCAATATTTTGAACTTGGACTACTGTCAACAGTTTCTCTATTGGTCTCTATATCTAATTCCCTTCCTATCTGTTCTTTAGAGAGATTCCAGAATGATCTTGCTAAAATATCTGCTATGACTGTCTTTCTTTTTAAAGGCTTAATGTGACACACTAGGCCTTTTGTGATTTGGCCCCATCTATCTTGAAAAACTCCTCTCTTACCATCAAAAGCAGCTTCTACTCTTTACCCTAGTGAAACTCAACTATTTGCACCTCGCTATCCAAGACACTGTCACCTACTTTTATGTTTGTGCTCTCTTCCTGGACTTCTTCCTCACCCTTCTCTACCTATTTGGCTTGGCACAGGAGGTGCTGAGTATTTAATTAGCTACTATAATCATCATCCCTCAAAATTCAAAAACCTCTAGGAAGAGTTTCCTGCCTTTTCATATTAGTAGAAAACTTGGAGATGGGCATGGAGGGGGGCACTTGTGGGGATGAGCACTGGGTGTTACATGGAAACCAACTTGACAATAAACTATTTGTAAAAAAAAAAAACAAAAACAAAAATGAAAACAAAATAGCAATAAACTGTTTCAAAGTAATAAAAAAAAAAAAAGAAAACTTGGAAAACATAAAAAAGATGAACACAAAGAAAATCCTAATCCTACATTTCAGAAATAACCACTATTAACACACTGATGTGTTTCCTTCCAGTTTTTTCTATACATACTCACTTTTTAAAAAGTATAACTGAGAGGAAATAAGTTTTGTGCTCTGCTTTTCTCACTTAACATTGCGAGCACTTTTGTCTTTAATTATTTTAAAAAATATCTCTCAATCTTTATATAATATGCCATTATTCCGACAGCACAGTAACTAATCACTCCCTCTACATTAACCATTCAGGTTATTTCTCTGTAATACAAAGAACACTACCTCTCTGATTAGGGCAGGTTACTATACCATGCTGTGTATGCCAGGCATGTACATTAAACACTTACACACATTATTTACCTCACAACAGCCCTCTGAGAAATATATCATTATTATTCCCATTTTACAGATGGGAAAGCAAAGGCTGTTACTTCCCAAAGTCACACTGCTGTTAAATGATGGGACTAATATTCAAATTCAAGCCTACTTGATTATGAAGTCTGCTCTCTTACCTATTTTTTAAGTCTCTCAATGCTGCCAAAGAGCTTTCCAGAAGTGTCTACAAGCTTATACTGCCAACAGCAATATGTGAGAGCACCCGCCTCGCTAGCATTGAATACTTGCATTAAAAAAAAAAAAACTGAGTGGCGTCTGGGTGGCTCAGCTGGAGTTGGTTGAGTGTCCCACTCTCAATTTCGGCTCAGGTTATGACTTCACAGTTTGTGAGATCCAGCCCCACGTCAGGCTCTGTGCTGACAGTGCAGAGCCTGCTTGAGATTCTCTCTCTCAGTCTCTCTGCCTCTCCCCTGCTCATGCGTGCGCATGCTCTCTCTCAAAACAAGTAACTAAACAAACATTTTAAAAAACCTGAGTTCATCGGATAGGTGGAAAAAAGGCACCTCCCTCTTTGTTTCAGTTTGCATTTCTTTGATTACTGGGTGCAAATGAATATCTATTTATGTTCATTAGCTATTTAATGTCGGTCTTCTGTGATCTGTCCATCTGCCCTCTATTCTTTTGTCACTTAGCATTGTCTAGGTTTTTCTTACTGCCTTACCTAAACTCCTTTTTATTATTATTTTTTTAATTTTTTTTTTTTTAGCATTTATTCAGTTTTGAGAGACAGAGAATGAGTGGGGAAGGGGCAGAGAGAGAGGGAGACACAGAATCTGAAACAGGCTGAGCCATCAGCACAGAGCCTGATGTGGGGCTCGAACCCACAAACTGTGAGATCATGACCTGAGCTGAAGTCAGATGCTTAACCGACTGAGCCACCCAGGCGCCCCTAAACTCCTTTTTAAATCTGCCTTATATCTTAAGCCAGCCATCACCAAGGCTGCACAGGCTTTCTAGAACACTCTTGCTTATCACTGTTACAATCATTTTAGCCTCTGTGAGCCTATCAACACTTCTTTTACCAGATTTCTGGCTGATTAGCTTTAAGTGTTTTTAGAAGACAATAATGGAAAGAAAACTGACCTGACAAGGGGCATTTCCACTCCGATTTCCAGTGGGCACAAGGGAGAAAGTTGATTCTTTTAAATCAACCCAGATAGAACAAAAATGGAAGGATCACCTCCTGCCACTTCCCTTAATGATATATATAAAGGTTCTGGTAAAGCATGGCTCTCTGAACTCACCTTGTTCTCTCATTCCTCTCTAGTACTGAACATTCTCTTCTCTACGCCCATTTCCACATCTCTCTGGCTATCCCTTCCTTTACCAATTCTCTGTCCCTTCTATCTAGCACACATACAGCGACATTAGTTGGGCTGCTGAATACTACTGCAGTGAAGTCACACAATCATGTGGATTTTTCAGTTGAGACCTCAGTATGCTAGGTGATTCTCTCAAATGCCCTTAGCTCCC
This sequence comes from Proteles cristata cristata, assembly GCA_017311185.1. NCBI lineage: Eukaryota > Metazoa > Chordata > Mammalia > Carnivora > Hyaenidae > Proteles > Proteles cristata. The sequence continues at coordinate 51,271 of JAESUZ010002883.1, read as the reverse complement.
TCCTCTATTTTGCTTAAGGAGTTACATGAGTTCATCATTTCCCTGCTTATTCTTCAATGTCTTTCCATTTAAGATAAAGTAAAATCTCTTTAGGGGCGCCTGAGTGGCTCAGTCGATTAAGCGTCCGACTCTTGGTTTTGGCTCAAGTCATGATCTCACAGTTTGAGTTTGATCCCCACATCTGGCTCTGTGCTGGTAACATGGAGCCTGCTTGGTATTCTCTCTCTGTCCCTCTCTCTCTGCCCCTCCCCTGCTCTTTGTCTCTCTCTCAAAAATAAATTTAAAAAAACTTTAAAAAAAATCTCTTAAGTAGGACATACGGCACATACAAAGCTCTCTAGGATTTGACTCCTAGAGACTTCTACATAAAACCAGTCATTCACCAACATACACACGTGACTCCAACCCCAACAACTTGTCTCTTAAGCCCATCACATAATTTCGGGCCCCTGTGTCTTTACATACTACTGTGCTCTGCCTGGAATGTTTTCTCCTCCACATTCTTTGCCTAGCGACCTCTATTGATCCTTCTTCAGAAATCAGCTTAAGAATGGGGCGCCTGGGTGGCTCAGTCGGTTAAGCATCGACTTCGGCTCAGGTCATGATCTCGCAGTTTGTGGGTTTGAGCCCCGCGTCGGGCTCTGTGCTGACTGCCGGCTCAGAGCCTGGAGCCCATTTCAGATTCTGTACCTCCCTCTCTCTCTGACCCTCCCCGTTCACACTGTCTCTCTCTCTCAGAAAAAAAAAAAAAAATTAAAAAAAAAAAAAAAGCCAATGGTCTTAAAAAAAGAAATCAGCTTAAGAAAACTCTTTTCCAGAAAGTTTCCTCTAATCACACTCTTGATTTAGATATCCTGTCCCTTTGGCACTCTGTGCATCCAGCTGGCATAACAGTTAGCTTCTATAAATTTTCTTTTCTGTGTCCCCAACTAAATTAACCAATGTGGGTTAGATAAACATTGATTTTATATCTGTGGCATCTATCAGTGCCAGCACATATTAGGTGCTTAATCAATGTTTATTTACCAAACAAGTCATTCGAAAATCTTTATTAGCTTCTCTATGAAGCCGTTCCTAACCCTTTAGTGAAGGGGTTCCCTTTACTCCTCTAGTGCACTTTGCAGTCCTTCTAATACAGCTCCCTCATCAAGCTGCATTTTAACAGTCTCTATCACTCACACTGGGAATCATGTGAGCAGACTGACTAGGTCTTTCCTACCAGATTAAGTAGGCAGCACAGAAGTAAGTGACTAATGGACGCCTGGGTGGCTTAGTCAGTTGAGCGTGGGTTCGAGCCCCATATGGGGCTCTGTGCCGACAGCTCAGAGCCTGGAGCCTGCTTCGGATTCTGTGTCTCCCTCTCTCTCTGCCCCTCCCCCCACTCATGTGCACTCTCTCTCTCTCAAAAATAAACATTAAAAAATTTTTAAATAAGAAGTAACTAGCTTATTAACATATATTATCAGTTGATGTACTGACCCAAAACTCCATGCTCTGAGGAAGCTCACTATGGTCTCCAGTCACACATTTCCTTAAGCTCCGTTTAAGGGCCTGGGGCATAGGTGAATTTTCATTATCTCATGGAAAGCAGTGATGGCTCAAAGCCCAAAGTGATATCCTTTCGATTTTTATTCTCTTCTCATGTTTCTGTGCTTTCCAAAGTTTAAAAAAAAAAAAAACGTACCTTGCTTTTTCATCATTAAGTGATTAGCAGATTTTACAAAACACACTAAAATATGTGCCTACTTAAAAAAAAAAAGGCAGAATTAAGTCACTTGATTAAGTCTGCTATCACTGTTCAAGGCTAATTAATTGTTCATGCAATTAAATTTTAATAATGTTAACTAACATAGATGGATAGATCGATGGAAAGGAATTAAAAAAGGACAAATACCCACCATTATACTTAACACTGTTGGCCAGAATAAGGTTGACATCATCGAGAAAGCTCTCCCGACTCTGGTACTTGTGCTTGGAGATATTCTGTGATTAAAAGAACCAGGGGCTCAGATACATGTACAAAGTTACTTGACTCCAAAAAGACATTTTGGATCAAATCACTCACCTTACGTATAGTCTCTAAATCCATTGGACTGACAATCACTTTGTAATAATCTGGAACAAACTTCTTATTAACTGGGTGATGAAATGGCCAAGACTAAAAACACAGAGCATGAGAAATTAAATGAAAACCATTCTTTATACTAGAGATTCTCAACCTTCATTGGGTCACACATATTGCCTGACGCTCCAAGAAAAGCTATGAACTGCTTTTCCCAGAAAGACACACAATCATACAAAACTCTGTATATAATTTAAGGGGTTCTTGGATTCCTATGCCCTGATAGTGTAAGAACCCCTGCTCTATACTCACAGTTAAACCTTTGTATTCCCTAGCCCCATCCAGAAATTTTATAGCATTAACACATATATAGCATATGCCCACAACACAAAAGGAAATGGAGTTCAGAACTTCTAAGGGAGAATCATTACCAAATGATTCTCATATGGTCAACATGGTAGCCCTGCCATAAAGTTGCAAAAGACGAAAAAAAAAAACAAAACAAAAGACAAACAGTAGATAATTAAAAAACTGTCATGTTAAGACAGTTTTGTCAAGAAGCACCTCTCAATTCAAAGCCTCCCATTAGCTGGCATCCTAATTTCTCTCCAGGGCTAATTGGGAGCTTTCAAATGTGAAGGTCAACAACAAGAAGAGAAAAATCTCTCTATAGCCACAGATTCTTGGCCTCTGATTTTAATGATCAAGCACTCATAAAGCAGAAAGGTTAGTTTTTTAAATTATATGCCAGTTTGAATTTATAAACACTACCTTGCAGACTCCCCAACATATGTACACATTCACACCCTCCTGTCCTTTCCCTTCCCCTATACTATCTTCACAATATTTAGCACAGAGACCACCTACATCTGGAACTGCCATCATTTTCTGGGTGACGATATTGTCCAGAATGAAAGAAAATGCCACTTGGTCATCGTCATCCAGCAAGGGGTTGATAGCTTTCTCTAAACGAGCCAATTTGTCTTCTTTCTGATATGAAACAAAGCAAATGAAAAACAGGTTTCCTTAAGGTATAATCACCACAGAAAATTATGGGTAACTTATGGTTCAGTCACCTACCGCCCTTGCCCAAAAATGTCTGTCAACTTCAGTTCCAGACAGAACGTCCAGATAAGAGAAATAATATTCTAGTAAGTGGGTCAAAAGGGATGTACCAACCAATCCTTTAGGTATTCTATCTTCTAATCTTGTAGATCACCAAAAATATACATCCCTGGGAATTGATAGCTTAGTTCCCAGAACAAGTGAGGCTTTACTATCACATGGCTTTTGCTATAAAACTGTTGCTAGAAACACTGAACATATTGCTGATTAGTGACTTTACTTAAGGGACTCTAGTCTGATAAATTCATTTCAGACTATACTGGGAATAACTCTGTTCCAATTGCTCCACACCATCACTGACACTTATTACAGTCAATTTTTTAAAATTATTTTTTAGTCTTTTCAAAGTTTAGCCTTTCTGGTGGGCATGTAATAGTACCTAATCATGGTTTAAGTTTGCATTTTTCCAATGATCGATCAACTTGAGGAATCTTTCCATGTTTATCAGCCATTTGATTATCCTCTTATGAAATGTCTACGTCAATATTAACATCATAATCATAATTCCATTTTTGTAAGCTTGTAAGGTACCCTTTTTTGAGGGGGGTGGTAAAAAATGGAATATACATAATCTTTTAAAAATTAAAGGTCCTCTCTGCCAAAACATAGTCTCTTAGCTCTAGCCGACTTCTCGGGAATTTACTTTCCTTGGCCCTTTCTAAAGTTATGTGGGTTCTAGATTTCAATCCTAGCTCTACTATGTAATAACCATGATGCCCAGGGCAAGTAATTTTCTTCTATGGACCTCAGTTTCTCCACCTACAAAAAAAGGGATTATATGATTTCTAAGGTCCCTACCTCTCTAATATACTACAGATCTACCACTGCCAGATTTCTCTACTCTTCCTTCTGTTACATTCCCTCCTTCCTCAACCCTGCTTACTGGCCACCTTCAAATTCCACTGCTTTTCTCTCATTTTAAATATCTTACCTCTTTGAGTTTTTCATCACAGAGATCCAGCATGGACTGAGAGATCTGAGTCAATGAGTGCTTTGGGCCTAAATGTATAGAGGAACAATAAGAGATGAAACCATGAAAAATGGGAGGCGAGAGCTGCCAATACCACTCGAGACTTTTAACACATTTACTTAAAACACCTAATATGTGCCAGGCACCAGCCTAGCTACTAGGTTAGAGAGATGTACCAGTCTTATGTTCATTTTTTCAATGCTAACACATGTCAGATACACAGCACAGACCAATAAACTAATTTTAACTTCCCTATTTACATATATCCAACAGCACTACTATTAATACTGCTGCCTTTAATACCTTAAAAGTGATACAGTGGGTGGGGAATGATAATTTGTTTAAGGATGGCTGAGGAGATCAATGCATGATTTACAGTCTTTCTATACTTAGCATATAAAATTTGTGATTTCAATTTTTGTTTACAGAACTCACGGTTTATGATGTCCTCCTGACATATGGCTAATCCAAAGCCTTGGTCATAAAAGACCCTCCATCCCATCTGAGACTATTTAGTTTCCCTGAAATCTGTAACAAGTGCTTCAGAAAATCCTGGAACTGTTTCCACCACTCCCCACTTACAGCTGCCCTGATTTAAGCTCATTATAGGGATAGTTAAGACATTTTCATCTAGAGTAATTCTGACTGTTTCCTTTCAGCATCCTTTGCTGAATGATCTTCCTCTGTCTATTCTTTTATGTAAGTGTTCCTCCACAGACCTAAACTTCAACTCTAGTCTCAACTAATTAATTTATAATTCATTTGTTTAGTTATCCAACAAATGATTAATGACGGTCTGAGATGTATTCAGTGATAAGAATGAAGGGAAAATAAGGCACAGTTCCTACCTTAGTTCCTTAGTTCTTGGGTCAAAGAGAATGACATGAAAATAAATCATTGCCAATACAGAGTATGAGTGCTTGAAATATCTATGGATGAAAAGACACAATGTCTGGAAATACAGACTAAACAAGGATCAGCCATATGACAGTAATTGTTGAACTAGATGAATAGGTATGTTGAGGTTTATTCTCTACTTCTACGTATACCTTCTGTATACTTCTGTATGTATGTATGTGTATACATATAGAGAGAAGCAGACAGAAAGTTGAGTATAGGTGCAAATAGAGGAATACACTGGCTGCATATGAATCATGTTGTAAGTTGTTTTACAACAATTCAATCTGCATTCTGGGAAGTAGGGAAGGCCTGCTGTGACTGACATGAGTCCTGTCATTAATGAAGAGTAGAGGTCCATCAGGTAGACAACAGGGTAGACAGATATTCCAGAGGGAAGAAAAAGTATACAAAGTTATAAAGTAAGCAAATCAATAGAAACATGAAACAACACAGTCAACAACAACCACAAGAAGTTTGGTACAACTGTAATACAGGTATGTGTGGAGGAGAAATAGGAAATGGAACTTGGAAAGGCAGCAGGGGGCATATTATAGAGGTCTCATAGGTGATAGAAAGCCACTAAAGATTTTAGACTGGAAAATATTTTTTCAAATTTGTGTTTTAGAAAAAAATACCCTTATCAACAGTGTGAAGAATTGGGGTGCCTGGGTGGCTCAGTCGGCTGAGTGGCCGACTCTTGATTTCGGTTCAGGTCATAACCTCACAGTTTGTGAGATGGAGCCCTGTGTTGGGTTCTGCACTGACAGTGCAGCGCCTGCTTGGGATTCTCTCTCTGCTTCTCTCTCCCTGCCCTTTACCCACTGGCTCTCTTTCTCTCTCTCTCTCAAAATAAAGCACAACCAAAACAGAAAATAAAACAAAAGCAGAACACAAGAAATGAGGCAAGCAGCAAAGGGAAAGTCTGGAAGTTGTTGCAAGGGGTCAAACGAAATTACAAGGGCTTCAACTGAGACAGGAGCAACAGAGACTGAAAGGAAGGGGATGTATTCCAGCAAACTATCGAGGATACAATGTATAGGATTTAGTGATCTAGGAGTATGGGGAAGACAGGGTGGAACCAAGAATGACCACCATTTCTAGGCTGTACAACAAGGATGGTAATATCAATGAGCACGGGGTGTTATACACAAGGGAAGAATCACTGGAACCTACTCCTGAAATCATTATTGCACTATATGCTAACTTGGATGCAAATTAAAAATAAATAAATTTTTTAAAAGGATGGTAATATCATCAATCTCAATAAGGCAAACAGATAAAGAGTTGTCAGGACGGCACTGAAAAATGGACATGTCTGGCAGGCAAATGGAAAATGAATATGGAGCTCAGAAGAGAGGTATGGGCTGGAGACAGTGATATCAGTGGATATATGGTGGCTGAAGTCATGGGAATGACAAAGATGGGAAGCAATTAGAGAAAACACTCCTGGAAAAGAGAGAAGAGAGTAGCAAGGAACAACAACAAGTGGCCAATAGTTCCAAATACACTAAAGTTCAAGGAAGTTTTCTAAGCACATGCAAAGATGCTCAATATCAAAGACAAAAACTGTATGATCTTACTTTAGATGTATATGTACAGAATCTTAAAAAAAAAAAAGACTCATAGAAAAAGAAATGAGACTTGTGGTTACCAGAGGCAGGGGGTAGAGGACAGGGACATTGGAGGAAGGTGGTCCAAAGGTACAAGGTTCCTATTGCGTTTTTATTTTTTTGAAGTTTTTATTTATTTTTTGGGGGGAGGGGGGGGGCAGAGAGAGAGCAGGCTCCAGGCTCTGAGCTGACAGCACAGAGCCCAATGCGGGGCTTGAACTCACAGACTGAGAGATCATGATTGGAGTCAAAGTTAGACGCTTAACTGACTGAGCCACTCAGGCCCCCCAACAAAGTTTCAACTGTAAGAGAAATAAGCACTCGGGATGCAATGTACAGCATGATGACTACACTAAACACTGCTGTATGATATACAGTAAAACTGCTGACAGTCCTAAGAGTTTTCATCACAAGGAAGAATTTTTTTTTTCTTTTTACTGTATCTATACAATACGATAGATGCTTACTAAAGTTACTGCGGTAGTCTTTTCACACTACAGTAAGTCAAACCATTATGCCATATACCTTAAAGGTACACAGTGCTGTATGTCAATTCTATCTCAGTAAAACCGGGGGGGAAAAGATGCTCAGTATCATTAGTCATTAGGGAGATACGGATCAAAACCACAATAAGATACCACTTCACATCCACCAAGATGGCTAGAATAAAAAAGATCTACAATAACAAGCAGTGACAAGAATGTGGAGAAATCAGAACCCTTACATACTGCTGATGGGATTATATAAAATGTTGTGGTTGCTCTGGAAAACAACTTGATTGTTTCTCAAAAAGTTTCTTTTAAGCCTATTTATTTTGAGAGAGAGAGAGGATGTGAGCAGGAGAGTGACAGGAACTGTCAGCACAGAGCCTGGCACGGGTCTCGATCTCATGAACCGTTAGATCATGACCTGAGCCAAAATCAAGCATCGGACGCTTAACTGACTGAGCCATGCAGGTGCCTCAAGTTTTTTTTAACTTTTTTTTTTTAATAAAAAGAGCCACGAGCAGGAAGAGGGGCAGTAAGGGAGGGAGGGAGGGAGGGAGAGAGGGGAGGAGAGAGAGAGAGAATATTCAAGCAGCCTCCATGCTTAGCATGGAGCCCAACGCAGGGCTCAATCCCATGACCCTGGGATCATGACCTGAGCAGAAATCAAGAGTCAGATGCTCAACTGAATGAGCCATCCAAATGCTCCATCAAAAGTTAAACATAGAGCTTCCACACCAGCAATTCCACCCCTAGATATATATCTAAGAGAAATGGAAACAAATGTGTACACAAAAACTTATACACAAATGTTCACAGCAGCATTTTTTGTACTAACCAAGGAGTATGTAAATAATGCAGATGTCTACAAACTGATGAAGAAATTCCTTAAAATGGGGTATGTCTATACAATGGAATCCTAGGTGATGATAAAAGGAATGAAGTACTGATACATGCTACCACATACATATTAAAGCTGATCCCTTTATTTTTTTTTTTTTAATGTTTTATTTATTTCTAGAGAGAGAGACAGCGTGAGCAGGGGAGGGTCAGAGAGAGAGGGAGTCACAGACTGAAACAGGCCCCAGGCTCTGAGCTGGCAGTCAGCACAGAGCCCGACGCGGGGCTCGAACCCACGAACCGCGAGATCATGACCTAAGCGAAAGTCGGACGCTTAACCGACTAAGCCACCCAGGCGCCCCAAAGCTGATCCCTTTAAATGTGTGAATTGGGAGCTCCTGGGCGGCTCAGTCGATTGAGCGTCTGACTTTTGCTCAGGTCATAATCTCAAGGTTTGTGAGTTCGAGCCCTGCATTGGGCTCTCTGCTGCTTAGCGCAGAGTCTACTTCAGATCCTCTGTTCCCCCCACCCCATATGCATGTTCTCTCAAAAATAAGTACATATTTAAAAATGAACATATAAATGCTTGAATTGTATATTATGTGAATCATGTCTCAGTAAAGCTGTTTAAGTAAACAGGTATTTCTGGAATGTGGCCACTTGAACCAGCAATTAGGAAGTTACTGGTACTTCAACTTCAGGGCCGTAAGGTGTGAATGGGAAGTGAGTAAGTGGAGAAGAGTATATGAAACATAGTGGTTAAGAGCATAGGCTCTGGGGCGCCTGGGTGGCTCAGTCAGTTAAGCATTTGACTCTTGGTTTCATCTCAGGTCGTGGACTCACTGTTTGTGAGACTGAGCCCTGCACTGGGCTCTGTGCTGACAGCGCAAAACCTACTTGGGATTCTTTCTCTCCCCCTCTCTCTGTCCCTCCCCCACTCACACTCTATCTCTCTCAAAAGGAAATAAACAAACTTAAAAAAAAAAAAAAGAGCATAGGCTCTGGAGTTACATCTGGATTCACATCTCTGCAATTTTTTAGCAGTGTGACCACCTTAGTGAAGTTATTTAAACACTACAGGCTTATCGTATCTGTTTATCCATAAAAATAAGGATTATAGTAGTACCCATTTCAGAGATTTCTTACGGTGAGATAAAGAAAACAATGCAAGTAAAACACTTGGAGCCAATGACAGTACTGCTACTACTACTATTATCAGCAACAGGTTTGAGGAAGAAAGAGGATTGAGCTGGGGGGGATATAAGGCTATGAAAAAGTCTTAACTTTAATTTCAATTTTTTTCACTTGGCAATGAGAAAAAATGAAATCATGCCATCTGCAGCAACATGGATGGAACTGGAGGGTATTATGCTAAGTGAAATAAGTCAGGCAGAGAAAGACAGATACCATATGTTTGCACTCATACATGGATCTTGAGAAACTTAACAGAAGACCACGGGGGAGGGGGAGAAGAAGGGGAAAAATAATTACAGAGTGGGAGGGAGGCAAACCATAAGAGACTCTTAAATACAAAGAACAAACTAAGGGTGGGTGGGGGGTGGGGAAGAGGGAATAGGGGGTGATGGGCATTGAGGAGGGCACTTGCTGGGATGAGCAGTAGGTGTTGTATGTAAACCAATTTGACAATAAATTATATTAAATTTTTTTTCATTAAAAAATTTCAATTTTTTTTTTTTTACTAACATCTCCACCTAAATGACCCACAGGTACTTCAGCTCTGTATTTTCAAAGTCGACTCTTATACCTTCCCATTCCTATTTCAATCTACTTTTCTTTTTTTTCCTTTTTATTAGCAAGAGATAGAGAGAGTAAGGGAGAGGGACAGTGGGGAGAGAGAGAGAGAGAAAGAATCTTAAGCAGGTTCCATGCTCAATGCAGAGCCCAACGCAGGGCTCAATCCCACAGTCCTGGAATCATGACCCGAGGAGAAATCAAGGGTCAGACACTCAACCGACTGAGCCACCCAGGGGCCCCCAATCTGACTTTAAGTATTTATCCTTGTAACCTGAATGACAGTTGGGCCTAACAAATGTATTCTTCCCTTGTGTGTGTGTCTAGCACTCTGGTAGGCCCTGAATATAAAGATGAATAAGACATAGTCTCTCCAGGAGGTCACAAAGTGGTGGGAGATTCTGCTATATAAATAACTGTAATGACATAATAAGAGTCATAAAAGTTTATTTAATTGTGCTGGGGAGCACAGAGGATCAAAAAATGGTATTTTGGGCAGTCTGAGTAAGTCTCCATGAAGAGATGATATGAATTGGTCTGGAAACTATGAATGGAAATTCATCACCAAAAGGGAAGAAAGCACATTCCAGACAGGACATAGACTGTGCAAGGATCATGAAGAAATGGCAACAGGATATTTAGTGAAATGTGGCAGGAGTCTCTAGTAGGTACGGGAGCCAGGCATTGGACAGGAGACTAGATAAATGGGTCAGGCCTGTTTGTGAAAGGTCACAGAATCCAGGTACTTCTATTGTCCCATGTTTAGAGATGACAGTACTGAGGAGGCTGTGAGAGCCTGTCTAGGGTAACTTTTCTAATGTAACTTAATTCGTAAGTGGCAGAGCCATGACTCATTCTCTGGCTGTACTTTTCATCCCCACACTTATATATGTGAATCTGTGCTCAAGGATCCAACTGGAGACCAGAAACCTTTATCTCCCTTATAGGCAGAAGTTGTACTGTTTCCCCTCTTTTAAGACTCAGAAAGCAGAGGGCGCCTGGGTGGCTCAGTCGGTTGAGCATCCAACTTTGGCTCAGGTCATGATCTCATGGTGCGTGGGTTTGAGCCCCGCATCGGGCTCTGTGCTGACAGCTCAGAGCCTGGAGCCTGCTTCAGATTCTGTGTGTGTCTCTCTCTCTGACCCTCCCTGCTCACGCTCTCTCTCTCTCATAAATAAATAAAACATTAAAAAAAAAACCAAAACTTGGAAAGCAGATTTCTTTCTCCTTCCCCTTCCAGCTTTTGAGAAAAGTGAACATATAATAGCCCCTATAACAAATCTGTAGGTCAAATCAAAGACTCACAACAAACACGGTCACAGGCACATACTCTGCACGGATTCCATCCACACTGTCTCTCCTTTCCACGTAATTAGGCCCACTTCTTCCTCCCACTAATCTCCATGCAATTGTTTCATTTCAAAAGATAGACTCCAAATTCTCCAGAGGACATATTCAAAAGTGGGACTAAAAAGAAGTAAGTAATATTAAATGTGCACTCTCTGATTTTCATGACCCCAAAATGCACTGTACACCATTTCAGTCAGTCCAATCTAGTCTGACTTTAGGACTAGTAAGGTGACTACGTCACTGAAAGGTGACCTTTGCAGTCAAGGAACAGGTGATTCTTACCATTGTAGGTTGCACTGTTTTTCACAATCAGCTCCAAATGTTCTCTGAACTCTTCCCGAGATGGGTAGAGGCGTTTACGTACATTTTCACGGAGTGTCTGTAAGTCCATTGGTCGAGTGATGATTTTGTAGTAGTCCTTCACAACCTTTGCATTGACTGGAGTGTGGAAAGGGTAGGTCTGTGCCAACAAGAGATAGCATTATCCGTGAGCAAAGAACACTTGACGCAGCCGATTCCTGAAGACTCACATCTTACCTGCCTACCTGGCCATCAACTCTTAAAGGAATCTTTCTAGATGAAGCATGTAGGTGTCTGTTTCCTCTACTAAACTATTAAAAAAAAAAAAAAAAAACCCAAAAAACTACATTCCAAAGAATTAGGAGTTCCAGGCACCTAAGCCTGTACTCTACTGCCCTCTATCTGAAATCACAGGCACAACAAAGGACCTTACCATTACTATTGGAGACATGAATGCAATGAACTCACATTTGGAAGATCTCTCATGTCATTGATGATAGACTCCAAGATGGATGACAAGGTCACCATTGGGTCTGTTCTGCGCCGGTGGATGGACTTATGAGGTCTCTAAGGAAAAACGAGAAATCAGAGAGGGTGTTCCATTAAGTAAGAAAAACAAACAAGTAATACTTTCTAGCTATAGCTTAGAAATCTTAGAAATCTTGTAACGAATAGTATGCATAATTTTCAGGACAGGGCCAAAGAGAGAATAATCTAAGGCTGGGCCAGAGCCGTGGGTTAGAGCGCTGGAGAAATTAATGAGAATCCCACCTAGTCAGAAGGAAGCAATGCAGATACTCACATTTAAGTAGTCACAGTGAACAGTGGTTCCAACTCGCCGTTTCTTCTTGGGAGGAAGTTGCTGTTTGGGGAACTTGAGAACCAGGGATTTTCTGCGAACCTCATCTGCACTGTAATCAATAACACTTTCATAGCATGCAGTCCATATCTCTAGTCACCAGGAAAAAAGCCAACTACAATGAAGAAGTCCAAAGTACCTGATCATGAGCCTTGGGGAGGAAAAAGCCAAACCAAAGGCCAGATAGCCGCATTCTAAGGCTCAGATCAGGCAAGGCCTTATACAATCTTCAAATTAATAAAGAACTAGGCAAGCCACAACTTCACCTCAGTTTCCTAAATTTGGAAGATAAGGGAACGGGGCTAAAGGAATTTCAAAAATCCTTCCAGCTCCAACATTCTACCTTAGGGTTCAAGGGCTAGGAAGCTGAACTTACTTACAATGGAAACAAGGATGAAATTAAAAACTGGTTTGAAATAAAAATGAGTTTGAGTTTCTCTCAATCATTAAAAGCCCAACCACCTTCTTCCTTTCCATTGCATAGAAGCAAGATGCCACATTTTCCTTTTCTAATGTTCTTCAAAACATACTATTACAGATACTGATAAGTTAAATCAAGAACGGAAAAGAGTCCCACACTTGATAGGAGCAAAAACAAATCATGGTGATGGGCGGTAACTAGGGTTATGGTAATGATTCCTTTGTAATGTATATAAACAGAGATTTACAATATTGTACATCTGAAACTTATACATTACATACCAATTTCACCTCAATAACAAATTAATATAACTATGTATCAAATTGATTAAAAATTACACACAAAAAAATCATTCAAATATATTTTGAATATAATACCCTGACCGTTCAACTTCACTGGCATATAGTCTAAGGATATCAAACTAGAGCAAACACTTTGATCCTACTTTAAAGGTTTGTTGTTAGTGGTACTGGTATTAGAATTCTCAGACTATTTTGTACAAAACAGTAACTATTTTGTACATAACAATAACAAATGTACAGATGGAGCAAATGATTCAACGTCTTGATGCTGAGAACGAGAGAAAGGACACAAATACGAATGGGGAAAGAAGAGGAAGACTCTGTAGACACAATTTTATTGGAGGTTTTGACATCAAGGTTTTGATATGTTATTTACAATATATGTTTATTCCCTAGTTCTGTCCACTAAAAGCCTAGAAGCAAGGACATCTCAGTGGCAATGAGCATACCAAATACCTAGATCTTGGTTCTAAATACCATTCCCCAATAAAAGGAACCAGGGCTCTTTGAGGAAATGGCTGGTTCTAGGTCTTGAACAAGGAAATTTCAAGGACAGCGTAGAACTTCTTGTGTCAGAAAGCAAAGAAGTTCTAAAAAAGACACAGGATCTGGCTTTAAGAGGTCAAATTTGAGACAACATGGGCATCACAATTAAAATAGTGTTAATAAGTTAAATTACATTAAGTTTACAAAAGGAAGAATTTCAAAATCCATAGTAATAAATGAAAAGGAAAGGAGAGCTTTTCTTTATAGAATGCCAGTTAATGTAGAAAGAATGCTATCATTAGAAAAACCACAGTTTCACAACCCCCAATGTAATCACTGAGTTAGGCAACAATCATCAATGGATGCTACAACTACTGAGAGAAAGACTGTTAGGGAACAGGATATTCACCCACATGCTAATTACAAAGGGAAAAACATACCTTTATTATAAGAGGGTTCTGGGGATCACCACTAAGATGACCAAAATAGTGAGAAAACCTGGCATTATATGCTTCTTGATGTGGCGTAATAAGTACATATTATCACCTATATAGTAAACTTGCCAAAGACATTTAATCTAAACGTAACCAGTGAGAAATCAGACAAATCCAGAATACGGGATATCTTATGAGACAGCTGGCCTGGACTCTTCAAAAACTTCAATGGCATGCAAACCAAAATAGGCAGAGAGAACAAACAGTTCTAGATTAAGAAGTATTCAAAATAGTTAATGTTTGAACCAGGATTGGATCCTGAACTAGGGGCAGGGCAGGCCATAAAGGACATTGAGACAACCAAAGAAATTTAAATAAGAACCAGATATTAGATACTACTGACCTAATGTTAATTTTCTTAGGTGTGATGGTATGTTATGTCCTTTGTCTTAGACAATGTGCGGAATTTATGAGTGAAACATCAAGATGCCTGCAACTTACTTCCAAATAATTCAGCAAAACAAAATGTTTTAGATATATAAAAATGAAACAAACATGACAAACATTAATTGTAACTTTAGAGGAATGATATAGGTACTCTACTATTCTTTCAACTTTTCTTTAGGTTTGCAAGTTTCTAACTAAAAAGGGGGAAAATGTTTCTTAATTTAAAAACTTCTCCACTTGATTATCTGTTACATTCTCTGAGAGCAAGAGACAGGTAGGAATAAGCATAGTTCATGTCTCCTTAATCCTTCTGGGTGGTCCATTATCAAGACACTGAAATTAGGGGGGCACCTGGGTGGCTTAGTGGGTTAAGCGTCTGACTTCGGCTCAAGTCGTGATCCCACGGTTTGTGGGGTCAAGCCCCGGATTGGGCTCTGTGCTGACAGCTCAGAGTCTGGAACCTGCTTCAGATTCTGCATCTCCCTCTCTCTCAGCCCCTCCCCCGCTCATACTCTGTCTCTCTTTGAAAAATAAACAAACTTTAAAAAAAAAAAAAGGACACTGAGATTAGGGACTTTACAAATCTAGTGAGTGCTCTATGCCAGGCACTGTACTATATATGCTTCTATAATCTCTCATTTTACCTTTGCAACTTACCTGGTCAAGGAGGTTTTATTTTGTAAATAAGGAAGTGGAGACTCAGGAAGTTAGGAAGCATGCCCCAAGGCAAGCGGGAGAGCCTAAGGAGTGCTTTATGACAAAAGACCCTAATTTTCATCACTGGAAACAATTACTGAGGAAAACCCATGAAAGCACCCATGCCCTCAGTTCCACTTAGAGGACCCATCATACCCACCCCTGCCCCCCTTCGACCACAGACAGATCTCCCCACGGCACTTCCTGGGTGCTATCCCTTACCTCTCAATCAGCTGTTTCCCCAGGACAATCTTGGTCCCTTCAACCTTGATAAGTTCTTCATTATCATTATGAATGACAGTCTTTTCCAGCTCTTCCTCCTGCTCCTCTGTCATGGCAACAGGGTTGGAGGGCGGAGCATTTGTTTGATAATAGAGGGGGCAGAATTTGTTCGTCCTCATGTGCCCAATGGCACCACAAGCCCCACACTTCAGCTGCAAAAGGGAAAAGTATCAGCATGTCAGAGGTAAACAGGCTGCACGAGATTCGCTTTACAAAATACACACAAGGCAGGAGAGAAACAAAGGCAGGTGCAGAACTTTTGCTGTAACAGAGTTGTTCTACACCTTTCGACCAGAAGCCACTGGACACAAGAGCATGTATGGAAACGACACATTAAAAATAAAATGCAATCCAGAAACTGGACATTTTAAAACTATCAAACGAGGAAGGAAAGGGAGAGGATTTCTACCCTAAATTTAAGTTGTAAAGTATGAAAATGTTAAATATGCAGGAGAAAGTCTCTTAGAAGCCCAAAGTGTATTTCCAGTCCCAAGGAAAAGGCTCATTAATACCAAGTCTCCATCTCAGCTTTGCAACTGATCTCAGTTTCATCTGTAAAATGGGGTCTCTATCATAGTTATTGAATATCATATATAAGGAAGGAACTTGAGGGGCGCCTGGATGGCTCAGTCAGTTAAGCATCTTTCGGTTCAGGTCACGATCTCACAGTTCATGGGTTCGAGCCCCATATTGGGCTCTCTGCTTACAGTTCAGAATCTGGAGCCTGCTTCGGATTCTGTTGTTTTCCACTCTCTCTCATATAAATAAACATTAAAAATTTAAAAAAAGAAAGGAACTTGAAAATATTTAATGACCTCAGTCCATGTTACCAGCAGTTTACATTTACTGAGACTTTTAACAGTGTATAAAGCATTTCCCATGCATCGTAGCACTTACTCCAACAACATTATGAGACAGGTATCATATTTTATAGAAGAGAAAAACAGGTATGGTAAGGTTAAGGTCCCAGAGCAATTAAGTGGCAGGACAAGAACCCAGAGTTGGATCTTCTGTTTCCAAGTCCACGGCTCTTTGCGCTATAGTGCGGTTGCCTCATTTTGTGCTGTACATTCCAGTTATGTTGTAGAGTAATATCTGGAATCCTACTGAAGTTATGGAAAGCAACTTGTACCATACGTTTTTTTCTGTTACTTCTTTCAATATGTACAATTTTAAAAAGATGTGTATGTAGATAGATAGATAGATAGATAGACAGATGTACACGTAAAAAAATCTATCTCAACCAAACCTATCTCAACTTCTAGGAAATATTCCCAACTGATGAAGTATAAAATTCACACCCAATGGCACCAGATTAGTCACATGAGTACTGGTAACACCTGCCTGGTAGCCACACCAGCTCAAACTAGCTTTCCACAATACTGCCCTCACTCCCAGTTAGGGAGGGTGCCAAAAGCTAAGGGAAAAAGCATGCTTTCTTCCTTTGCCTTGTTAGCTATGATTATGCCATATTAATATTTACTTTTAGGTCAGGACGCTCCTTCATTTTTTTGGGTTTCTTCTCAGGAGGACCCTTAAGCTTCTCCTTTTCCTGGTTCCGCTTAAGCCGCCTAAGCTGCTCTTGAATCCTCCGCCGCTCCTTTCTCATCTCTTCTCGATGCTGTTCATCAAAAAGGGCAAACTTTCGACTAAACGACAAGGGGGAACATAGAATAGGACCATAACCAAACTTAAGCCAAGAAGACTGTCCTGACAGCTAAACATCTCACAACTAAAGTAATCCATCCAGGCAGAAATAAAAGGGGCTGCCTGGCAGGCTTCCACGTGCCAGGAGGCACCTCTCTCAGAAAGAGACATCCCGAGTAATCCCTGAGATTTCTGCCAATCGACCACAATGCAAAGGACCCAGGTGGAACTGGAGACATGCCTTTATTTTGTAGCAAATCTGAAATTCTCCCTGTGATTTGGCTCTGTTCAAATCCAAAGATCTAAAGGCACCCAATCAACACAGAAGGCCAACGACAACTTTACAGAAAATCCTGTCAATAAGACTCAAGCACCTACCTCCTCCTCCTTCCCCACCCCTTTTATCGTCCTCCTTATCATACTGGAAATCGGTGAGTCAAACTCACATGAATTCCTCATCTTTTGTGGTCCGTATGCGCACGTAGGCATCGATGACAGCTGGCTTTCGAACGGTCTCACAGCGAACATACTCTTTCCCCTCTTCATCTCGAAATGTGCGATAAATCTTGAGACAACGCCCAGTGGCAGAAGAGTTAAGGCTAGTCACAGAAGCTGTGTCATCATCTCTGTGATTGTTTCCTGATGCTGCTGAACCTGCTGCTGCAAGGCAGAAGAAGATTTCCACACATTCTCCCTACCACCCAAACAGTCCTTTTCCTGGAGTGGAGTGGGAACCTCGAGGCTCAACACGCCACAAAAGTATGGTTCTACAGAAAGCATCAATGTCACCACCAGTCCCCAGTACACTGATTTGTCGTTTCCTGACTTCATTTTACCACTGTCAATGTTCCTATTTTTTGTTAAGTACAAGAAGTTCTGAAAGGACCTCAAAGAACTGTATGTTACAGAGGACAGAAGAAAAGTAGCTGTATTCCAAGTTTTCTGAATACCAAAAGAAAGTCTACGTAGCAAGGAGCTGATATTCATGTTAAAGAAAAGCACTCACTAGGGGGCGCCTGGGTGGCCCAGTCAGTTAAACATCCGACTTCGGCTCATGTCATGATCTTGCGGTTCGGGAGTTCAAGCCCCGTCTCGGGCTCTGTGCCGACCGCTGAGAGCCTGGAGCCTGCTTCAGATTCTATGTCGCCCTCTCTCTGCCCCTCCCCTACTCACACTGTCTCTCTCTCTCTCTCCAAAATAAGCAAACGTTAACAAAATTAAAAAAAAAAAAAAAAAAAAGAAAGAAAATTACCCAAGCACCAAGGGGCAAAACTGCCCCACAGAAACAAGTCCAGAGTCTCAAGGCCTAGAGTATGCATCTCATAATTTAATGTGAATGAATAGAAATCACCTGAGAAATCTCATTAAAACAGATTCAAATTCAGTAGGGCTTGGGGTGAGGCCTGAGAGTCTGCGCTTCTAACAAGCTCCCATGTGACATAGATACTGCTGGTCCAGGACCTCGCTGATGGAAAGGCTTTATCACATCTTTACAAAGTAGTCAGAACACAAAATCACACAAAGCTTTTACAGAGAGGAGCAAACAAAGGAAACACTACTAGGAGTGAGAACAGTCATTCAAATCTTCATCTGGAGTCTTTATCCTCTCTCTCTGTGTCTACATCCAAATTTTCAATTGCCTGCTTGACACCTATACCGGGAAGTGTCCTGGGCACCTCAAACTCTACACGTTACTTCCTCCCTTCTCACACCTGCTTCTTTTTCTGAAATTTACTACCTTAATCAATGGGACCACCATCTTTCTAGCAGGCCCAGAATGAAATCTTAGGGTCACCTTGATTTTTCTCCTCTTCTCACTCCCAGTATGCTTATCCCAAACCAGGTCAGGCCTTTATCGTCCCCACCCTCAACTTTTGCAATTTTTGGTCGACTTTTAACTCTTTTGAGAATCTTCTGAAAGCCACGGATCTTCTCCTCAGAAAAGGTACACTTACACAGAATTTTACATGTGACTTCAGAGGGTTCAAGAGCAACTCCCTAAATCCATCCATGAATTCTGTATAACAAACTCTCCCCCTCTAGGAGGAATGCCTAGAAAGCTCATGTGACACACAGCACCACTAGCCCTGGCTTGGGCAGGCCCGGTACGCGCCAGAGGCAGGGAATGGACCAGCAGCGTGTCTTCCATCTGTGCCCCACAGACAAACCTACAGTCCAGGCGGCAGTAATCCCCTACCTCATCTATAGGCCTGGCTATACTCATTCCCTACTTCTTCCGCCTCCAGCTTTGCCTCAGTTATTAGTCTGAAGTCAGTTACTTCAAGATCCTTCTCTTTCTTGTCTGTGAAGACACTACCCTCACCCAGTAGCATCCGCTGCAGTTCCTTTCGCTCCTGCTCCTCCCGTTCACGTGACAGCTGAGAGCTGGTTTTCTTATTCTGCAACATGTTCTCAATGTTCTTTCCCATTTCTTCGAAGTCACTGTCTTCAGCTGAGCTGCTGTCTGTGTCTGTTGATAATACTTCGGTCGATGACAAAACTCTAAAAAGAAAAACAACGTTAAGAGGAGGGGAAATATGAAAGTGTATAAAGAGCTGAAGAAATGTGGTTTCAGGTAAGAAGAGGAAATTGGGAAATCAACCTTAAAAAGGAATACCCTAAATCCAGTAAGACATGGGGGCCTTAACAGAAAAGTTTTCCAAAGTTTTCCTAGACATCTGTCAACAAGGGAAGTTTGAAATATGAAAAAGCACAGCAACTCTTTCAGAATTCCGTGCGAAAGCCTAAGAAACATCTTTAATTGAGCATTACCATGTGGATAAGTAAAGCCTTCAGAAAAACACTCACTGTCCCCTACCACCACTGTAATAACTGCCAGGCCCAAATAGGCCACAGAAGCTATCACGGAACCTAGCCCTCAAACCTAGCGCCTCTTGCCACTTCAAAACCTTTGCCAAGTCGCTCTCAAAGGAGTACGTGTCCGAGCAGTATTATGAACAGATACCACCCTGAAATCTCAGATACCTAACCCCCTAGTCATGTGATAAGGTAACCTCCTCTTCATTATAATAGTGTCTGTGACCTCTCCCCTTTGCAACTTGGACTTTCTCAAACAAACACACTTGTTCTGCAGGTCAAAGATGCGCTGACATTCCTCTTTGTAACGCTCTTGATGCTCAGCCACAGAAAACCTTGATCCACGGGCAAATTTACTCATGGGCCCCTCTCCGGAGCGGGCCTGTTCTGTTGACATTGTGCGTACCACGTCGATCACTTCCCAGCGGGACAACTTTTTAATCTACAGAAGAGATGGACACACACATATACATAAGTCATCAGATATTTGAAAGAATAAACCAAGGCACACACTTAGAGAGGTAGACATACATAATACATACAAACATACATACATACATACATAAATATCACCCAGAGGCGCCTGAGTGGCTCTATCAGTTAAGCATCTGACTTTGGCTCAGGTCATGATCTCACTGCTTGTGAGTTTGAGCCCCGGCTCAGGCTCTGTGCCGAAAGCTCAGAGCCTAGACCCTGCTTCGGATTCTGTGTCTCCCTCTCTCTCTGCCCCTCCCCTGCTCTCTCTTTCTCTCTCTCTCTCAAATATAAAAAAATAAAAATAAAAAATATAAAAAGTTAAAAAAAATTTTTTTTAAATCACTCAAAGTGGGTTAAACAGAAAGCTTTGAGAAAGCTAACTTCTGAAAAAGTATCCAAGATGCAGAATACTACAACCCACATCACAAAATTATCCACATAGTTCCTTACATTTGCCTCCCAGCTTTTCCTTCTATATACAAAGCCCCTATGAGACTCTAAGTTTCCCTCTTTCACACTCACCTCTTCCTCAGGCACACCAAATTTACGTAGAAGCTGCTTGGCATTTTTCAGAGAAAGGCGACGGAGATCTGCATCTGTTCCTGTTACTGTCTTCTTCACAGGCTGAGGTTCCTTATCATCCTACCTCAGACATAAAATACAACAGGCAAGAAATGTAATAAGTGGAACCCCTTATAGCAGGAATCTAAGTCATCCTGTCTACTTAGGCGTTTTCCAAGTCCTCCACGCCATCCATTTCCACTCTTTATCTTCCATTTCTTCCTCCCATGATTTTTAGCTTCTAGGATTTCAGACAGTCTCACCTTCTGCTGTGTTGGTTTGTTTGGAATCTTAACATAGGAGAATCCTTCACCACACCCTGTAGGATCTGCAACCCCAGTCACCTCCAGGAGACACTTGCCCTTCATAGCAGCAATGAAAGCCCTTGTGGTGTTCCATGGAGCAGTCCGAACCTGAGGTATAGAAAGACATTCTAAGGGCTGTGGGAAGCGTGCTCTATGTCTAGCCATACTTAGAAGGTTGGGGCGCCTGGGGGCTCAGTCGGTTGAGTGTCTGATTCTTGATTTCAGCTCAGGTCATGATCCCAGGGTCATGGGATGGACCTGGGTCAGACTCTGGAGCCTGCTTAAGATTCTCTTTCTCTCTCCCTCTCCCTAAAATAAAAACTAAAAATAACTGGGGCGCCTGGGTGGCTCAGTCGACTGAGCATCTAACTTCAGCTTAGGTCATGATCTCATGGTTTGTGAGTTTGAGCCCCATATTGGGCTGTGTGCTGATAGTGTGGAGTCTACTTCGGATTTTCCCTCTGCCCCTCCCCTGCTCGTGTTCTCTCTCTCAAAATAAATAAACGAGCTTAAAATCTTTTAAAAGGAATTTAAATAGAAATCAAGATATCAGGTAGCAGAAGGAGGAATATGTGGAACACTGGTACCTTTCAGCCCCATATTCCTTGGGATATACTGAGAGTTCTCAAAGACAGTGTAGCCCCACCCTTAACGATGCTCAAAGAAGTTAGACTGATGATGCATTTGGCTGCTCCACTGCTCAAATGGCTTCTTTGGCATAACCAACATATTCTATAATTAAATAATAAGATGTTTTACAAAGCACTGGCCTTAACTCCAGCAGCATCAAACCAAAGTCCATTCTACCTCTGCCACCAGTTTGATGAAAAATGTCTGTCCTCCTTTGGGACCCTGAATGGTATTTACTGACCCATGAAAAATTAAGACAAGAGGAATATGCTTGTCCACACAGACCACTTGAGAGTATATACATGATCAGCTAAAAAGTGGACAATTCTATTCAAGTTTCAATCCTGAAGGCTATTCAACAAAATCCTTAATTTCTGAAATTCTCAGACATCCACTCACTTTTTTTCACTCCAACCTCAAAAGAACACCACAGCAATGTTTCTTCACTCACTCTGATCTCATTTACTACCATTCACTGATTTAACAAATATTTTTTGAATACCTACTCCATTCCAGGCACTACTTTCTCACAGACCTCCTATTAGTGAGGCAGAGACAAATAAGCAACCAAATTCAATACTGCACCACTGGTGCATTAACAAGAAAGTAGAAAGTGTTACCTGTACATTAAGAAGGGAAGAGCGATGATCCAGTATGAGTGAAGGGTGGGAGTGAGGGCAAGAGTCGGGACAAGATTCCAAAAGAATATAAACTGCAGATGAAGGTAAGATAGTAGAGGAGTGGCGAGGAAATATTCTAAGCAGAGGAAAAGGCAGTTGCAAAATCCCAGAAGGCAACAAAAGACATTTGGTCCCCTACGGGACCAGTTAGGAGTATATACATGATTAGCTTTAGCATATTTGGAGCTTAGAGTACAAGATGGGCAGTGACAGGAGGTGAGAGGAGGTCAGAATTACATACAAGACTCAAATCATGTAGCTTCTTATAAATAACATAAATAGCTACTTTCTGAAAGAAACGAGGACCCAAAGGAAGTCTTTGGGCAAGAAAGTCATACATATGATCAAGGTTTTGTTAGGATACAAGAGAATGAAAAGGCAACCTACAGAATGGGAGAAAATATTTGCATAGCATGTATCTGAGGAGACATTAATATCCGGAATATACAAAGAACTCCTAAAACAACAAAAAAAACAACCTGATTCAGAAAAGGACAAATAAGACATGAATAGACACTTCTCAAAACATGATCTACAAATGTCCAATAAGCAACATAACTAATTATTAGGGAAATGCAAATCAAAATCACAATGAGATACCACCTCATACCCATTAGCATGGCTACTATCAAAAAATTCATAAATAGCAAGTGTTGGCAAGTTTGGAGAAACTGAAATTCTTATATACCATTGGTAGGAGCATAAAATGCCCCAGATGCTTTGAAAACAAAAAGTCTGGAGGTTGCTCAAAAAATTAAAAACAGGGGCGCCTGGGTGGCTTAGTCAGTTAAGCGTCCGACTTTCGCTTAGGTCATGATCTCGCGGTTCGTGGGTTCGAGCCCCGCGGCGGGCTCTGTGCTGACTGCCAGCTCAGAGCCTGCAGCCTGTTTCAGTCTGTGACTCCCTCTCTCTCTGACCCTCCCTGCTCACGCTGTCTCTCTCTCTCTCTCTCCTAGAAATAAATAAAACATTAAAAATTAAAAAAAAAAATTAAAAACAGAACTACCATGTGATCCAGTAATCCACTTCCGGGTACATACGCAAAATAACAGAAAATAGAACCTTGAAGAGATATTTGCACACTCACGTTCATAGCAGCACTATTCACAATGGCTAAGAGGCAGAAACAACGCAAATGTCCATCAATGGATGAATGGATCAACAAAATGTGGTGTATACATACAATGGAAAATTATTCAGCCTTAAAAAGGAAGGAAACTCTGATATAGGCGACAACACGGATGAACCTTGAGGATACTATGCTAGATAAAATAAAACAGTCACATAGAAACAAATACTGTAGGATTCCACTTAGCTGAGTACTTAAGAAGAGTAAAATTCATTGAGACAGAAAGTAGAGTGGTGGTTGCAGAGGTTGGGGGAGAGAACAATGGGGACTTGTTGTTTAACGGGTAACAGAGTTTCAGTTTTGCAAGATGAAGAGTTCCAGATATTGGTTATGTGAACCGAACATTAGAGAGCTGTATACACTTAAAGGTTAAAATGGCAAATTTTATGTTATGTATATATTACCACAACTAAAAAAAAAAGAAAGAGTACTTGTTGCATGAGTCCATTTATCTAAAATTCTAGAAAACATGGGGCACCTGGATGGTTCAGTCAGTTAAGCATCTGACTACAGCTTCAGGTCATGATCTCGCAGTCTGAGTTTGAGCCCCGCATCAGGCTCTGTGCTGACAGCTCAGAGCCTAGAGCCTGCTGCAGATTCTGTGTCTTCCTCTCTCTCTCTATCCCTCCCTGGCTCATGCTCTGTCTCTCTCTCAAAAATAAACAAAGATTAAAAAAAAATAAATAAAATTCTAGAAAATGTGAACTGACCTATAGTGACAGAAAGCATCTGTGGTTGTCAGGGCACAAGGAGGGTGACAAGAAGGGAGAAAACAGAAGAAAGGAATTTCAAAGGGGCACAAAGAAACTTCTGGGGTGACAGATATATCATCTTGTTATGAGGATTCACAGGTATAAATATACATCAAAACACATCAAATTGTACACTAAATATGTGCTGCTTATAGTATGTCAATCTTATCTCAATAAAGCTGCTTTGTAAAAAAAGGATAAATATGGAGTGCCTGGATAGGTCACTCAGTTAAGTGTTGGATTCCTGATCTCAGAGTCGTGAGTTCAAGCCCCACACTGGGCTCTGCACAGGGCATGAAGCCTAAAGAAAAAAAAAAAAGAAAGAAAAGGACAAATGGGATGAACTAATAAAAATCAGTGTAAAGCCTTACCTCATCATCAATCTTCATCTGGAAATCTTCCTCATTTTCTTCTTCTGGAGCAAAAAAGGACTTCTCACCATAGCCAGCATCCTGGAAGAGCACAAATCTATGCATGTAAACCAATCAATAAATTGGAAAAGACAGAGTACAAGTTTCACTATGTACCAAGTACAGAATATCAAAGTACATTTTTGCACAGAGAATAGACTCTGTAAAGTCTTCAATGTATCTATCACCATGCTATTACACTTCAGGGCACTTGCCAGTTGATATATGGATAGGTAAGACCCATAAAGGAAGCTAGATAGTGATGCTCGTGACTGTAGACTCAGTAACTCAGTGGTCTAGCTGCGCTATCACACCCCAGATCTAGGGGACAAGGACACTTTGCCTTCTCTAAAGCACACGTCTGACACCGTCACCTCGGTCCACCTGCAAGGCCATGGAAAACAACCGAGAAGTCTTTTCCTGTTTACATGCCTGTCTTGTAAAGAACGAAGCTTCAGTTTGTTCTCAGCATTCAAGAGTCTCTCATGGTTGTGGGTGGGAGAGAGGGGAACGGGGGTGATGGGCATGGAGGAGGGCACTTGTTGGGCTGAGCATTGGGTGTTATATGTAAACCAACTGGACAATAAACTATTTAAGGGGAAAAAAAAAAGAACGAGGCTTAAAGTCACCACCCAAATGGATGCAACAATATGCCCTACGTCTCTCAATAGGCCTTCCCACCGATATTCAGCTACACTATAGTTTTCCTCAGCACCAATGTACACCGAGTTCCTCACGTAGTTTGAATTTTCAAATAACTGGTTAATAACCTAGTAACCATCGCTTCTAAGCCAATGGGAATAGTCTTCATCCTCCCCTCCCCGGGAGCAGTCCATGGGCAGAGGCAGTGCCTGAGAGGCAGGTGCTCACCTTCAGCCGCTGCTCGGCCGCTATCATGCTGTAGTAAGCACAGCATTGCTCTGGAGACACCATAGCTCGGATCTCTTCTTCAGTTGGCAAACGGAAATCAGACTTCAGCACCCACCAGTTTGAGTCCATCCCTAGAAAAAGCGGAGAGAATGAGATCATTCCGAATTCCTAAGGCCCTTTCCTTGGCAGCAAGAAGGATAATAAAGAGAGGCGCCTGGGTGGCTCAGTTGGTTAAGCATCCAACTTCAGCTCTGCTCATGATCTCATGGTTTATGAGTTCAGGCCCCATGTCGGGCTCTGTGCTGATAGATCAGAACCTGGAGGCTGCTTTGGATTCGGTGTTTCCCTTTCTCTCTGCCCCTCTCCAGCTCACACTCTCTCTCTCTCTCTCAAAAATAAGTAAACATTAAAAAAAAATTTTTTTAAAGGATAACAAACCAAGACCAAACCACGCAATGTCCCAAAAGGTCTAGCCAGGACCTCCAAAGAACACCCCTGCTGCTAGGTTCCCACCATCTCATGGAAGATATCCAACACACAGTGAGCTTCTTGGTAGGCCAAATCAAAAATTAATCAGAGGGGCGCCTGGGTGGCTTAGTCAGTTAAGCGTCCGACTTTCACTTGGGTCATGATCTCGTGGTTCGTGGGTTTGAGCCCCACGTCGGGCTCTGTGCTGACTGCCAGCTCAGAGCCTGGAGCCTATTTCAGAGTCTGTGTCTCCCTCTCTCTCTGACCCTCCCCTGCTCACGCTGTCTCTCTCGCTCTCTCTGTCCTAGAAATAAATAAAACATTAAAAAAAATTAATCAGAGCCGCCATCATTGGAAGATTTGCTACTTCCTTGATGCCTATCAGTTTCTAATTCTGGTAGCTATATACTGATCCTTTAACTGAGGGCCTGAATTCTTTTCCTGGAAAGAAGTAAAGAGAACAAATAGTCACAGCTGATGACCTGTGCGTTTGAAGTCAGCGCAGAGCTTTAGCCTCTTCCGGATGCTACTTTCTGAGTGAGAAGGAAAGGCTTTTTTAATATCTTCCATTCGGATCCGCCGGGGCCGATCTTTACTCTTCCAGAAGAGGCGGTAAATAAAAACCTGCCCAACAGACCAACATTTTTCATTTGGCAAAGTAAAGGAGAAACAAAGTCCTGGCCAGGGCTCCTTCCCCTGCTAAGCCCCTGTGGGTTTTGATCTGTCCTGATGTGCCCCCAAATCCACATACCCTGTTACATGCATCCTGACCCCGTCCCTATTCTCTCATTCTTACCTGGAGAAAGTCTCGAATGTGTGTATTAGCTCTTTTGGAGTTGGGCCCAGGAACTTCAAACAAGGGGCACTGCTGGCCAACCACAAAAATATCCACTAATTCTCGAATATAGTAACCTTGTCTGGTCCGAATGATAAGGAAGTCTGTTTCTGGCATCTTATGAAGATAAATTGGGGCACGAAAAAGATTGTTCTCAAAGGCCTAACAAAAGTAAAAACATGAAAATTATATACAGAGAAGCCCTAGGAAATTCAGTGAACAAGTAAGAAAGGAAAATCAAGTTGTTTACTCTCCATTCCCATAATGCCATCTGAAATCTGTCCAGTTATAGAATGTCAAACAGGACTAGAACAGTAATTTTTTACCCACTGGCTATCTTTAAGAGTGGGTAGTAGGGGCCCCGCCTGGGTGGCTCAGTCGGTTAAGCTTCTTACTTCAGCTCACGTCACGATCTCATGGTTCGTGAGTCTGAGCCCCATGTAAGGCTCTATGCTGACAGCTCAGAGCCTGGAGCCTGCTCCGGATTGTGTCTCCCTCTCTCTCTCTGCCCCTCCCCTGCTCATGCTCTCTCTCTAGCTCTCTCTCTCTGAAATGAATAAACATTAAAAAATTTTTTTAATTTAAAAATTAAAAATAAAGTCAGTAGTAGGGTTCATATGACCCTGGCTCTGCTATTCAATGTATGAGTATCTCTGTGCTTAACTGTCCTGGTCTACAAAACAGAGATACTTTAAAATGCCTATACCTTCTAGGACTGCTGTGATTATATGAATATCACCTTATAAACTAACAAGCATTCTATCACAACCCTAGACCCCAGTATAGCCCAACATAGTATAGGTAAGATCAAAACATTTGTTAAATAAGAAAATGACAAAAACAAAAAACTAATGCAGTAGAAGGCATGCTGGAAAGACAGACTAAACACACAGGACAGAAACATTTGAGCTTCTTTAAGTAGAGAGCCATACGGGGATCAACTGTCCCAAAAAGCCTGTGATTCTAAGGAAAGACTTCTCAGAAAATCAGAAAGGAGGACAGAAAGAGAGATCTTCAATGTATGGATGAGTATAGAAAATTCTACATGTGGGGCACCCGGGTGGCTCAGTCGGGTAAGTGTCCGACTTCGGCTCAGGTCATGATCTCGTGGTTCGTGGGCTCAAGCCCTGCATCGGGTTCTGTGCTGGAAGCTCAGAGTCTGAAGCCTGTTTCAGATTCTGTCTCTCTCTCTCTCTGTGCCCCTCCCCGCTCATGCTCTGTCTCTCTCTGTCTCGAAGATAAATAAAAACTATAAAAAATTTTTTTTAAAAAAAGAAAAATTCTACACGTGGGGAAAAAAGGAAAATTGTTAAGTGTGAAATGGGAAGGAAAAACAGCATTACGGAAAATATAAAAGGCTCTTCAAGAGACTATAAAAGTATTTACAGAATAGAGGTGCCTGGGTGGCTCAGTCGGTTAAGCGTCTGACTTTGGCTCAGGTCATGATCTCACGGTTCGTGGGTTCGAGCACCGCATCGGGCTCTGTGCTGACAGCTCAGAGCCTGGAGCCTGCTTCAGATTCTGTGTCTCCCTCTCTCTATGCCCCTCCCCTGCTCTCTCTCTCTCTCAGAAATAAATAAAACATTAAAAAAAATTTTTTAAGAAAGTATTTACAGAATAAAGGGAGGGATTGGTAGAAAATCTCAACAGAAAGTGAACAAAGGAATGTCAGGAAGAGTATAAAGATACTACTCAAAATCTGGTGGGAAATGGACTATGAATGTCAAGGGTAAAGAAAATAATGGGCTTTGCAGACGCTTTAGGGGAATAAGCAATAGCAGTGATAGACTGTAACTAGGTATAGGAGTGCCAGGGTGGCTCAGCCAGTTGAGCATCCAACTTCAGCTCAGGTCATGATCTCGCAGTTTGTGGGTTCAAGCCCCACATCAGGCTCTGTGCTGACAGCTTGGAGCCTGGAGCTGCTTCGGATTCTGTGTATCCCTCTCTCTCTGTCCCTCCCTGTTCATGCTCTTTCTCACTCTCTCTCTCAAAAATAAATAAACATTAAGAAAAATATTTCTAAATACACAAAGAAAAAGACTGTAACTAGGTGTAAGAGGAGGAAAAATGGTTAAGACTACCAAGAGAAATTCAGTGGAGGACCAAAAAAAAAAAAAAAGGTGAGACATCTCACATCATTTGTGTGCCTCTGTACTTCCCCTTAACAAAACTTGTATAAAGTTAGGTTACCAGAGGGCCTCTCTGCACCCGTCAGAACAAAGAGGTGGGTAAAAATACTTCCACTGTGGCCAGGGACTGTAAATGGCATGGGTCGGGTGTGGTTTAATACTCAAGATGACCATGACTCACACCAATCAAAACATACCAAATGTAGAGACAAATTACACATTAATTAACTACAGTATATTATTAATCCCAGTTTGACTCCCCTATGCCACCCAGATGTTTCTGGACTTCTTACCAGTGTTATGTTTTCAAAAAACGATTTCAAATTTAATTCACAACATTATTAGGAACCAGTTTTAATAAAAAGACCAAAAGAAAATTGGGGGATTGTAAGCATTTGGGATCATACTGGTCTTCTCCACACTTGATGTATAAACAGTACTTCAATCAACTAGAGTTGGTTCTTTCGGGGCTGATTAGTGCCTCACCTGTCCAGGTCCTTAGGAAAGAATTATCACAGGAAAGAATTCCTTACCTGCAGTAACTGGCCAGGATGGAGAGAGCCTAGGAAAGGAGATGTGTGGCAGTAAACCGTTTCTCCGTATTTACAGTCTGGGGCTCCAGGATCTTTTCCAGGTTTCTATAAGGAACACAGAAGCCCCAGTTACTACCACAGAATATGATCAATAAGCCTACACAAAACACTCGAGCACAGCTTTTTATTTATGTTACTAACTACGGAAAAGATACCAGTTCTTTCTCCCCAAGACACTTACAGTATCAAAAAGACAAAATACACGTTTGCAAATTATTGCTGGATAACTAATTTTAGCTATACTGATAACAAAGATTTTCTGAGCAGAGACTCACCCGCTTGTAGTAGTTCTTTATCTTGGTTGCCATGCCAACCTGCATCATCAACGGTCCATTTTCCTCACTGTATTCTGCAAGAATAAGATCTCCATCTTTGCCTGTGAGGTCCTGAGGTGTGCGCATAAAAAACATCTCTCCGCCACCAGACGCTTGTCTCTCTTGTTCTCTCATCTGCCCAGAACATAGAGAATACAGTCCAGCTTCCGACAGGACAGTGACTAGAAACTGATGCTGCTCACTATGAGACAGTGCCGCCAAAAAGGATTTTGCCTTGCCCTTTATTCCAACCTCACTGCCAAAAGTTTCAAAAGCCAAGTTGAAACTACGAACTCTTAGTATCCCAGCACCTAGATACAACTTTACATTTTACCTTATTTGTTTTATCTAAAACTACGTCTATAGATTTCACTGAATCATTTTTGAAAGCCACAGTCATCATGATGCGTCCCCCTGAAGAATTTTCAAATGCATCTCCTAAGAATAAGGACATTCCTCTAAATGAGCGCAATAACATTCTATCACATCTGAGAAAACAGGAATTCCCGAATACCATCTAATATCTAGTCCATTCCCCAATTTGTACTCTACTGTCTTTTAGAGCAATGTCTTTCTAACCAGGGTTCAATCATACCTTAGCCTTCTTTTTGATGTGCTTTAGCAAGGGCTGGACTGAGTGGGGACCTGGCTGAGATAACGCCCCAAAGGAGTATTTCTTCAGAGGTGGGCGATGGAACTGCCGAAGTTTGATGGGCCCCATGTGGGTAGGAAAGAAGGGCTGTCGTAATTCCACAGCAGGAATTGAGTGCTAAGGCAGGAAATGCACAGTTGACATTAAGTACTAACTCCAGCCTACGCAAGATTTACCCATATCCTCCATCAAAACGAGGCAGCGGTTCCCGAAGGTCACAGAAAAAAATGCTACTTCTACCTGGATAATATTTCCTCCAAAGGTGCCACGAAGACCCTGTTGCTTGGGGTAGTAATATTCATCATTGGAGAGATTCCACGGATCTTTCACTTCTGGCTGAGACATGTTCTGATGACAGGACATCAAGCAAACCTCAGTCAGGCTACCCTTCTCCTTACCTTTCTTTGTTCTTCTAAACACCCCAAGTCCCTTTTCCCTTCACAGACCTGCTGTGGTTCCTCCTTGATGACCCCAGTCTTCCCTAAGAGAATTCGACTTTTCTTCAGAGAGGATTCCTTCTTATTCTCCTTGGAAGGGGAGTTAGAGGTGGCCTCTTCTTTTTCATCAGGAATTTCTAAGGGTGAAACAGGAGTCACTCTGGAGATGCTATGCATGAAGACTCACCTTTCCTACAGATACCTTTACAGTCCCTACCCAGATCTCTCATCCCATCCCAGACCACTTCTAGCACTCTAACTCAACTACACTCCTGGAGTCCCAAAAGTCCTACTTTCCAATGTTCTTACATTAGGAATTGGCCCTAGGCAAAACAGAAATACTAGGCACTAATAGCCACAACTTTGCTCTCTCAAACTGCTACCTAGAAGTTCCCAGTCTTTTTTTTTTTTTCTCAAGTAGGCTCCACACCCAACGTGAGACTTGAATTCATGACCCTAAGATTAAGAGTCACATGCTCCAACCGACTGAGCCAGCCAGGTACCCCGAGAAGCTCCTAGTCTTGGACATTCCCAACCATTCTGATTTCCCCCTGCCTCTTGACATTAGCAGAAAGCTGTCAATTATGGAGAAGGAACACTGGCCCCTACCAATATCATACCCAAAATGAGGTTCTCATCATTGGGATCAAGTGTCAAAACAGGAGGCTCCAACAGTCGGGGCATAGCCTGAGCATCCCAGATGATGTGGTCCTCCCAGCGCCCATACACCAGCTCCTCACTGTCAATGGGAAAGATGGAGTACCAAGGCTTGTCATCATCCAAGGTGGCTGCGAAACCTAGTCAAAGTAATAGACAAAACATTTATTCCCCTTTCAATCATGATTCCAGCAAAGGAAAGAGGAGCAAACAGTAGCAAAGTTATTCATGTGGCTACTGAAAAGGAACCTAGTGCACATAGTATATTTTGCACTTTAAAAAAGGTTGCAGACAGAATGTTCATTCCAATATTTTTTAGAAGAATCAATGTTTAGGGGCGCCTGGGTGGCTCAGTCGGTTGAGCTTCCAACTTCGGCTCAGGTCATGATCTCACGGTTCATGAGTTCAAGTCCTGTATCAGGCTCGCTGCTGTCAGCGCAAAGGCCGCTTCAGAGATCCTCTGTCCTCTCTTTCTGCCCTTCTCTCAAAAATGAATAAACATAAAAAAAAAAAAGTCACGCTCTCAGGTGACTGAGCCAACCAGGCACCTTCCACTTCATGTTTTCTCACTTGAATTTCCCATGTTATTAGACATTTTTATGAAGAACTTTGAATGACATAGGATATTTGTCAACCGAAAAGCACAGTGCACAACACCGTCTATAGAAATGAGCTCAACTGGGGCGCCTGGGTGGCTAGTCAGCTAAGTGTCCGACTATGGCTCGGCTCAGGCCACGATCTCACATTCGTGAGTTTGAGCCCTGTGTTGGGCTCTCTGCTGTCTGTACAGAGCCCACTTCAGATCCTCTGTCTCCCTCTCTCTGTCCCCACTGATGCTCTCTCAAAAATAAACGTTTTTTAAAAAAGAAAGAAATGAACTCAACTACATACACACACAGAAGACAAAAGAAACAAAAACGAAGTACACCAAAAAGTTAATAGCTGACCATCTCTGGACAGTAGAATTTATCAGTGATTCTTGATACCGTATTCTATTTTCAAAGTTTTCTACGTTCAGCATGGAATACCTTTTGGGGCATATTTAAGAAAAGAAAAAACAAATTCCAGAATGATTAAGACAAAGACAGAGGGGATGGCTTTGAAAACAAAAGCAGATTAGAGATGAAGCACTGTTCTAGTTCAGAAAGATCTGTAACTTCAAAGTGGTTGTCACATTTTTTCCATGAGCAATCGGAGCCCACCCCAGCTTGTTAACAGTGTAAAGATTTATTACAGGCTAGAATCAGGGCTCAGGTCGCAAGCATTCCACCCGTCCCTGGGTAGCAGAACAGAGCACAGGCAGGCGCCCTCAGGACGGCCAAGACGAAGGGCAGCGTGCCAGACCCAGCTGGCACAGAAACACACCTTGCTGGACGTTGTAGGCCATGGCATTCCTGGTCATGCTGGAAGGCAGCCAGCCCGCCAGGCTTGCACGCTGAGGTTTTGTCCCTTTGTGTTTGACATCCTCCCCATCCCAGATGATATCATCCTCCCAATGCAGCTGTGTCACCATCAGGAAGTTTTCATCAGCCAGAAGGTCAGTGCCACTGTTCTCCTCAAGTTTCCTGAAGTCCTGCAGACACAGGGAAGGAACAACAAATTTCTGAACAGTCGCTGGTCAAAGTTCTCACTCCAAATCCCCCGGAGACATCGAAGGTAGCACTTAGGCGAGAAGACCCGATGGTGGAGCGACATCTGCCTCCTCCTCCTCCTAGCCTGGCACCGCACTCACTTCACAAACAGAATCTCCGCCCCTGGGCCTAGCAGCCAGGGTGATGTGCCGTAACACGCAAAGGGCTCACACCCCTCCATCCCCCACCAAAGGCACCCTCCCCAGCATCTCCCCAACCAAAAAGCAAAGTTAAGTAATGCTGATAGGGCCCTGGGCACAGATTCCTTTCTCAGGTACCAGTGTCACTTACCTCAATGATTCTACGTTTTATCACAGGTTCATGGTCCATCCTTCTCAGTTTGAAGCCATAATCAAACCCACTGCCATCTTCAGGGACACCCAGCATATCATACCACAGTCGAGCAGGCCCATAACGCCACTCAGCCACTCTCGGTTTGGTATCCATCACTTTATCTATATCTCCGGTTGACTGGGAAAACTTGGACTCAACAGGAGCCATCATCGTAATCTGTAACAGAACAGAGTAGGAAGGGAGGCAGATTTCCTAATCCCAGATGTCCTAAGGCTACAGGGAGTTCACAGTCAGGAGGGGAAGTTAGAGCAGCCATGAGGACGATCTTTCGCCAGGACTGGTGTTAGAACGTGAACAATGGAGCTGTATCATGGCACGTTCAGCCTATCATTCAAACGTTCCTCTCCACCAGTGTGTGTACCACCGACTGCCTGCCCTCAGTACGATTCTCTAATAACAGGGAAGGGACAGCCACTAAGACTAAACTCAGGATCACTCGCTCATAACCGGCACAGGACTCTGCTGAGGTGCTACTTCCAATTTAGACACAGCTAGGGAGAACCCACTGCTCCTCTCGTAGATCTCAACCCCATGACTCTATTTTGCCTACTTCGTCATCAGAGAGACACTGCTCTGGAGGAGGTGGTGGAGCGTAGTCATAGTTCCACAAAGACTTCTGGCTGATTTCTGCCTCTACCGAGCACTCCACCTCCTGGGTCTGCTCTTCCTGTACCAGCTCACGGTGCTTTTTCTTTCTCTTTCTCCGAGCACTCCGCCAAACAGATGGGACATTCTTCCCTGGTCCAAAAAGACGCAGGAAGCGTAACACCTAGAAAGCAGAACATGCTACCATGTCAAAGACTCGATATCCAATAGGAGAACAGCAGCGTCTGGGTCTGCAAACTCCCCTGAAGGGTCTACTCGGCTGTGGGGAGGGACCAAGGAGCTCTGAACTCAGATTTATAACATGTGCCAAGAAAGCAAAGTAGTATCCCTTAATAATCTGGACTAGTTCTTTTAAGATGACAAGGACAGTTTCTAACGAGAACGATATAAATCACTACTGTCACGAACGCATATCACGTTTTTATTTTATTTTTTTTACGCATATCACGTTTTTAAAAAGACCTACTACAATGTCACTGAATGAGAAAACTTAAATCTCATCCATTCAATATTCTACATGTTAACAACAGGACTCGGTATTTAGAAGAGGTCAGTGGTCTGCAACGTGGGCATTCTCCACAGAAAGTACCTTCCCAGGCCGAAATTCCGGGAAAAGTTCTGTGACACTCGGCAACAGCTTGGTGGCATCATGCTGCATAATCCCGGCCAATGGTAGGGTCAGCTTTCCATCCTCACATTCTGCCTGTGTTGCTTCCTGAGGTCCCATCTCAGATTCTGAGTCAGAGGAACTACTGAAGTCCACTTTCTCTGAGGCCAAAGAGGAAGGGGCAATGATGGAGGGCAAGATGATGCCTTCTCCATCCTCAGACACTGCAACGAGGAAGAAAAACCCCTTTGGCATGTAACTGTGAGCATGTCTCCTTCGAGTCAGCCAGTACCCAGTCTAGGCTCTATGCGTGGCTCAGTGGCAGGGGGTAGAGTTCCAAGCACCCAAATTACTAGTATGCAACCCAGAAAACTCACTCCACTCATTATCTCCCACCATCCCCAACTCACCTTGTACCTGGTACCCTAGGGTTGTGATGAGAGAAAACAAACACTATTACTACGTTCACTACTTTCTATACATATATTAGGTTAAAGGAATGTAACCAACAGCAAAATTAAGTAACACTTTTATACCAATCAGGCCTTGTCATTTCCAGGTCGGGGACCCACAAACTGAAGAATTTTTTTAAGCTCACAGAATAATGAAATTATGTAGCATGAAATCAGATCTTTGACATAAAGTTAACAGATGTAACTTAGCCTGCAGACTAAAAACGAAATGGCTAAAACTCTAGTAGGAGGAATTTAGGTTAACATAATCCCCAAAACACCGGAGATCAAAGACACTGCTCTCCCCCAATCTCCTAGCCTAGGACAGGGTTACTACTGTGGCAGACACAGAAAAGGTGAGATGATCACTGAAGCCCTTGCCATTGAAATCTCTGAATCCGGTAGTTGGCTCTAGATGATTATAAACACACAGTCTAGTGTGCCTTCCCCATTTAATCATTTCTTTTAAAGAGAGTCATCTAAACGGGTCGTTTCCAAATACCAGTATACATATCAGTTGCATCAGAAATTACCTGGAGAACACTCGGAAATTCCTGGGCTCTATCCTGGATCTTTGAATCAGACTCTCCAGGATGAGAGTCAGAAATGTGTATTTCTTTAAAGGCCTAGGATGACTGTGATGGGAAGCCAGATTTTGAGAACCACTGACCTAAATGACTTTTTCTCAAGTGCCTATGAAAATGCTATTGGCAAACGTTTGAAAAGTTAACACTTCACTTTACCACTGAAATTGTAGGACTCACTTCCAGAAGTTGTATCTTTTCCTAGCAGCTGTATTTTAACAACAGCTCCTTATGGGTATGCCAAAAGCCTCAACCTATGAATGCAACTTGCTCTTTGGACAAAAGAAGACAGTCTCTACTTACCACCGGTAATAGCGTCCTGATCTTTATCCTTCTTCAATGGTCCTGGAGGCGGAGGTGGAGGAGGCATCAACTTGCAATCAATGTCTTCACAGTCAGCATCATAGTCATCTTCATCATAATCTAATAAAACCCAAAAGGTGATTTCCTCAACATCCAGAATGTCACACAACAGCCCTGAGCTCCTCTGTCACACAAGACTGTAAAGCGTCGGGGCGCCTGGGTGGCTTAGTCGGTTAAGCGTCCGACTTTTGCTTAGGTCATGATCTCGCGGTTCATGGGTTTGAGCCCCGCGTCGGGCTCTGTGCTGACTGCCAGCTCAGAGCCTGGTTTCAGTTTCCAGTCTGTGACTCCCTCTCTCTTGACCCCCTCCCTCTGCTCACGCTGTCTCTCTCTCTCTCCTAGAAATAAAAAAGAATGTAAAGCGCCACGTGAAACACTATACAGGCCCTTTAAGAACACACAGGAGAAGGGGCGCTCAAGTGGCTTAGTCGGTTACGCGTCCGACTTTCGCTTAGGTCATGATCTCGCGGTTCTTGTCTCGAGCCCCGCGTCGGGCTCTGTGCCGACTGCCAGCCTAGAGCCTGGAGCCTGTTTCCAGTCTGTGACTCCTCTCTCTGACCCTCCCTGCTCACGCCTGTCTCTCTCTCTCTCTCCTAGAAATAAACAAAAAAAAATATTTAATAATAAAAAAAAAAAAAGTGCACACAGGAGATGCGGCCTCTGCCTTCAGAAAGAGATGATGACACGGTATCCCCATGGGCTCTAATACTATGTACACCTCATACAGGAATCGAGGGAGCTCCCAATAACGGTTTAAAAACCTGTGTTCCTTCTCCTGATCAAATCCTATTTGAGTTTTATTTTCATCCTGCTCCGTCTCATAATCGAATTTACCCTTCTTCCTTCTCTGTCAGTTTCCTTTAAGGCTGGACTTTTTCTCTTCTCACTTCCCAAGTCTCTGACACATTTTTTTGCCTACCTTCTACAGTTTATTTTTTTTTTCATTGCCCTTTAGCCACTGGCATCACTCAGTACCTGATGGTGAAACTGCTTTTATTCCTCTATGCAAGCTCTATTCCCTTACTCCAGAATCACCCTTGTCCAGATTAAACCCAAATCTGTACCTCTGGCCCTGACTTAACCCCTCTACACATTCTGCTGACACTCTGTCAGCATACAGGCGGTGAGTGATTAACAGAAGTTGAGCCAATAAATACATGCGTTCATTTATACAGGACATAGTATACATTAATCTTCCTTGAACTGCCAAGTCCCTGAGGGCAAAAACTGATTTTACATAGCATCTGAAAACAGGGGAGCCTGGGTGGCTCAGTCAGTTGAGTGCACGACTCTTGATTTCAGTTCAGGTCATGATCCCAAGGTCATGGGATCAGACCACACGTGGGGCTCTGTGCCAAGCATGCAGCCTGCTTGGTATTCTCTCTCTAAAATAAATAAAATGAAAAAACAATTTTCTTAAAATAGCATCCAAAACAGTGTCATGAGCCCTGTAGGTACTTAAATACCAGACGATAAGGAAAGCATTATCACCCTTACTTGGCATTCACCAAGAATTTGGGACTAACCAGAATGAGGAATAAAACACTGTCCCAGAACACAAAAGGACAGAAGCTATGTGGAATTGAGCTGACAAAAAGAAGCAAAGGATGGAGAATAGGAACAATGGCAGAAAGCGTAAACAGAAACAAAAGGAACTACACAGCAAGAAAACAGCCTGGGATGCTCTACTGATGACACTAAAGAAATCACCTGAGTGGCAAAGAGGCTGCAAGCTCCCCATTGTCTGCTGATATCTTCGGCTTTCATCTTCTGCTACCTCATTGATGTCGGAATAGTCCACAGCATCTTCTGTACTCCTGATCCATCCTATAAGGGACTGGGGTGGAACAGATGTACCTCAACAAAAAGCAAGTAACTCTCAGTCACTTAGATAATTCCCATTGAATAGTGCATAGACGGTAAGTGGCTAACCTCCTCCCCCACCTTACTCCCCATGACCTGCACTCACCTTCATCATTTACCAGGACACCATCAGTCCCAGTCAATTCTTCATTTGCCGTGAGTTCAGTGATCAGGCTGCCAAGACCCAAAGCCCCCAAACCTGCCAAGTGCTTCTTACATTCCTGAAAAAGGGACAGCACCAGAGTCGAAGATAACAACTAAACCTAAGCTTCCCACACAAAGCTTATTGTGGTCCCCAGTCCAGGACAAAGCTATAAATCCATATTAAATATAACTGCAGCATGCTAAAGGTGGGCTCACCTTCAAGAACTGTAAAGTATACCTTCCACTAAACTCCACACTGATCGGATCTTTATGAACATATTCTGTCCAATTTCATCACCATACTTATTAATATAAGAAAAAAATTAATCTAAGAACCATCTTCAAGACTCAACAAATGGAAAAGTAGTTCTCTGATTCAAGATTAGGGCAAATCACTGGATTAGAGAAGGGAAGACAACTTTTTTTTTTTTTTTTTTTTTTTACTACCTGTTGTGTG
This sequence comes from Proteles cristata cristata, assembly GCA_017311185.1. Classification (NCBI taxonomy): domain Eukaryota; kingdom Metazoa; phylum Chordata; class Mammalia; order Carnivora; family Hyaenidae; genus Proteles; species Proteles cristata. Next base: position 12,526 of record JAESUZ010002883.1, on the reverse strand, counting down.
TCTGAGTGTGTGGCAGAAGAATAGCGATCAGTATCTTCCCTTTGAGAAAATGAACCGAAATCAAAGTAGGGAAAGGTCATTTCGGCACAGGAAACAATCCCATGAATGTGAGTGAGCACGGCAAACTACCTAAACGTGCCCTGTGCCAGAAGAGGTCTACCCCAAATAGTCTGAACATTCACTGTTCTAAAAACTGAGGCTTTAACTACATGACTTGTTGCAGGTTCGGTCCAATTCCCTGGTTCTAGAACCATGTTAGGTGAATGATGTCAGAAATGAGTTTCAAAAATTTCCAAGGTTCTCAAAGCAACGGTTTAAAAATAATGTCGCTGGTCATGCTTTTTCTGCTGCCTTGTTAGGATGAACGTAATCCCCAAAGTTACCCACATCACCCAGCGCCCCTGACCTAGGAGGGCTGCCCTCCCCCAGAACCGGGCCTCCTCACTCTATGCAAACTCTAGTATGACAGTACCGGCTCTTGCGTTAACAGCGCCGCCTCACAGACTCTAAGCACCCTCTACTGTCCCCCGTCTACCTGCTCTCCTTAACTGCACCACTCCCAACCCTAGCCCCACGCCCAGGCCCTCACATCATCCAAGACGCTTTCCCCCTCCAGCTGCCCGGCTCCATTGATATTGCCAAAAAGGAAACCGGCTAGAGAAAATGGGCCTCCTCCCGCCGAATCTTCATCGCTGTCTGTGTCAGACATGATGGCGGTCGTGGTGTCACTAGCGGCTGCGGGCAGCAGCAAATCCCAGCCGGGTACCATAGACCGGAAACAAAACTATTAGTCGCCCAGAAGTGACTTAGAGAGTTCCTGGACCCAACCAGGTCCTACCGGAAGCGGAATGAGGAGCGGGGAGGGAACCGGAAAGACCGGCCGCCCTACGATAAAGGAGAATTTGTTTCACAACTTTACTAACAGCTTTTGATTCGACAGTACACGATCAGGAGGTTACATATCCGGCAAGCGGTTGGTCAAAGGAACCGTTGGGTCCCGCCCCTTCCACTTGTCGGCACGCGACTATTCTCCGTGCCTTGTGTCTATGGCTCTTCCTCCAATCAGAGGGAACTGCCTCGGTCACGAGACACGTCCCGGTAAAGCGCGGGTGCCCACCCCAGGGTACAAGGAAGTAGAGGGAAGAAGTAGCCTTCTGTGTCCCGCTTCGCAGTTTCGTGTCAAGTCCACGAAAACTGGCTCTGAATTTCACTGTGTCAGAAGTACCTTTGCACGTTGTTCTGAATTGACGTTTACCCATGGAAGTGGAGTCCTCCCCCAGCCCCGTTTTATTTCGAAAAATGTGATAATGAAAGAGTAAAATGAACTGCTGACCCCCCACCTAGGTTGATAATTGTTAACATTTTTACGGATTTTTTTTTTTTAATTCTGACCCACTCGAAAGTAGGTTACAAATATGAGATTCCCCGGCCCAAAAAGTAGACGTTTTTCTACATAACTACAAAACCTTTATAGCATCTTTAAAAATTAACATCAACACTTAACATACAATTCATATTTCCATTTCCACAGTCGTCCTAGTTGGAGCATTTTACACTTCAATCCAGGATCCGCTCAGGGTTCCCGCACTGCATATGGTAATTTCCCTTCAGTCTTTTTTTTTTTTTTTTTTTTTAATGTTTTATTTATTTCTAGGAGAGAGAGAGAGAGAGAGACAGCGTGAGTAGGGGAGGGTCAGAGAGAGGGAGTCACAGACTGAAACAGGCTCCAGTTTCTGAGTTGCAGTTGCACAGAGCCCGACGCAGGGCTCGAACCCACGAACCGCGGGATCATGACCTAAGCGAAAGTCGGACGCGTAACCGACTAAGCCACCCAGGCGCCCTTCCCTTCAGTTTTAAACCAGAAAACACCAGCCTTTTCTTTGCGTTGCATGGCACTACATTTTTAAAGAATCCAGGCAAAGTGTCTTGAAAATATTCTGTTTTCTGAATTCGGCTGTTTCTTCAAATTGATTTAGGTTAAATATTTTGCTGGCCATCAGAAGACACAAACGGTGGGGCGCCTGGGTGGCTCAGTCGGTTAGGCGTCCGACTTCGGCTCAGGTCATGATCTCATGGTTTGTGGGTTTGAGCCCCATGTCGGGCTCTGTGCTGACAGCTCGGAGCCTGGAGCCTGCTTCAGATTCTCCATCTCATTCTCTCTCTGTCCCTCTCCCACTTGTATCCTGTCTCTCTCTGTGTCTCAAAAGTAAATAAATAAAAAAAAAATTTTTTTTTTAAAAAAGGCACAAACGGTTGTCCCAATATTGATGATGCTGTATTTGAGCTGACAGCTCAGAGCCTGTAGCCTACTTCAGATTCTGTGTCTCTCTCTGCCCCTTCCCTGCTTGCACTCGCTCTCTCAAAAATAAACAAAACATTAAAAATATTTTCTAGGGGCGCCTGTGTGGCTTAGTCGGTTAAGCGTCCGACTTTCGCTTAGGTCTCCTATAAAAATAAAAATATTAAAAAAATATATTTTCTGGGGCGCCTGGGTGGCTTAGTCGGTTAAGCGTCCGACTTTCGCTTGGGTCATGATCTCGCGGTTCGTGGGTTCGAGCCCCGCGTCGGGCTCTGTGCTGACTGCCAGCTCAGCCTGGAGCCTGTTTCAGTCTGTGGCTCCCTCTCTCTCTGACCCTCCCCTGCTCACGCTGTCTCTCTCTCCTAGAAATAAATTTAAAAAATATATAAAAATATATATATATATATTTTCTAAAGGGGCGCCTGGGTGGCTCAGTCGGTTAAGCGTCCAACTTTGGCACAGGTCACGATCTCACGGTTAGTGGGTTCGAGCCCCGCGATGGGCTCTGGGCTGACTGCCAGCTCGGAGCCTGGAGCCTGTTTCGGATTCTGTATCTCCCTCTCTCTCTGACCCTCCCCTACTCACGCTGTCTCTCTCTTTCAGAAATAAATAAAACATTTAAAAAAATTTTTCCGGGGGCGCCTGGGTGGCTTAGTCGGTTAAGCGTCCGACTTTCGCTTAGGTCATGATCTTGCGGTTCGTGGGTTCGAGCCCCCGTTCGGGCTCTGTGCTGACTGCCAGCTCAGAGCCTGGAGCCTGTTTCAGTCTGTGACTCTCTCTCTCTGACCCTCCCTTGCTCACGCTGTCTCTCTCTCTCTCTCCTAGAAATAAATAAAACATTAAAAATTTTTAAAAATTTTTCCTAAAATTTTACCTAAATCGTTTTTTTCTCTGTGAATTTGTTTCTGTTTGTATTCAACTTTATGATTTGCTTTTATTATTCTTTTTTAGATAATTTTTAAAATTGTAAATTTTGACATGGTTCAAAGTCTATGTAACTATATAACTATGTAGCTACTGTAAAAACTATGTAACTATGTAAAAAGTGATTTCCATTGAAGACTTGCTCCCTCTACGCCATTCACAGCCACTCCCTTTAAGTAACCATTCATTAATTTCTGGTTTATTCTTCCTCTGTTTATTTTTTTTAATTGAGGCATAATTGACATATTCTATTAGTGTCAGCTGTACAATATAATGATTTGGTATTTGTACTTCCTTCATTTCTTTTTTCCAAAAAGAAACAGGTGAGCACACATATTATTTCTGCTTTTTCATTACACAAAAGGTAGCATACTATATATACCTTTCACCTTGCTTTTTCACTTCGTAATTCAGCCTGGAAATCACAGTGTACCACTTCATAGCACTCTTCCTCATTCACTTTTATGTCCACTTAATACTTCATTGCATGGACGTCCCTTGGAATGTGAACTGTAGTTACATTTCTAGGCCAGAAGACAAAGATCTGCTGAAACCTGCATAGCAGAGATGCTGCACTTCAGTAATGAAAAATTAGGAGAATACTGTTGCTATCCTAATAAGGTAAAAGAGCAGCATGGAATATGTTTTTAAATGTATTCATACCACTTGAATGCTTGTGCTTAAAGAAAAGCAGATTCAGCAAGAGGTAGATGGAGGCTTGTAGAATGGGGAAGGGGATTTCAGATACTATAATATTAAAGATGCTGTTCTTGACTCAAAATGTGGTTTTGCATAAATTTACCCAGCAATTCCCAGTGCTCCTAGGTATATATTCAAGAGAATTGAAAACATGTCCATGCAAACCCTTGTATACAAAGGTTCACAGCAGCACTATGCATAATAGCCAAAGGTAGAAACAAGACAAATTGCCCTCAACTATGAGTAGATAAAATATGGTATATCCATACAATGGAATAGGATTCAGCAATAAAAAGAAATGAAGTACCCATATGTGCTGCTAAATGGTTGAACCTTGAAAACCATAATAAATAAAAGAAGTTAAATAAATAGAAGCTAAATAAAAGAAGTTCCAGGGGTGTCTGGGTGGCTGTTGGTTGGGTGACTGACTCTGGCTTAGGTCATGATCTCACTGCTCCTGGGTTCGAGCCCCGCGTCAGGCTCTGTCTTGATGGCTCAGAGCCTGGAGCCTGCTTTGGATTCTGTCTCCTCTGTCCCTCCCCCGCTCAAGCGCAAGCGCGCACATGCTCTCTCTCTCTCTAATAAACATTAAAAAAAAAAAAAGTGAGTTCCAAATGACCACATATTGGGGGCACCTGGCTCAGTCAGTGGAGCACGCAACTCCTGATCTCAGGGACAGGAGTTCAAGCCCCTTACTGGGTGTAGATCTTAATTTTTAAAAAGTGATCACGTCTGTTTGGTTCCATGTACATTAAATGTTCAGAAAAGACAAAGTAGAGTACTGATTGCCTAGGGCTGAGGATGGGAACAGGAATTAACTGCATGAGGGATCTCTCTCTGGTGATGGAAATGTTTTAAAACTGGACTTTGGGGACAGCTGCAGGACTCAGCAACTACTAAAAGTCATTAAACTGTACACTTGAAATGGGTGAATTTTTTGGTATGTAAATTATACTTCAATAAAGCGGTTTTCAAAGCAAAGCAAAACACAACACAACCTTGTTTTGCTCTTCCTTACCAGTCACTTAATAGTGCATCGGCACTATGTACAATCAACAGTCAGTATCGGTTCATTTTTATAACAAACAGAAGAAGGATATTTTCCTGAGATAACTGGAAGAGGCAAAGGACATTAAATGGTATGTCTTATATTTATAATCCTAGCCACTAGTATAATAAATAATACCTCTGGCACATCAGGAGTCTGATAGTTGTTTATTGAATGTAGTATGATCATTGCCTATGGGGAACTAACCAGTGTGTCACTAGTGAAAAGCAGGAAATGAAGCTAAATTGTGTAGAAAAAAGAGGTGATAGGGGTGAGGCGGGAACTAGAGAATCAATGTTAGCAGGGAAGATAGTTCCCTACCCTGGTTGTCTGAGGTGGAAAAATAAGTAGAGTTACACACAGGTGTGAAGTGCAATACGACAATTATAGTTATTTCATCCTTTGCAAGCTGAAGGGCATTTAGAAGCCACTCAGAACAAAGGGGGTGGGGGGTGAGGAATTGCTTCAATCTTTAGAAAGCAACAGACCCAGTAAAATCAGAAAAGTTTATTACCATCCATTATGAACAATTTAAAAGTGATATTAGCATGTTAGTCTTGATACAAATTCCTTTTAAGTATAAAAATCAAGATGCCAGTGTATGTTTAGGACCATCGGAACAGTCCGATACAAAACCATATTTTCAGACTTGTGGATCACATCTCCATTCGTTAGAGGGCACAGGTTTGACCAAATCAAACCCAGGCTTACATCTGGGAATTCGCCAGGCAAAGTGGAAGCAGGAGGCACTATTAAATTAAAAGCCAATTCAAGAGATCTCAGCAGCTACGCAGAAAGTTTCCAGAAACACAGACGACAGCCATGTTTCTAACCCCTTTCAACCATGCAGGCCTGTGAGCACCTCAGGCATCAATCAGAACATCCTGAGACTAGAATACACTCGAGCAATTGGTGCTTCCATTTGGCTGCCTGTGGGAAAACCCAGCGACTCTACCCAAGAGCGGCTGGCACACGTGGCCACAGGGCAATTGACTCCTACAGTCACACTACTCTAATGGACCTCACTTTCTAATGTGCTACTGGGTCACCCTCACCCTCTTCCAGGTGACACCCTGCTCATACGGAGCCCCTACGACCCTGGGGCCCCGGGTCACACACCGGAAATAGATACAGTACATTGAAATTGGGATAGGAGACAATACTATCCACCGCTTTAGACAATCAGTGGTGTAGAAATATACACCACTGAGTTACTGTGTGGAGTGGAGGATGCAGTGATATAGGAAAAGCAAAACAGAACACTTTAGCCCATGGTGAGGGAAAGGAAAACCAGAAGAAAAGGGAGTTAGACTAGTGAGCTTACGTAACCTTTTACCTTCTAACAATAACCTGATATCTGCCTAACCTCCAGGTTTCAGATTATCCAAGAATAGGGGTACCAGATGTAGCAAATAAAAATACAGGATGACTCATTAAATCTGAATTTCAGATAAACAGCAAATCACACTTTACTCTAAGTAGGTTCCAAAGCTAAAAAATTACTTGTAAAAAAGTAGGGGCACCTGGGTGGCTCAGCTGATTGGGAATCTGGCTCTTGATCTCAGCTCAGGTCATGATCTCATGGTTCATGTGAGTTTGAGCCCCACATTGGGCTCTGCAATGACAGCATGGAGCCTGTTTGGAATTCATTCTCTCTCTCTCTCTCTCTCTCTCTCTCTCTCTCTCTCTCTCTCTCTCTCTCTCTCTCCCCCTCTCCCTCTCTCCCTCTCTCTGTCTCCCTCTCTTTCTGCTCCTCCCTCACTCAGAGTCTCTATCTCAAAATAAATAAATAAACGTAAAAAATTATTTGTAAAACAGTATTCTCTTTTATCTGGCAGGGGGTTCAGTTTACCTGAGGGCTTATCTGATCATATGTTATCAAAGACCACCACAGAGCAGAGCACAGGCACTTCACCCACCACAGAAGGTGGGATGTGATTCTTTTAACTCCCTTTCCCAGACTCTCAAAGACCAATGCTTACTGTGGCAGGGTGAGAGGGGATGTGCACAGTGGAAGTCTCAACCACTATCCGCCAGGTGGAGAAGTTACGTCTTCCTTCCTTATCAGATGAAGAAGGTCAAAGACACGTAGGGAGGATAAGGAGAAGCAGGCCTATCGGGGTGAGGAATCTGACTCCTACTCTCCAGAGCAGGCTGAGCAACTCCAGCAAAATCCCCGCAAACGTGACAGCCCCGGGGTCTGGAGAGCTAACATACTCCAACTCTCTTGGAGCAACTAAGAGAGCTCCAAAGGCAACCAGGACTGAAAACACACGCACGCACGCACGCACCAGATGGAGATGTACAGAGGGAAGACCAGGAAGAGAGCAGCAAGATAGCCTTTCTAGTGACTCAGACGACACTGAGGAGTCTCAGGGAAGCACAGAACTCCATGACAATGATTGGCAGAACATTTTGTTTGTCGGCTGGTTAGATTTATTTAAAGGGTTAACCTTCAGTGGTCTTTTCCTAAAATGGAAGCTGACAGAAGAACAGGGCCTCCCAGACACCTCAGGGACATGGCTTTAGGGAGGGATTAACTCCACATCGCCAAGCCCATAGCGCCACCATAATCTGATAGCAGATCTGACCATAGAGACCCCATACCCAAGGCACTATCATGACTAAGGGCCAAACCCATTTTCTGAGGGTGGAAGAGGAACCAACAACAAGTCCATGGCTGATGAACACTCCTCTCAAAAGCATAAAAAGGGAAAGAAACATCAACGGGCTGCATGGGTGGCTCAGTCAGTTAAGGTTAAGCAGCCAACCCTTGATTTTGGCTCAGGTCATGATGTCAAGGTTCTTATGTTCCAGCTCTTCATCCATCTCTCTTTCTCTCTCTCTCCCCCCACACTTGTGTTCTCTCTCTCTCCCTGTCAAAATAAAACTTTTTAAAAGATGGAGGGGCATCTTGGCACTGAGCCAAGGCTCAGTCAGTTAAGCATCAGACTTTGGCTCAGGTCATGGTTTCACATTAGTGAGTTTGAGCCCCGCAGCAGGCTCTGTGCTGACAGCTTAGAGCCTGGAGCCTCATCAGATTCTGTGTCTCCCTTGCTCTCTGCCCCTCCCCTACTCATGCTCTGTCTCTCTCTCTCAAAAATAAACATTAAAAAAAATAAACATTAAAAAAAGAGGGAAACATCAAAGAGAACAGGGCCACGTTATGCCTTTTGTTTTTCCCCACAGCCTCTGTGGGAATTTCTAGTTCCTATTAACTGAGCATCTCTGAAAATGTGTTTCCAGAGATGTTAACAGGTGTTGCACGGGACCAAAACAAAAAAAGTTCAGTGAAGCAATTTTGGGAAATGTTGTCTACTTATTGAAAGTTATAAATTCCTGCATTAGAGGAACCTATTCAGCTTTATTTAAATCATGAGTTACCAGAAGGGAGGTGGGTGGGGGCTGGGCTAATCAGGTGATGGGGGTTAAGGGGGGTGCACTGTGATGGGCACCAGGTGTTGTGCGGATGTGTTCCATCACCATGTTGTACACTTAAACTAATATTACACTGTATGGTAACTGGCATTTAAATAAAAACTTTAAAAAAAAAAATCACTGGTTCCTGACTTATTTGACCACAGAACCCTTTTAAGGAACATCTATTAGTATCTCGAAGAACTTTCAAAAATGCTGCTTCACCATTTTTGCAAAAATATCTCCTCAAGAATGGGAAGAACATGCCAATACTGGGAACACCCAGGAGTCACATATAAAATGCTTTTCCAAAATCAGCATATTAGAAAGTTTAAGGCAATGATTTGAAAACTGTAAAAAGTTGTCCTTCTGTGAGGCACTTACTTGCTCAATGGTAAATACAGCTAGGAAAGCTAAATTTAGAGGTAAAAGTCAATCTCTCTCTCTCCCCCTAAACTTCCTCCAAAAGGTTCAGACCAAACTTCAAAGCAGCCATGTAAAAACTCCGCTGTCTTTGTTCCTCCAAAAGCCCCACGACCTGGAGCCTAGGGGTTTCTAGCAAAAGAGACAAACGGCTTAAGCTGGCGTTGTTAAATGCTATCAAAGGAACCCCCCTCGTTCTCCTTAAGTGGAGTCCCGAAGTAGCACCGCAAAAGCTATAAGAGAACACACTTCTTGGTGTTCTTCTTTGTGGCAGGGTAAAGCACAGCACGGACAGCTTCTGAAAATACCTCATGTACCCCATCCTGCAGCAGGGCGGAACATTCCAGATACTTCACGGCCCCCACCTGCTTAGCCAGGGAAGTGCCTTGCTGAGGAGTTGTGGGCACTAGGCTCTGCTCCTTCAGCTTCTTCACTGTCTCGATGTCATTGCGCAGGTCCCTCTTGGTGCCCACCAGCAGGACAGGTACATTGGGGCAATGATGAGAAACCTCTGGGTGCCACTTATGCCTCACATTGGCATACGACGACGGGTTGCCAATAGAAAAGCAAATGACAAAGATGTTGGTCTGCGGGTAGGACAGCGTTCGCAGTCGGTCATACTCCTCTTGGCCAGCTGTGTCCCACAGGTTCAGGCTGACGATCTGGCCGTCCACAGACGTCTGGGCACTGTAGTTGTCAAAGACAGTGGGGATATACTCCTCAGGAAAGGCGTTTGTTGTGTAACTGATGAGGAGGCAAGTCTTACCTACAGCCCCATCTCCTACGACCACACATTTGATTGTCTGCATTCTGCCCTTGGAGTCCTAAGTGCAAGAGAGAAAGAGACTGTTTACAGGGGCACCTGGGGCCCGGACTCAGTCGGTCAAGTGTCCGACTTGGGCTCAGGTCATGATCTCATGGTTTGTGAGTTCCAGCCTTGCGTCGGGCTGTCTGTTGTCAGTATGGGGCCCATTTCGGATCCTCTGTCTCCCCCTCTCTCTCTGCCCCTCCCCTGCTCACACTCTCTCGGTCTCAAAAATAAATAAACATTAAAAAAAAAAAAAGGAGTGGTCACAGATGCTTGGTTAATTTTGGGAGCCTAAGCTTTCTAAACATTTCTTTCCCTCTAAGGAGAAATCGGGGACGTAAGACCACCACCCCCGACACACACACACACACACACACACACACACACACACACACACACTGCCCATCCTCTTAACAACCACAGAAGAGTCAACTGGGAAAGACTATATAGGGTACAGGTTCTTACCGTAGAGTCCATGGACTGCTAGATGATAAGCTTCAGTGGGTCCTAGAAGCCAACTCTGAAGTATACAATATTATGTGAATGTACGTAAGTGAATGTTTCTGGAAAAAAGATCCAAAACTGTCATCAGATTGTCACAGAGGGCTGAGCCCGCAAATATTAAAAACCACTCATATACACATAGGTATTTATGTTACATTGTTGTCATGACACCCAGACATACTCTATCAAAGGTGCTAAGACATAGTGGGTGCTCAGTAAATTGTAACTAATTTTTTTTAAGTTTTTTTTTTTCTCTGAGAGAGAGAGAGAGAGAGGTAGTGTGAGCAGGAGAGGGTCAGAGAGAGAGGGAGACACAGAATCCGAAACAGGTTCCAGGCTGAGCTAGTTGTCAGCACAGAGCCCGAGCGGGGCTCAAACCCACGAACTGCGAGATCGTGACCTGAGCCGAAGTCGGACACTTAACCGACTGAGCCACCCTGGCGTCCCAGTAACTAATTTTTTTAAAAAAGCCATTGATATAGAGGCACCTGGGTGGGTCAGTCGGTTGAGCGTCCAACTTCAGCTCAGGTCACTATCTCACAGTTTGTGAGGTCAAGCCCTGCATTGGGCTCTGTGCTGACAGCTCAGAGCCTGGAGTCTACTTCAGATTCTATGTCTCCCTTGCTCTCTGCCCCTCCCCCCCAATAAATAAGCATTTAAATTTTTTTTAATAAATAAAAATAAAAAACCATTGATATAGAGAGTAGATTCTAAAGGTTCAAAAGAGGAATGGCTCTTACTGTGGGGATGTGGCTATGGACTCAGCAAAGAAACCTCTGTTCCTGACAAACAGTGACACTGTAATATTGGAGAGACCGGTAGGCCAGTGAGACGTAGCCATCTCGAGAAGCAGCTAAAAGTCCAGGCTCTGAAGTCAGACCACCTGGAGTCCAAAACTCATCCTCTTTTCCCAAACTCTGTAAACCTGGGCAGGCTTTTAAATGAAACAATGTACATGTAGTACTTATTACTGCCTGCCACATAGGGAGTACTCATTAAGTATTAGAAGCTGCCATCACTTCATGATAATTCTCCTACTGTTCTGGGGAAGACAACAGTTCTGTAATATGATTACAATGCTACAGAAAACAGGGATCTCATCCCCTCCTACCCTATCTGAGCAAAACCATAGGTCTTGGCAGCACCATACTTTCTCATCCATTTCTTCATGAATTAAGTACCTGAAGGTTAATGGTAAGGTACAGATGATCTCCAAGAGGCATGTTTACTCTCAATGCCCTACACTGTCAGTGTCCCCCCAAATGCTCCATTTCCTTTTAGCTTCTTAACTACTTACTAATTTCAGACCTGATCCTGATAGCATTAGCTTCTTCAAGTGTCAGAACGTGGAGGGGTGGGAATAAACTGTCATATGTATCTGATTATGGAAAAAAACTGAGAATCAATTAGTTTCACCTTCTGAATTTAGGGGAATAGATACATCTCCCATCTTGTTGCCTTATTAGCTGAGGTCTACATGAGGCCCATATCATAGCTAAAACAAAACAAAACACCTTATTTTGGGTCAGAGTCAAGAAAAGTTGGCCTTCTGGGGTGCCTGGCTGGCTCAGTCGGAAGAGCATGTGACTCTCAATCTCGGGACCGTGAGTTCAAGTCCCACATAGGGTGTAGATATTACATACATACATACATAAACTTAAAAAAAAGAAAAGTTGGCCTTCTGAGTATGCTTCACACAAGCACACTGGAGGCAGCTCTCCTCCCACACAGCCAATTCTGACCAGCAAGGTATTTCACCTAGAGGCCTGCATTAGCACAGTCCCACAGCTAAAAGTTCAGAGTGCAATTCAGCTCCAGTAGGCAACCATCCCAAGGTATCCACTGATCATCAGCTCTTTTCATCCAGGAATCTTTTTCCATCTAGGAACAGGCATAAGGATCAAACATACAAGGTCAATGGAAACAGAGTAAAGTCACCACCACCTTCTTTGAGAACAGCCTTCCTTGATTTTCCCAGTCTGGATTAATTTCTTTCTTCTCTGAATTCCTATAGCAATTACTGCCTGTACAATTCAGCTTCCCAGCCTGCTACATGTTACCACCTAGTGTCCAAAATCTCTGTTCAGACTGACTGCCTTCAGGACAACTGTACATCTGACAGAGTTGTTGAACCAGAACAACACTCTTAGGCACAAAGACCACTTTGCACCCCAAGCTCGGGTCCTCATCTCTATAAGCAGATGGATATTCAAGTCACACTGATGTCGGAGAGCCTAGATGATGAAGTGAAGCTAGATCATCCCAGGTCTGAAACATAACCCAAAACATCCTCACCCATAGCAAACTCTCTATGAAAGGTCGTGCTCAAGAAAAGTCCCAGGTGGGGGCGCCTGGGTGGCTTAGTCGGTTAAGCGTCCGACTTTCGCTTAGGTCATGATCTCGC